>SJYT01030089.1:19085-70255 GCA_006410635.1 Cephalophus harveyi | reverse complement strand
AATTATTTATTTATTATTATTATTTTTTTACTTTACAATACTGTATTGATTTTGCCATACATTGACATGAATCTGCCACAGGTGTACATGAGTTCCCAACCCTGAACCCCCCTCCCAACACCCTCCCCATATCATCTCTCTGGGTCATTCCAGTGCACCAGCCCCAAGCATCCTGTATCCTGTATCGAACCTAGACTGGCGATTCGTTTCTTAGGTGATCGTATACATGTTTCAATGCAATTCTTATTTTTGCTCTTTAAAAATCAGTACTTTTCAAAATTACCTTGGGTTTTCTGTGTTAGCAGTATGCTCTGATATTCTACATAAAACTACAAGGCAAATTGTAATTAGTAAAATAATGAAGTGAATGTATAAAACGTAGGAAGTGTATAATCCTTACAGGTGCTCCCAATACTTTGTTTTCTTTAGATTTTTCATGTCTCTATTCCAGTTTTCTAAGATGCAGCTACATCATTAGAGTTACCTTTTGCTTAGGTACCTTTTGCTTAACTTTAATTGAAAAATCTGTCAGTTTCTTTAGCTAATGTATTTAGATAGTTAATATTTCAGACTGAGATATAATATTCCTTGTTAGGTTTTATATTTTTCAACGCCATAATACATGTTTGGGGGCTTCCCTGGTAATTCAGCTGGTAAAGAATCCTTCTGCAGTGCAGGAGACCCCGGTTCAATTCCTGGGTCAGGAAGATCCCCTGGAGAAGGGATAGGCTACCCACTCCAGTGTTCTGGACTTCCCTGGTGGCTCAGATGGTAAAGAATGCACCTGCAAGGTGGGAGACCTGGGTTTGAGCCCTAGGTTGGGATGATCTCCGGAGGAGGGCATGGCAACCGACTGCAGTATTCTCGCTTGGAGAATCCCCATGGACAGAAAAGCCTGGCAGGCTACAGTCCATAGGGTCAAAAAGAGTCAGACACAACTGTGTGACTAAGCACAGCACAATACATATTTATGCCCCTTTGATGAAAAAAGTACTTTTCTTTTTAAATCTGAAACTATTTCATATTTTTCTTGCATATAAACTGTAAGAGAAACTTTATCAGGCTGCTTCTTCTTATTTAGTCTTTTTATCCACCTTTTCTTGGAACGTGAATGTTCTCTTCTTATATTTTGGGATATAAAGGAGGAAAAATAAAGAAAAATAATAACAGACAAATATTTTACAGATAATAAGCTTAAAGAAGGAGTCACTGACTAAGAAGAATTATAGATGACTCTTTCTGGCCTTTTCCATTTCATATAATAAAGTAGTTTCATATGATACAATTTTGTTCAAAATAAATAGGGTTGTGAAGAAACAGAATTGAAAGAAAGGAAACTGAATCATTATAGTGATTATCTGGGAAGATTATGATTATGCTTCAGATATTGTATGATAGAATAACAAAAATTTAGCCAAAAATAATTATTGAAATTGTTTGTGGAATAAAAGTTAATAATATAAATCAGCAAGGTAATTTTTACATTGTCAATGGTATTATGAAAAAAATCTTCCAGAACATGGTGTGTGTGCTTAGACGCTCAGTCGTGCCTGACTGTTTGAGACTCCATGGACTACAGCACACCAGGCTCCTCTGTCCATGGAATTCCCCAGGCAAGGGTACTGAAGTGGGTTGCCATTCCCTTCTCCAGGGGATCTCCCCAACCCAGGAACAGAACCTGGGTCTCCTGCATTGCACGCAGATTCTTTACCAATTGAGCCACCAGGAAAGCCAGAATATTGCTTGCTTTTGATTTTGAACAATCTAATAGCTCAAAAAAAATTTAAAAATTTTATGATACTTTACAGTCTGCATTTTACTAGAGTATCAGAAGGTCAAACATTCATCAATTTTCAATTCCATCCAACATGGACTTGTGACATATATATATATATATATATATATATAGTATATAGTTGGGCCAATTTTATTTCATTCTATTGTTTTAAAATTCATATGTAGAATAGAATGAAATCAGATTTATGAAGGCTTATATTCAGCCTTCCTGGATTTTTTTTTAAACCTTTCTTCCCTGCCTTATTCCCTTGAATATAAGTTTATTGTGTTTATTGTTGTTGTTCAATCACTAAGTCATCTCAGACTCTACAATCACATTGACTGTAGCATGCCAGACTTCCTTGTCCTTCACTATCTTCCAGATAGTGCTCAAACTCTTGTCCATTGAGTCAGTGATGCCATCCAATCTTTCATCTTCTGTCGTCCCCTTCTCCTCCTGCCCTCAATCTTTTCTAGCATCAGAGATTTTAAAATGAGGTGGCCCCTCACATCAGGAGTCCAAGGTATTGGAACTTCAGCTTCAGCACCAGTCCTTCCAATTAATATACAGGGTTGATTTCCTTTAGAATTGACTGGAGTGATCGCCTTGTTGACTAAGGGACTCTTAGGAATCTTCTCCAACACCACAGTATGAAAGCATCAGTTCTTCAGTTCTTCTTTATGGTCCAACTCTCACATCTGTTCATGACTACTGGAAAAACCATAGCTTTGACTAGATGGACCTTTGTTGGCAAAGTAATGTCTCTGATTTTCAATGTGCTGTCTAGGTTTGCCATAGCTTTTCTTCCAAGGAGCAAACATCTTTTGATTTCATGGCTGCAGTCACCATCTGCAGTGATTTTGGAGCCCAAGAAAATAAAGTCTGTCACTGCTTCCATTGTTTCCCTATCTATTTGCCATGAAGTGATGGGACAGGATGCCATGATCCTAGTTTTCTGAATGTTGAGTTTTAAGCCAACTTTTTCACTCTCCTCTTTCACCTTCATCAAGAGGTTCTTTAGTTCTTTTTTGCTTTCTGCCATAGGGGTGGTGTCATCTGCATATCTGATGTTATTGATATTTCTCCCAGTAATCTTGATTCCAGCTTGTGCTTTATCCAGTCTGGCATTTTATATGATGTACTCTGCTTGTAAGTTAAGTAAGCACGTGACAATATACAGCCTTGACATACTCCTTTCCCAACTGTGAACCAGTTCATTGTTCCATGTCCAGTTCTAACTGTTGCTTCTTGACCTGCACACAGATTTCTCAGGAGACAGGTCAGGTGGCCTGGTATTCCCATTTCTTTAAGAATTTCTTGTGATCCACATAGTCAAAGGATTTAGCATAGTCAATGAAGCAGAAGTAGGTGTTTTTCTGGAATTCCCTTGCTTTATCTGTGATTCAGTAGATGTTGGCAATTTGATCTCTGATTCCTCTATCTTTACTGAATCCATCATGTACATCTGAAAGTTCTCCATTCATGGACTGCTGAAGCCTAGCTTGATTTTGAGCATGTTGAGGAGGATTTTGAGCATTAGCTTTCTTGTGTGTGAAATGAGCACAATTGTACAGTAGTTTGAACATTCTTTGGCTTTGACCTTCTTTGGGATTAGAATGATAATTGACTTTTCCAGTCATGACCACTACCGAGCTTTCCAAATTTGCAGACATGCTGAGTGCAGCGCTTTAACAGTGTCATCTTTTAGGATTTTAAATAGCTCGGCTATATTGCCATCACCTCCACTAGCTTTGTTCATAGTAATGCTTCCTTAGGTCCACTAAACTTCACACTGCAGAATGTCTAGCTCTGGGTGAATGATCACACCATCATGATTATCTGGATCATTAAGACCTTTTTTGTATAGTTCTTCTGTGTATACTTGCCACCTCTTCTTAATCTCTTCTGCTTCTGTTAGGTCTTTGCTGTTTCTGATCTTTATCGTACCCATCTTTGCATGAAATGTTCCCTTGGTATCTCTAATGTCCTTGAAGAGATCACTAGTCTTTCCCATTCTATTGTTTTCCTCTATTTCTTTGCATTGTTCACTTAAGAAGGCTTTTTTTCTCTCCTTGCAATTCTTTGAAACTCTGCATTCAAATGAATATATCTTTCCCTTTCTCCTTTGCCTTTCACTTCTCTTATTTTCTCAGCTATCTGTACAGCCTCCTCAGAAAAACACTTTGCCTTCTTTCATTTCTTTTACTTGGGGATGGTTTTGGCCACCACCTCCTGTATAGTATTACAAACCTCCATCCATACTTTTCGGGTACTCTACCACATCGAATCCTTTGAATCTATTTGTTACCTCCACTGTATAATCATAAGGTATTCGATCTAAGTCATAATCTGAATGGCCTAGTAGTTTTCTCTACTTTCTTCAGTTTAAGCCTGAATTTTGCAATAAGGAGCTCATGATCTGAGCCATAGTCAGCTCATATCTATTTTGCTGACTGTATAGAGCTTCTCCATCTTTGGCTGCAAATATTTTAATCAGTCTATTTCAATATTGGCCATCTGGTGATATCCGTGTGTAGAGCATCTTTTATGTTATTGGAGGATGTAGTTTGCTGTGACCAGTGTGTTTTCTTGACAAAACTGTTAGCCTTTGCCCTTTCATTTTGTACTCCAAGTCTAAACTTGCCTGTTCTTCCAGGTATCCCTTGATTTCCTATTTTTTGCATTCCAAGGACATCTTTTTTGGTATTGGTTCTAGAAGGTCTTATAGATCTTCATAACATTATTTGACTTCAGCTTCTTAGGCATTAGAGGTTGAGGATTACTCTGATGTTGAATGGTTTGTCCTGGAATTGAATCGAGATCATTCTGTCATTTTTGAGATTGCACCTAAGAACTGCATTTCAGACTCTTTTTTGACTATGAGGGATTCTACTACTATAAACAGTAGTAGATATAATGAATGATATAATGATAGTCTGAGTTAAATTCATCCAATCCTGTCCTCTTCCATTCACTGATTCCTAAACTGTTGATGTTCACTGTTGTCATCTTCTTAACCATGTCTAATTTATCATGATTCATGGACCTAACATTCCAAGTTCCTATACAATATTCTTCTTTACCACATAAGACTCTACTTTCACCACCAGACACATCCACAGATGAGCATGGTTTCTACTTTGGGCCAGCCACTTCATTCTTTCTGGAGCTACTTCTCCAGTCTTCCCCAGTAACGTAATGGACACTTTCCATCCTGCAGGGCTCATCTTCCAGTGTCATATCTTTCTGCCTTTTCATACTGTTCACTGGGTTTTCAAGACAAGAATTACTGAAGTAGTTTTCCATTCCCATCTCCAGTGGACCACATTTTGTCAGAATTCTCCACCATCACCTGTCCATTTTGGATGACCCTGCAAGGCAAGGCTCATAGCTTCATTGAGTTACACAAGGCTATGATCCAAGCGATCATTTTGGTTAGCTTTCTGTGATTGTGATTTTTGTTCTGGAGGTGGTGGGATTGTAGTTCTCGCTTCCTCTATCTAACCTCTGATGGATGAGGATAAGAGGCTTGTTTAAGCTTCTTGGTGAGAGGGACTGGCTTGCTCTGGTGGGTAGGGCCATGCTAAATACATCTTTAATCCATTTATCTGCTGATAGGTGGGTCAGTGTTTCCTCCCTGTTAGTTGTTTGATCAGAAGGTGACCCAGTCCTAAAGTCTACAGGCTCTCTGGTAAGACTATTGGCAACCTCCAGGAGGACTTACTGGCAACCTCCAAGAGGACAGTGAGGCCTGGCGTGCTGCAATTCATGGGGTTGCAAAGAGTTGGACACGACTGAGCGACTGAACTGAACTGAATTGAAGAGGACTTATTCCAACAGGCTCTTCCCAGGACTGCTGCTGCCATTGCCCCTGTCCCCATGACAGGGAACTGCCAACCCACACCTCCACAGGAGACAGGAGACCCTCAAACACTCACAGGCAGGTCTGTCTCAGTCTCCTTTGGTGTCACTGCTCCTTTCGCCTGGTTTCAGGAGCACATAAGGTTTTGTTTGTACCCTGCAACGTTCTCTGTTTCCCCCTTTCTGTGGAAGTTCTGTAATCAAATCCTGCTTGCCTTCAAAGTCAGATTCCCTGGTGATTTATATAGTCCCTTTGCCGGATCCCAGGTTGAGAAGTCTGATATGGGGCCTAGTACCTTCACAACAGTGTGAGAACTTCCCTGGTATTATTGTTCTCCAGTTTGTCATTCACTCACCCCACAATACCCCCATACTAGTTATTATGTATTACCATACGCAACTTACTACTTTGGTATTGCCATTAGGTAACTAGGAAGAAATGAATGAAAAATCTGTTTTAGCATATAGAAGCTTAATATAGACTTACTTGTCCCAATCACCCAACTTTTCTTGGGTTTTATCAGTTCAGTTCAGTCATTCAGTCGTGTCCAACTCTTTGTGATCCCATGGACTGCAGTTTTCCAGGCCTCCCTAATTGTGTTGAGATGCTATGGAAGATTGCATATGCCATCTAAGACAATGTTGTTTAAGTCTTACAGAACTCTGGTACAAATCCTATCTCCATTAGCCAGATTATTTCTGAGGGTCAGAATGATGTTCAGTTCAGTCGCTTAGTCGTGTCTGACTCTTTGCGACCCATGAATCACAGCACACCAGGCTTCCCTGTCCATCACCAACTCCCTGAGTTCACTCAAACTCACGTCCATCAAGTAAGTGATGCCTTCCAGCCATCTCATGCTCTGTCGTCCCCTTCTCCTCCTGCCTCCAATCCCTCCCAGCATCAGAGTCTTTTCCAATGAGTCAACTCTTTGCATGAGGTGGCCAAAGTACTGGAGTTTCAGCTTTAGCACCATTCCTTCCAAAGAACACCAAGGATTGATCTCCTTTAGAATGGACTGGTTGGATCTCCTTGCAGTCCAAGGGACCCTCAAGAGTCTTCTCTAGCACCACAGTTCAAAAGCATCAATTCTTCGGTGCTCAGCTTTCTTCACAGTCCAATTCTCACATCCATACATGACCACTGGAAAAACCATAGCCTTGACTAGACGGACCTTTGTTGGCAAAGTCAAATGCCATGATCTTCGTTTTCTGAATGTTGAGCTTTAAGTTACTTATCACAATTATTCAACATTTTCCTCATGAATAAAGAGGATGGCAAATTGAAGAAGTAGCCTTCTTAGAAATCTAGGATTCCAAACTATTGGTACATATCTTTTTCTATTCTTTGACTCTTCACTATAATTCATCATGTTAGCAGATATTCTAAATTAGATGAACTGGGTAATGCCTCACAAGGTAGGAATAATACATTGAAAGATCTCAGTTACAAAAGCAACCTATCACAAACAGAAAAGTGATGAATAGGAAACACAATAAAAATGAATATCTGCTAAAGTGTTTTGCACAGGAAGAGGACAAAATTGGACTTTTAACTCCTGAATATTGTGTCTGAAACCTAATACTCCTTCAATGCAAATTTTCCAATGCAAAGATATCCAGATTATTGACTGGGTTCTCCCACCTAATCATAACTAGACACAATTAAAATGAATCTTCAGTGTTAAATATATTGAAAACCAATGCTAATTTAAGAAAGTGGCATTAAAAAAAAAAAGAAAATGAAAAATTGCAAGGCAAATTATACCTGATACACTCACCTATGAGCAAAACAGTCTGCAGGTATAATTTATGTTACTATTTTGACAAAGTATTGTTGGTGACTAGCCTCATTTGAATTGTTTCCTACTGATATTCTGAGAGTTAAAATATGTAATAAAACTACACTATAAAGAAGCTTCTGAAACATTCATTATGTCATTCTAACATGTCTGTTAAGGATAAAACTCCCGGATGCATCTTGTGGCAGTATTTGTATTTTGACACTGTTATTTGCCTGAAATATATTTTGAGAAGAAAAGTTAATGCCTCAATTTGTTCTCCAGATTAATGAACCTTTACTTTATAAAAATGAATGCATAGCAAGTTCTCAGGATTAAACAGGAATAGACAAATACTGAAATATTTTATCTGTTTGCATCCTTGAAGCAATAGTCTCCTGTTAGAAGGCATGCTGCTTTACTATTTTTTAGTAGATCTTTGTAATTTTCTCATTAAAGTGAATGAAGTCGCTCAGTCATGTCCGACTCTTTGTGACCCCAAGGATTGTAGCCCATGGAATTTTCCATGCAAGAGTACTGGAGTGGGTTGCCAATTCCTTCTCCAGGGGATCATCCTGACCCAGGGATCAAACCTGGGTCTTCTGCATTGAAGGCAGAGGTTTTCTCATTAAAACAAATTCTTAAATGCTTTGAAGGTGATTATATATCAAGTTTTACATCATGTATGCAAAACTATAGCCCTAACTACCAAAAATAAGGTGTTTTCAGGGTCTAGGAGGAGGGAGCTATTGGATATAAGAGGAGAATAATAAAAAGAGGAATGTTTCTTCTTACAAAGGGCTGGCTAAGTTAACCAAAATTTCCCCCAAATCAAAATTTGTCTGCATTACCTTTCCACCATTCTTTTATTCTTTTTTTTTCTTCTTTTTCTATTTTTTTAAAATATACATTTATTTATTTTAATTGGAGGCTAATTACTCTACAATATTGTATTGGTTTCACCATACATCAACATGAATCCCCCATGGGTCCACCATTCTTTCCACGCACATATTCTTTATAAAGGATAAAACACTCTTCTAAGTTTATTTCTATCCGAGTAGCACTTGAGTTCAAGTTTCAGGTTTCAAGGAGAGACATGAGGTTTTGGGGTTGTAATCTAATATATAGGGAAGTTAATCCTGAGAATTTCTCATGGAAGTCAGCAGAATGCTAAAAGTAGGTTATGCCAAAACTTTGCACCTATTAATACTAAAGGGAAGGAGCGTTGATGAAGATGAGAAACATCTTTGTTTTTCATTGTTGTTAGTATTCAAAATATATATTGCTGATAACATTTTATCAATGATTGTATGCTCAAACTTAGTTGAAACTAAAAGTGAATTTAAAGCAGCCTTAACCTAAAGACCATTTAAGTCTAAATAAGTTCAGTTCATTTCAGTTGCTCAGTCGTGTCTGACATTTTGCAACCCCATGAACCGTAGCACGCTAGGCCTCCCTGTCCATCACCAACTCCCAGAGTCCACCCAAACCTATGTCCATTGAGTCGGTGATGCCATCCAACCATCTCATCCTCTGTTGTCCCTTTCTCCTCCTGCCCTCAATCTTTCCCAGCATCAGGGATTTTTCAAATGGGTCAGCTCTTCGAATCAGGTGGCCAAAGTATTGGAGTTTCAGCTTCAACATCAGTTCTTCCAGTGAACACCCAGGACTGATCTCCTTTAGGATGGACTGGTTGGATCTCCCTGCAGTGCAAGGGACTCTCAAGCGTCTTCTCCAACACCACAGTTCAAAAGCATCAATTCTTCAGCTCTCAGCTTTCTTTGTAGTTCAACTCTCACATCCATACATGACTATTGGAAAAGGATATATGGCAAAATCTAAGCAGCATATATAAGTTCTGGTAAAACATTTATGCATGGAAAAATGCCAAACTATAACTTCCCAAATAAAACTCTCGCAAGTCAGCACCCCCAATCTAGACCATATAATGTTGTCCTCCAGCGCATCCTAAAAGTGTTCCACTTTTTTTTTGTTTGTTTGTTTGTTGTTTGTCTTACCATACCCTTCACTTCTGTGTTTTAGAAACCTTAGTTTACTAAAGAGCAGCAATGATAGATGTAATGAAGAAGAGAAATGTTCCAAGTATACTGAGATTTCTGAATGTAGAATCATCCCAAATTAATGACTGACCAAATTCAATAGATGAGTGAGACAGAGGAAGCACCCTTAATTTAGATAGTTAATAGAATAGGAAAAATCGTAGGCAACATGGAGTATGAGATAGTTGAGGGCTATCTGTGTTGAGAGTGAAATGTTGATAAGACCATGAAATGGGCTGGGTAAATACAATAGGTACATGGATTTTCCGAAGACATGGCTGGATGATAGAGATTTAGTCATGTTTATTTTATAAGTGATAGGGGAAGCCAGAGTAGCATATACTATTATCCAAGTAGAGGCTGAGAGGGAAAAGATGCCTAAGAATGGAAACTCAGGACACCAATAGGGGTGGCATTGAAAATTAAAACAAACAAACCAAAAAAACATGTTCATGAGGAGAGAAAGATGGAATTGCAGGGCTGAGGGAGGGATTTTGTTTTGAGGGACTTTATGTTGACAGGTTCAAGGATAGAAGAAGACATTAAAAGTACAGAAAAAGATGGGATCACTGATGATCTGTGACTCTGAGGAAGGTGAAATGAGACAGCCTCTGGGCTGGAGTACAGGTGGAGAAATGAGCCCTGTGGAAAGAGAAAGGTCATGGACACAGAGTACTTCTGCTATCACTAATTGCTTAAAATATCTATTCTAGAAATTCACAGTGACAACTGATACTTTCCCTTAACAAACTTTGCCAGCTAGCAGAATTTAAACTATTGTCTGTAATTTCAAAAATCATTTTAAGTATGTCTTAAATAAAGTTTATACTCTATTATGGGCAAAAAAAAAAAAAAAAGAAGCTGAACTTGTAGAATAAAGGTCTTTAAAAGTATTCATTTTGCTAATTCGTCCTTAAAATTCAAGCTGAACAGTAATAAATATTCTTCACTTTTCCTCTTGTTACTAAATGATATAGTCTGCATTGGTACAAAACATCTTAACTAGAAGAATGAAAGCCACTTTAATGTGACAAAACCACTTAAACTGACATGTCATCCGCTTGTCTGTAGTGAGTGTCCTGGTGGTTATAAAACTTAATTTAAACAAGAAATTCATGCATTGAAACACAAACCAGATGTCCTAGCTAACATCTCCTATCTTAATAAACTGGGAAATAATAACCAAAGTGTATGATGACATTCTACAACTCAGTTTGCCTGAACATCTCTAGCAGTATTCCAAGTATTTTTATGGAAAAAAAAAAAAATTAAACTAAAGGATAAGAATGTTCTATACATCTAAGTCCCAAACGTTTGCAATTCAGCTCAGTTCAGTCGCTCAGTCGTGTCCAACTCTTTGTGACCCCATGAATCGCAGCACGCTAGGCCTCCCTGTTCATCACCATCTCTCGGAGTTCACTCAGACTCATGTCCATCGAGTCCGTGATGCCATCCAGCCATCTCATCCTTGGTCGTCCCTTTCTCCTCCTGCCCCTAATCCCTCCCAGCATCAGAGTCTTTTCCAATGAGTCAACTCTTCGCATGAGGTGGCCAAAGTACTGGAGTTTCAGCTTTAGCATCATTCCTTCTGATTTTAATAATGGAGGTTGGGCAAATAGTAAAACAACAGGTTCTTAAAGTAGAGATGATACATTCTCCTGATTCTGCATCTAGGCTGCTAACACTGACTCAGAAAGACTTTGCAAATATCAATAGAAAAGAAGACTTTTAACAAATTTTGTAGTATGGAATTTACATTTTTTAAAATACTTTAGTTATAAAACTGACTATCCTTTTTAGGTGTAACCAAGATTCTCATCAATTCTGGGAATGAAGGGTAAATCAGAGTCAAGTAACTTTTAATTTCAGAAATTCAAATTTTCTACTCATTTGCGTCATTATTTCCTAAACAGAATTACTCTGCTAGCATGGTATGAAAGTCTCTCCAGAGAGACTGTAGATTTTTCTTAAGCTTGGGTGATTGCAACATTGTTTATCAGTTAAGAATCTAACTATTAATTTGCAAGTTTGGTTTTAGCAGAAGTTATATGAGTGAGTGAATGAGAGTTGCTCAGTCATATACAACTCTTTGCGACCCCATGGACTGTAGCCTGGCCAAGGTCCTCTGTCCATGGAATTCTCCAGTCAAGAATACTGGAATGGGTTGTCATTTCCTTCTCCAGGGCAGAAGTTATGTAGTATTTGTCTTAAGGAACAAATTCACAGTAATCCTATTTATAATATACAGGTAAAAGTGTCAGTTTTAGAAACCAATTTACAAACCAGTGAGGCAATTTACTATTTACTATATTTCACTTTCACTTTCATGCATTGGAGAAAGAAATGGCAACCCACTCCAGTGCTCTTGCCTGGAGAATCCCAGGGATGGGGGAGCTGGTGGGCTGCCGTCTATGGGGTTGCACAGAGTCAGACACAACTGAAGTGACTTAGCATAGCATAGCATAGCATATAAGATAAAACTGGCAGGAAAACTAATATTGTTTGGAGACCTTACAAGTAGGGAGTGAGGCCAGATCATGTGAGTTTGGATACCAACTTCATCATTTATTAATTGGGCAATAACTTAGCTTCTCTATGACTCACTTCACTCCTTCGGTAAATGGAGATAATGAAGTTGTGTGAGAGCTAATATAGATAAAGAACCTGGAATAACATGTGACAAATAAAACACTGTATGTGTCAAAGGTTATTATTGAGTCCATCCATAAGAACAAAGAATAGATAAGAGCCTTTATTACTCAGGATAGACAAAACAATGTTTTGAATGAATTTCATATAGAAGAGATCATTGTGTAGTGAATGAAACAGAGAAAACTCAATTTTTTACACAAATCATATACTCTTGCAAATGACAATATGACAGTAATTAGATCTAAGTGAAATGGCACTGTGAATACTATGCTGCTAAGTCGCTTCAGTCGTGTCCGACTCTGTGCGACCCCACAGATGGCAGCCCATTGGGCTCCGCCATCCCTGGGATTCTCCAGGCAAGAACACTGGAGTGGGTTGCCATTTCCTTCTCCCATGCATGAAAGAGAAAAGTGAAAGTGAAGTCGCTCAGTCGTGTCTGACTCAGTGGCCCCATGGACTGCAGCCTACCAGGCTCCTCCATCCATGGGAGTTTCCAGGCAAGAGTACTGGAGTGGCATGCCATTGCCTTCTCCGTGAATACTATGGCATACATGTAAAGGACATAGCACAGCGCCTGTGCCATTCACACAAATGAAGCACCTAATAAAGATCAACTTCCTGGCATGGTAAAAAAAAAAATAAATTGTCTTGCCTTAATTGTTATAGGTAATTCTAGATAGTTAATCTTTGAATTTAATAAAAATCTAAGTAATCTTTACTTCAAAATAGACCATACCATAAAACTTCTTTTTCCTTGGAACCATGTAAACCACAGTACTCTGTGATTTGAAGAAAAAAAAAAAAATCACTCCTAATTCTCTTAAGTTCTGTGACTGAAAATAAAATAGATTTGAAAGCAAGTAGATATGGATTCAAATACTGGCTCTATCATAAACTCCTCCATCCTGGGAAAATTATGCTTTCTAAAATTATTATGATTTTCTCATTTGGAAATTGGGGAAAGTGAAAGGAAAGTGTTAGTCACTCAGTCGTGTCCAACTCTTTTAAACCCCATGGACTGTAGTCCAGCAGGCTTCTCTGTCCATGGAATTCTCCAGGCATGAATACTGGAGTGGGTAGCCATTCCCTTCTTCAGGGGATCTTCCCCACCGAGGGATTGAACTCAGATCTGCTGTATTATAGGCAGATCCATGACCATCTGAGCCACCAGGGAGAAAATCCCTTCCTTTTCATCCTCCCCTATTACCTTTTCTCTCCCTCTCTCTGCCCTTCTCCTTTACATTTGTCTTCTCTTTCTTTTTACTTAGTTTCAATTTAATCCTCCTGATGAGAATTGTGGGATTATCCTTTCAGCTCAGTTCAGTCTTTCAGTCATGTCTGACTCTTTGCAACCCCACGGAATGCAGCACACCAAGCCTCCCTGTCCATCACCAACTACCAGAGTTTACTCAAACTCATGTCCGTTGAGTCAGTGAAGTCGCTCAGTCATATCCAACTCTTTGCTACCCCATGAGCGGTAACCTACCAGGCTCCTTGGTCCATGGGATTTTCCAGGCAAGAGTACAGGAGTAGGTTGCCATTTCCTTCTCCAGGGGATTTCCCGACCCAGGGATCAAACCTGGGTCTCCCTCATTGTAGGCAGAAGCTTTACCGTCTGAGCTATAGGTACTATGATTATTGAGTCAGTGATGCCATCCAAATATCTCATCCTCTGTCATCCCCTTCTCCTCCCACCTTCAATCTTTCCCAGCATCAGGGTCTTTTCAAATGAGTCAGTACTTCGCATTAGGTGACCAGAGTTTTGAAATTTCAGTTTCATCCTTCCAATGAATATTCAGGACTGATTTCCTTTAAATATTAACTGGTTTGATCTCCTTGCAGTCCAAGGGACTCTCAAGAGTCTTCTCCAATACCACAGTTCAAGAGCATCAATTCTTTGATGCTCAGTTTTCTTTATAGTCCAACTCTCAAATCCATACATGATACTGGAAAAACCATAACTTTGACTAGATGGACTTTGGTTGGCAAAGTAATGTCTCTGCTTTTTAAGAAGCTGTCTAGGTTAGTCATTGCTTTTCTTCCAAGGAGCAAGAGTTGTTTAATTTCAAGGCTGCAGTCACCATCTCCAGTGATTTTGGAACACCCCCCAAAAAAGTCTGTCACTATTTTCACCCTTTCCCCGTCTATCTGCCATGAAGTAATGGGACCAGATGCCATGATCTTAGTTTTCTAAATGTTGAGTTTTAGGCCAGCTTTTTCACTCTCCTCTTCCACTTTCATCAAGGGGCTCTTTAGTTCTTCTTCATTTTTCTTCCATAAGGGTGGTGTCATCTGCATACATGAGGTTATTGATATTTCTCCCAGAAGTCTTCATTCCAGCTTGTGCTTCCTCCAGCCCAGCATTTCTAAAGAAGTACTCTGCATACAAGTTAAATAAACAGAGTGACAATATACAGCCTTGACGAACTCCTTTCACGATTTGGAACCAGTCTGTTGTTCCATGTCCAGTTCTAACTGTTGCTTCTTGACCTGCATGCAGATTTCTCAGGAGGTAGATCAGGTTGTCTGGTATTCCCTTCTCTTTCAGAATTTCCACAGTTTGTTGTGATCCAAACAGTGAGAGGCTTTGGCGTAGTCAATAAAGCAGGCATAGATGTTTTTCTGAAAGTCTCTTGCTTTTTTGATGATCCAACGGATGTTGGCAATTTGATCTCTGGTTCCTCTGCCTTTTCTAAAATCAGCTTGAACATCTGGAAGTTCACAGTTCACGTACTGTTGAAGCCTGGCTTGGAGAATTTTGAGCATTTCTTTGCTAGCGTGTGAGATGAGTGCAATTGTGCAGTAGTTTGAGCATTCTTTGACATTTCTTTTCTTTGGGATTGGAATGAAAACTGACCTTTTCCAGTTCTGTAGCCACTGCTGAGTTTTCCAAATTTGTTGGCATATTGAGTGTAACACTTTCACAGCATCATCTTTTAGAATTTGAAACAGCTCAGCCTGAATTCCATCACCTCCACTAGCTTTGTTCGTAGTGATGCTTCCTCTGTGCTGAGAAAATCTTTTTTGTATAGTTCTTCTGTGTATTCTTGCCACCTCTTCTTAGTATCTTCTGCTTCTGTTAGGTCCATACCATTTCTGTCCTTTACTGTGCCCATCTTTGCATGAAAAGTTCCCTTGGTATCTCTAATGTCAAGAGATCTCTATTCTTTCCCATTCTATTGTTTTCCTCTGTTTCTTTGTATTGATCACTGAGGAAGGCTTTCATATCTCTCCTTGCTATTCTTTGGAACTTTTCATTCAAATGGGTATATCTTTCCTTTTCTCCTTTGCCTTTCACTTCTCTTCTTTTCTTACAATTTTTAAGGCCTATTCAGACAAGCATTTTGCTTTTTTCCATTTTTTGCATTACTTGGCCAACAAAGGTCCATCTAGTCAAGGCTATGGTTTTTCCAGTAATCGTATATGGATGTGAGAGTTGGACTATAAAGAATGTTGAGTGCCGAAGAATTGATGCTTTTAAACTGTGGTTTGGAGAAGACTCTTGAGTCCCTTGGACCACAAGGAGATCCAACCAGGCCATCCTAAAGGAAATCAGTCCTGAATATTCATTGGAAGGACTGACGTTGAAGCTGATTCTCCAATACTTTGGCCATCTGATGTGAAGTACTGACTCATTTGAAAAGACCCTAATGCTGAGAAAGATTGAGGGCAGGAAGAGAAGGGGACGACAGAGGATGAGATGGTTGGATGGCAACACCGACTCAATGAACATGAGTTTGAGTAAATTCTATTAGTTGGTGATGGACCGGGAGGCCTGGTTTGCTGCTGTCCATGGAATTGCAGAGATTTGAACATGATTGAACTGAACTGAACGCTCCATCTTTGGCTCTGAAGAACATAGTCAGTCTGACTTCAGTATTGACCATCTGGTGATGTCCATGTGTAGAATTTTCTCTTGTGTTATTGGGAGAGGGTGCTTGCTATGATCAGTGCCTTCTTGGCAAAACTCTGTTAGCCTTTGCCCTGCTTCATTCTGTACTCCAAGGACAAATTTGCCCATTACTCTAGGTATTTTTTGACTTCCTACTTTGCATTCCAGTGCCCTATAAAGAAAAGGACATCTTTTTTGGGTGTTAGTTCTCGAAGGTCTTGTAGGTCTTCATAGAACCATTCAACTTCAACTTCTTCAACATTATTGTTGGGGCATAGACTTGGATTACTTTGATACTGAATGGTTTATCTTAGAAACAAACAGAGATCATTCTCTCATTTTTGAGATTGCATCCAAGTACTGCATTTCAAACTCTTGTTGACTATGATGGCTACTCCATTACTTCTGAGGGATCCTTGCCTATAGTAGTAGATATAATGGTCATCTGAGTTAAATTCACCCATTCCAGTCCTTTTTAGTTTGCTGATTCCTAAAATGTTCATGTTCACTCTTGCCATTTCCTATTTGACCACTTCCAGCTTGCCTTGATTCATGGACGTAACATTCCAGATTCCTATGCAATATTGTTCTTTACAGCATTGGACTTTACTTCCATCACTGATCACATCCACAGCTGGGTGTTGTTTTTGCTTTGACTCCGTCTCTTAATTCTTTCTGTAGTTATTTCTCTACTCTTTTCCAGTAGCATATTTAGCACCTGGGAAATTCACCTTTCTGTGTCCTATCTTTTTGCCTTTTTGTACTGTTCATGGGATTCTCAAGGCAAGAATACTGAAATGGTTTGCCATTCCCTTCTCCAGTGGAACATATTTTGTCAGAATTCTCCACCATGACCTGTCTTGTCTTGGGTGGCCCTACATGGCATGGCTCGTAGTGTCACTGAGTTAGGCAAGGCTGTGGTCCATGTGATCAGATTGGTTGGTTTTCTGTGATTGTTGTTTTCAGTCTGTCTGCCCTCTGATGGAGAAGGATAGGAGGCTTATGGAAGCTTCCTGATGGGAGAGTCTGACTAAGGGTGAAAGTGGGTCTTGTTCTGATGGGCAGGAACATGCTCAGTAAATCTCTAATCCAATTTTCTGTTGAAGGGCGGGGCTGTGTTCCCTCTCTGTTATTTGACCTGAGACCAAACTACAGTGGGGGTAATGAGGAGAATGGTGACCCCCTTCAAAAGGTCCCATGCATGCACTGCTACACTCATGGTGTATGTGGTCCTGCATCCAGCCACTGCTGACCCCACCTCTGCCGGAGATTCCTGGACACTCACGGGCAAGCCTGGGTCAGCCTCTTGTAGGGTCACTGCTCCTTTCTCCTGGGTCCTGGTGAGCACAAGGTTCTGTTTGTTTACTTCCTCCTTTTTTGAGTGTGAAATTGCTTCAGTCTTGCTCCTGTCTCTTTGCCACCCTATGCACTGTAGTCTGCCAGGCTCCTCTGTCAATGGGATTCTCCAGGAAAGGATACTGGAGTGGATAGCCATTTCCTTCTCCAGAGGATCTTCCTGATACAGGGATTGAACCCCTGTCTCTTGTGGCTCCTGCATTGCAGGCAGATTCTTTACTGCCGAGCCCCCAGGGAAGCCCTTAGAAGTTGAGAAACACCCTTAATTCAAGTTTTCTCTATCATCTCATCTGATTGTCTCTCTGACTGGGTACCATGTACACATAAATTCACTCATCTGTACATTCCTATCTAAATATTGGTAGTATTTCTACAGTAGAATTTATAACTTTGCTACCTTTGTTGAATAGCTTTTACTTAAAGGTCACATGTTCTCATCTTGTCAACATATTTTGGAGCTATGTAGACTAGTCTATTTAGCAAATATAAAAGAGAATAAAGTTCTCAGAAATGTTTCAGTAACACTCTAGCTTATGAATTACTATGCAAAAGCAGAAATGCTGTCTTGTCTTTCATTTTACTTTTCAGCTTTTATTTTTGGTTATTAGATTAAAAACTATTTCAGTAATAACATTTTATTATTATAGAAATAATATGTTTTAAGGGCTTCCATGGTGGCTCAGTCAGTACAGAATCTGCCTGCAGTTCAGGAGACCTGGTTCGATCCCTAGGTTGGGAAAATCCCCTGGAGAAAGGAATGGCAACCCACTCCAGTATTCTTTTCTGGAGAATTCCATGGACAGAGGAGGCTACAGTCTATGGGATCACAAAGAGTTTCACATGACTGAGTGACTAGCATCAATATATTTTAAGACTATAAATATTAAGATATGTAAAATATGAAAAAAGTGAAAAATATTGATACTACTTTTATTTACCATTTTCACATTCACATATTTATTTTCCACTTTGTTTTAAACACAAACATAAAAATATTTTTTAAACAGTTTGATTGATATGGCATGTGAAATTTTAAATACTGAGCTTTTTCACTTTCCAAAAACATTTTCCTTTGAAAATATTATTTTTGAGACTATATAATGTCACATTATATAGCCATGTATTCTAATTTAATCTTTTCACTATTATAGGACGTTTATTTCCAAATTTTGCTATTGTAAGTAATGCTGTAGTGAATATCTTTGCATATAAATTACTGTTTGTATTTCCATATTCTTATGCATATGTATTATATTTAAAGTGAAATTAAGTTATAGGGGATTTTAAAAAATCTGTTCTAATTGTATAGGAGAAAAAACACAAAGATTAAACACTGACCGCAGATATTTATCGTGTTGTGATTAAGCTCTACTCCAGGAAATTCCTTACAGAAGATAACATAATGTAGGAGACTGTTTTTGGTAAAGTAATACATTTCTAAAATATGTATGCTGCCTGATTCTTGTCTCCAAGTAGATCCATAGCTGTTAGCTACTATAGAAATTATTTCTTTGGTCTAAAACTACTAGAACATTAAATTCTGAAAGTAATAGGACATAATATATGTCCTGTTATAGATGTTTTTTAATGCCCATATAAATATTAATTACACAGGACAGACAATGCAGAGCTATGAGTCCCAAGCAGTATTCTGATAGCAACTTTGGAAGAAAGGAATCATTGCATTTTAAATACTTCTTTAGATTTACCTAAAAACGAACTTTAAAAGCTTCTAACCATTACAATAAATTAAAGGCAATTATTTTTATGTACCTTTTCATGACTGGAAATTTATGTACTATTTCTTCTATCTATCCCTGGTGGCTCAGACGGTAAAGCGTCTGTCTACAATGCGGGAGACCTGGGTTCGATCCCTGGGTTGGGAAGATCTGCTGGCGAAGGAAATGGCAATCCACTCCAGTGCTATTGCCTGGAAATCCCATGGACAGAGGAGCCTGATAGGTTACAGTCCATGGGGTCGCAAAGAGTCAGACACGACTGAGCGTCTTCACTTTCACTTTCACTATGCTGAAGTAGAGGAGAGCATGGCAACCCACTCCAGCATTCTTGCGTGGAGAATTTCATGGACAGAGGAGCCTGGCAGGCTACAGAGTCAAACATGAGTGAAGTGACTTAGAATGCTGAAATAATTAAGGTTGAAACATGAGTAAACTCTGCTAATGGGGAAAGCATATCAAAATCTACATGGGTTTGGTCTAAGTAATGGGACTCAATGAAAATAAAGTTGGTGCCTTAAAGGTACTTGTAGTCTCAGTGTTTACTCACTTTGATCTAATTCTTTATTTTGATATTTTCACTTAATCTCTCATACATATTTAGTGCCCAGATGCATCGTGCAAACAGGACTTGTTGGCCTACCTGGAACAGATTAAGTTCTACTCTCACCAGCTGAAGATCTGCAGTCAAGTTAAAGCTGAGATTCAGAACCTGGGGGGAGAGCTGATCATGTCAGCGGTGAGTACTGTGCCACACTTACACATCACATGTGGGAGATGCTTGAAACAGCAGCTACAACCCACCTTACCCCAGCAATTCTTATAGGGTCATGCAGGTTAGAAGAAATTCAACTGGAGCAGATAAAATTTCATGAAACTGGAATAGCAAGAAATCATGTCAGATTTCTTAAAGAAATGTTAAGTCAGTACAGCTTCTCTTTATTTACTTTAAAGATTTTAGAATGAATTAGGTTCTGGAAGCCACTTGTGTAAGGATTGAACATTAATTTAGAGCATGGTATCCAGATTTCAGAAAGTATACAGATGCAACTCTGAATTGAATCCTTTAATTTTTATTTAAAAAAAAAAAAAGAGTGCTTGTGGAATTGCAGACCCATGAAATAATTGCTTTCTCACTGTTAAGTAATATTCATTTCCCATCATTCATTTTTATGTCATAGAAATTCAGGTCTTGAAACTGTTATCTCCATATGTAATTGTGACACTGGACTATGGTAGAACATAAATAGATTTAAAGAAACTTTCATAGATTATTTGGTGAACCTGAGTTTCAAACTGCTCTAAAGTGACCATGGTCGAAATAATGTCTACCTTTTCTACTCATCTTTTAATAATGGTAGATCATTTTTTTAGAGTGAGGATGGTAATAAAATAACATTTGATATCTATATTCTATTCAGTTATCAGTGACTGTGACAAGCACATGGACCAAGATTATAAATTTAAGTTAAAGCAAAACATCATACACCTTCTAGTAACTTAATTTATGAGAACAGATTTTTAAAAATTATAACAGCATAAATATAAATAGGTACATCTAGGAGCTCTCTAGCCTGACTTTGGACTTTCCCCCAATGAGCTAACATTTTGTTTTTAAATGTTTATTTATTTGGCTGTGCCGGGTCTTAGTTGCAGCAGGTGGGATCTTTAGGTGTGTCATGCAAACACTTAGCTGTGGCATCTGGGATCTAGTTCCTCGACCAGGAATCAAACCCAGACCCCCTGTATTGGGAGCGTGGAGTCTTAGCCACTGGACCACCAGGTAAGTTCCTAAACTAACATTAAAAGGAAAAAAAAAAAGAACATAGCTGCAAAAACAAAAGCAAAGGTAATTCTCTGGTGGTCCAGTGGTGAGGACTTGGTGCTTTCAGTGCCCCAGGCCCAGGTTCAATACCTGATCAAGGACCTAAAACTGTGCAAGTACAATGCCCCACTTGAAAAAAAGTTCATTAGGTTTATATTAGTGAATACCAGAACTGCGGTTTACCTTCAAATGGCTATGCAGCCTCTGTTCAGATGGACATACTTAAATCTGTGATAAACTGAAGACCAAAAATCAAAAGTGAATAATTTGGAAAGTATATCTAAGTTATTATTAGAGATAAAAAATTAATTTTCTTGATATGCAAATTTTTCAAGAACAGTAACACCAACCAACTTAGCCTGTGTTATATTGGTACTTTGTCACTTTTCAAAGGAAAATGCATTTTAAGTAGTCACTGTCTGCATGCTCAGTTGCTTCAGTCGCATCCGACTCTTTGCGACTCCATTGACTATAGTCAATGGGATTCTCCAGTTAAGAATACTTAAGTGGGTTGTCATTTCTCACTGTCTGTCAACACAGAAATGTGTGCTTATGGATACATGCATGACTATATATATGTATGTATACAAACAGTGTGTGTATACATGCATGCGCATAAAAATGTATCTTTATTTTGGATTACTAGGCACTCAGTCTTCATTTTCTGACTTAACATTATAGTACTTTAAATGTGTAAAAAATATATTTTAGACCCAAGCCTGTCTTCTGTTTACTTTTCTCAATTTCATACACTCACCATCATTCACAAGGTCTAAATACATATGAAATTCATTTTCCAATTATATATGTATTTTTTCATATTGTCTAAAGCTAAGATTTCAAAAATGCTGACAGAAGTTCAGTTTATACATTATGTTAAAATGTATTACCATTAATTGTTCCTCCAAATATAATTTCCTCCAGATGTACAAATTGAGTTGGTATCCTTCCTGTTTGGTATGGTGATTCAAATTCATGAACTTTGTATATTTTACAGATAGATTAAGCATGAGTCATTTAGAATCATGATTTACAATTTAAAAGCTGAGTCATTATATAAAATGAGGAATAGCACTGCAAATGCAATTCTATTTTGTCTTCATTGCACCCAACATTTTCCATTAGAAAAAGTAAACGTGAAGAAAGGGAACATGTCATGCACCTTTTTACATGTTTTACTGCCATCTGCTTGCAGGTAGGTTCTGGAGAGCTTTTAAAATTCCTTGAATTTGTGTATGCCAAAGCCCAATTGCTTTATTTTCTCAGTGACCCTGAGTTCTCATCTTGCCTTCTTTCTTCTTTAAATTGAGCTGTCCTAATCTAAGTCATTGCTTTTCTTTGAGGTATTTTGAAAGTAATAAGCATGACTCTAAAGCAGGGAAACCTATTAAAAATTACAGAAATTTGGTATTCAAAACTATACCCTTCAAAGTTTGCATTCCAAAATCAGGTTTATGAAACATTACTTTTAACAAATATATTTGGTTAAAAAGTGTATTACTGGAGTATCAGTTCAGTTCAGTTGCTCAGTCGTGTCCGACTCTTTGCGACCTTTCTGGAGTAAATACACAGTGTATTCTGGATCTGGAATATTACAGTTTAGGATAAAAAAAGTAAGTTCATAACATAAAGAATTTGAAATCATTCTCATAATAGTCTATTTAATTAATTTGTTTTCTGATGATTCTTATGTGTATTTCAAGCATTTATCCTGAAGTTGCACATTTCATTTCTAAGGACACCAAAGTGTAATTTGTCCAAAACCCCAGCAATGAATTGAGCATCTTCTCAGAACCAGGCATCTGAGAACATCACAAGATGCGAAGATGAATATATATCATGCCTCCTTCAAGATGATTAAACATGTGCAAAATTAAAGTATATAGTGAAAGTGGCTGAGTTGTGTCCAACTCTTTGTGACCCCATGGACTACAGTCCATGTAATTCTCTAGGCCAGAATACTGGAGTAGGTAGCCTTCCCCTTCCCCAGGGGTTCTTGCCAACCTGGGGATTGAACCCAGGTCTCCCACATTGTAAGCAGACTCTTTACCAGCTGAGCCACAAGGGAAGCCCAAGAATACTGGAGTTGGAGTAGCCTATCACTTTTTCAGCAGATCTTCCGACCCAGGAATCGAACCCGGGTCTCCTGCATGGCAGGCAGATTCTTTACCAACTGAACTATCAGAGAATATAAGACACACCTAAATATACAAAGATGTAACACACCATAAGATGGTTAAATACACAAAAGCACATGGTAAGAGGTGAAAGTGAAAGTGGTAAGAGGTGAAGGAATAATTAATTCCACTGATGTGGTGAGTGAACAAGAGACAGCTCCAAAAAGTGGTTCAACTCTAATTTGATCCTTCATTAATAGGTAAAAAGCAAAAGAAACAGGCAAAAAATAAACCAACTGTATATTTATGAGGAAAGGAGAGGAGAAGGATTTGATTTAGATAGAACAGCTGAAGTATAAAGATAGAAATAGGGAAAGATGAGGTTTTATGTGGAAATAGCAAACAATCTAAACTGATTAGGAACAATTGTACTTGGTACTGTTGGCATATGTTATGAGGGATGAGAAATAGAAGAGGAGCTTTAAAAGAAACTGAGGCTGTTTCAGGATTACTAATAGCATTTTTTAACTTTATTGTGTAGGCAACTGAGAATAATTGAAAAAGCTGAAGTTTGAGATGGATATAAACAAATACATGTATTATTTGAAGCTACCTTTTTAAAAAATAACCCCTAACCTTTTATTTTCTATTAAAGTATAGCTGATTTACAATATTATATTCATTTCAGGTGTAAAACATATTGGTTCAATGTTCTTGTAGATTATTTAAAGTTTTTATAGAGTAATGGTTATATTTCCATGTGCTGCAAAATAATTCTTGCATTTTTTCAACTGAAGCATAGTTGATTTATAATTTTGTACCTCATTGGAAAAGACTCTGATGCTGGGAGGGATTGGGGGCAGGAGGAGAAGGGGATGAGAGAGGATGAGATGGCTGGATGGCATCACCGACTCCATGGACATGAGTTTGGGTGAACTCTGGGAGTTGGTGATGGACAGGGAGGCCTGGCGTGCTGTGATTCATGGGGGTCACAAAGAGTCGGACACGACTGAGCGACTGAACTGACTGACTCTGTACAACTAAGTGACTCAATGCAACAGTGCTTCAGTGAACACTGGGGTGCATGTGTTTTGAGTTTCAGTTTTGTCCAGGTATATGGCCAGTAATAGGATTACTGGATCATAAGATACTTCTTTTTTTAGTTTTCTGAAGGACCACCAGGCTGTTTTCCATAGTGACTATACCAGTTTATATTCCCAACAATGTAGAATGGTTTCCTTTACTCCATATCCTCTCCAGCATTGGTATTTGTAGACTTCTTAATAAAGTGTCATTAAGCATCATTCTAATCAGTGTCAGGTGGTACCTTGTAGTTTTGACTTGCATTTCTCTAATAATTAGTGACATTGAACATTTTTTCATGTGCCTACTGTCCATCTTTGTGTCTTCTTTGGAGAAATGTGTTTTAGGTCTTCTGCCCATTTTTTAATTAGGTTGTTTGTTTTTATGTTGTATGAACTGTTTGTATATTTTGGAAATTAAACAATTTTGGTTTTATCATTAGCAAATATTTTCTCCCATTCCGTAGGTTGTCTTTTTTATTCATTCTAATCAGTGTCAGGTGGTACCTTGTAGTTTTGACTTGCATTTCTCTAATAATTAGTGACATTGAACATTTTTTCCTGTGCCTACTGTCCATCTTTGTGTCTTCTTTGGAGAAATGTGTTTTAGGTCTTCTGCCCATTTTTTGATTAGGTTGTTTGTTTTTATGTTGTATGAACTGTTTGTATATTTTGGAAATTAAACAATTTTGGTTTTATCATTACAAATATTTTCTCCCATTCCGTAGGTTGTCTTTTTTGTCATTTCCTTTGCTGTACCAAATCTTGTACGCTTGATTAGGTCCCATTTGCTTATTTTTGGTTTTATTTCTATTACCCTGGAAGCTTCTTGAATTTTATTAATTTTATATGCAGTAGTTTGTACCTCTTAACACCTTACCCCCATCTTGCTCCTACCCCCTTCACTCTCCCCAGTGGTAACCTCTAGTTTGGTCTTTACAAGTCTATTTCTTTATGCTATATTTTTTTTTTTTTTTTTTTTTTTTAGATTCTACACATAAGTAATAGCATACAGTATTTGCCTTCTCTATCTGACTTATTTCACGAAGCATAATACCCTTCTTGGTCCATTCATGTTTTTGCAAATGACAGAATTTCACTATTTTGTACTGATGAGTAATATTCCTGTGTGTGTGTGTATGCTACATCTTTATTCTGATAGGGTGGTGATAGATGGAAAGATGAGGAATTGGAAGATAGAAGATTATTCAGTTGAGGAACTGGAAGATAGAAGATTATTCAGATTTTTAAAAAATACTTCATTAACAGTGAGAACTTGAATTAGGGCAACATTAGTGAGAGTGGAGAAATTTTTTCCTTGCAAGAAAAATTTCTGAGGCAGAAAATGATTAGAATCAGTAATCTATTGAGTATCAAGGATGAAGTGGGAAGAATTAAGACTTACCCCAATCTTTTAAGATTTGATAGTTTTCTTAGTTGAAAGTGTCATCATTAGCCAAAAACTATATATAGAAAAAAGAGCAGACCAGGAAGGGTAAGGCAGCTCATTCAGTCTTTAGTCATAAGTGAGTAAGAGATATCAGAAGAGAAAAGTCTAGGAGAAGTTGGGCATATGGTTCTGGAATTGAGGAGAGAGGCATGAAGGATAAATCAGTCAGTGGAAGTATGCTGAGTAAGACGAAACATGGCTGAGACAAAGATCCAGAAAGAATGTTTTCCCTCAACATGTGATTCTGGTGTGCCTGTATCAGATACAGAGATTTGGTTGTGGCAGTTTAAAGGATTTGGGATTTTACTATCTCCATTAAAAAACAAAACAAAACAAAACAAAATCAGAATGGGCGGTCCCAAATGTTAATTTCAGAGTCATCAGGGAACTGAGCACTTATGTCTTTCTACTTTATTATACTTGGCTTCTGGCTTTCATTTTTATCAGGATCAAAATATGCCTTCTCTAACTCTGGCATTTGTATTCCAGACAATAAAAATGAAGAGAAACAGAAACATTCCTTGCATCTTTTTTTTTAAGTCTCTTCCAAATGCCTTCACTTACATATTATTGGCAAAACTTTAGTTATATGGCTATGTGGAACTGCAAAGGACACTGCAAATTGTAAAATTTGTTTGTTTCTGTGTGTTTTAATCTGGGCACATTGCTTCCTCCAACTAAATCAGAGTTTTGTTTCCATGCCAAGAGAACAGATACTGAGTAACAACTACCAATTATATACCATACCCTGTGTGATGACCAAAATCACAGCAATATTCATATGTTTTCTAATTACCTGCTTTTAATATAATTTTTCCTTTAAAGTCCATGAATGTTTTTCAATGCTTGATGATACAGTAGTCAATGTCTATGAACATAGAAAATTCAAGTTAACTGAACCTTAAAGTGCATACTGGCTTTCGCATTTATAAGGTCTCTTTTCTAAAACAGATGCAATAAGACTAAAGCAAAACTTAGACTGAATACTGAGTATACAGTGAGAGAGAAAAGATGGTAACTTATACTAGGTTTTCCAGCAGTGTTTGAGGTAGTAATCAGATATACTACCTGATGTATGCTAGACATTTTTCTGCCAGAGCTGAGCTTCAGGACATTATGTGGATTATGGAAACTGACAACTTCATTTTATCCTTCAGTCACATGAAAATAAAGCCAGTGTGGCTTTCCAATGGCTATCCTCTCTCACAAGAAAGGGAGAGTATATAAAAGCTTAATTGAAAAAGAAAAAAAAAGATAGCAAAACACAATGAAACCATGTAATTAAATGTACGGTTGCAGATCATTTTCTATAGCTTCTTTGACTTATTAATGTACTAATTAGGAATACATTATATATATAACTCTAAGAAGATTAAAATGTACTTAGGTTACCTAAGGGCATTCCAATAAATTCTCCATCCGTTGTTTCTCTAGTGTCCTCAAGCATGGTGCCAAGTGGGGAAGCTGTTTTACTTTGTGAAAGGAGTCTTGCTATGAAGAAATAAATACCTTCATATCCTAGCATACATATATATATATATATATATATATGTATGTAAAATTCAAAAGAAAAAGTCTAATAATTAAAATGGTTTTAAATTCTTAAAATTACCCTTTCTCTAAGTGTTATGCTTCTAGGCTAGCAATTTGTTATATTACCTAGAACTGATTAATTACATAATTACTGTGTTTTGTGCATTTCCCTTAATGTGTTTAATTGTGCTCTCTACCCAGAGGCAGGTGTGCCAAAGACACAGTTTTAAAAATTGGATAAATAATAAAACTAATCAGTCAGGGGGGAAAAGGTCAGCAAGATGGAAAAATTTGCCAAACAATAGCAATTTAACTTTAGCTGAAATCAAGGGACAGTGTGCATTCAACTAGGAATGGTAAGGAAGAGCAACAGTACACTTTTTGACCGAAAGAGCTCTAGGGCCTACAGAACCCTGGCAATGAAGTACATTCAGAATCACTTAGTAGGTTAATGTGCTTACCATGTTAAGACATTAAGGGAATTAGTTAAGGAGCTTTCTGAACCCACTGCAGTCTTTGGTAGTCATCAAGAAAATTGGAAAAATGAAGAGATTTGGAAAACCAACTGAAGGATTTAGAGATTTTAAAAAAGGACTAGGAGATGTATGAAGTGGAATGAGGAGAGATGAAAGAAATGAAGAAGCAGAGAGGTATAAGGAGAAGGGCAAGGAGAAAAAAGTAACGAGAAGGAAGAAGACACTGCCAATAGATTTGGTAGTTTAGTCACTAAGTCTAAGACCTAAGGGGAAGCCTCCTAAGATCTATTACTTCCATTTGCCTATCTAGAGTTAAAAGCAAACTGCAAGCTGCCCAAATTCCTGAGAGTTAAATCTGTTGGTGGGCTTCCCTCCTAGTTCAGTCAGTAAAGAATCTGTCTGCAATGCAGGAGACCTGGATTCAATGCCTGGGTCAGGAAGATCCCCTGGAGAAATAAGTGGCAACCCACTCCAGTATTCTTACCTGGAGAATTCCATGGACAGAGGAGGTCACAAGAGTCGAACACATCTTAGTGACTAAACCACAACCATCAGTAACTCAAAGGCTTTTTTTTTTTTAATTTTCAGTCATACATATACAAATATATGTATTTATTTTTTAAAATTATTTTCCCATTTAGGTTTTTACAGAATATTAAGCCATATTCCCTGCATTATACAGTAGGTCCTTATTGGTTATCTATCTTAAATATACCAGTTTTACATGTCAAGGTCTTCCCCAGTAAGGAATTTGCCTACAATGCACAGGAAGCATGGGTTCGATCCCTGGGTTGGGATGATCCCCTTGAGGAGGGCATGACAACCCACTCCAATATTCTTGCCTGGAGAATCCCATGGATAGAGAAGCCTGGTGGGCTCCAGTCCATGGGGTCACAAAGAGTCCAACATAACTAAGGCAACTTAGCACAGCACAGTATAACCTGTCAATCCCAGACTCCCCAAAGAATATATTTTAGAAACTAAAAAGGATATGGGGTTGTCGTTTTCTCTTTCTTTTTCTTTTCCCCTTGCATTGTAGTAACGTGGACTATGAAATTCTCTTGGTGTTTAGCTGAGCTGATATCAGAAAGGTTAGATTTTCTTGGTTGTATATTTCTTGGTTTGCGTATTCCAAATGCATCCAGATATATGTAATAGCCCTTGAAGGAATCTTAGAAGTAATCTATTCATGTTATAAGTACCCAATTCAAATCAATTTTACAAACTATGAAATAGGTCAAGAGCTATCAATGACTTGTCTCAGTGCATGATGGTATCTAATAACAGAGTCAGGACTAGAATCCAACTTATGTTCTTTACTCCATCACTACTGAAAGTAAGCTCTTCAGCATCCCAGTGGGGTCAGTGCCAGAATGACAGGAGGTGGTCTTTGAATACTCATCTGGGATAGTTGCTGTGGATGTCAAAAGATAAAGAATAATTTTAATTGAAATATGTAGAAAACATTGACTAGAACAGAGTATTATTTATAAAAATAATAATTTAATGATCCCATATTCTTTAGAAAGCCTAATCAGAACACACTTTTCACCTTCACCTTTAACATGAGAAGCTAATAGGAGATAACAGGAAAAGAAATAGAGTGGGGAAAGAAAGAAAAATACAAATGTGATGTGAGTCTTTTTTGTTAAATTTACTTCTCATAATTATTTCCATGTTCTTACTGTATGTCAGATAGTTAGATATTATTAAAAAGGAAAATGTTTGAAGAATATAAAACTTATTGGAAAAGATTATTTCTGATTTAGGGAAAAAAAATTAGTTTGTTAATTGTTAACAATCCTTAGAGAAGAAGAGAGGGAATTCATTATTTCTCTTTTGTGCTAAACAACCTGAAACACAGTAACTTCAAAGAGGTGGGAAGAGAGGACTTGAAAGTGTGCGTGATGGATTTGACAGCTCTAGGATGGTGCCAAATTCCCCATTAGACAAAGTGCAGCTGAAGGAAAAGAACAGAATTGGATGCAAACTTCCTGATGTTCAGTTCATCTTGAGTTCATCTGCAAACCAGGGAGAAAAAAGTGCAGGAAAAAAAAAAAAAAGGCAAGGAGAATGGGGAGAAAAATTCAAGGAGCAAAAGATTCTAGGACAACAAAGTATTGGTGTCAAAACCCAAAAAGGCATGGGCAGAAAGAGATAGACAAAGACAAAACTGAAAGAGATGTGAAAAAAAAAAAAACAAAACACAAAAACCACACAAGGCAGTGTGGATGGCATTTGTGGAAGCAGTCATTTAAGTCTGACTCATCTCATGCTGAATTTGTGCTTATTGTTGTAGATTATGAAGTTCCCTGGTGGCTCAGAGGGTAAAGTGTCTGCCTCCAATGCAGGAGACCTGGGTTCGGTCCCTGGGTCAGGAAGATCCCCTGGAGAAGGAAATGGCACCCCACTCCAGTACTCTTGCCTGGAAAATCCCATGGACAGAGAAGCCTGGTAGACTACAGTTCATGGGATCTCAAGAGTCGGACATGACCGTGCTACTTCACTTCACTTCTTCAGTAGTTATATTCAGAAAATAAAAAGTTCCTGTGTTTGTGTATATGTATGCAAAATCAATACAAACCCACAGTTTCCCCTTTTGATTACTAAAGTCTGAATAATATTAATACTAATAGTAAATCAGTAATTGTTAGTAGTTCAGTTCAGTTCAGTCGCTCAGTCGTGTCTGACTGTTTGCGACCCCATGAATCACAGCACGCCAGGCCTCCCTGTCCATCACCATCTCCCGGAGTTCACTCAGACTCACGTTCATCGAGTCCGTGATGCCACCCAGCCATCTCATCCTCTGTCGTCCCCTTCTCCTCCTGCCCCCAATCCCTCCCAGCATCAGAGTCTTTTTCAATGAGTCAACTCTTCGCATGAGGTGGCCAAAGTACTGGAGTTTCAGCTTTAGCATCATTCCTTCCAAAGAAATCCCAGGGTTGATCTCCTTCAGAATGGACTGGTTGGATTTCCTTGTAGTCCAAGGGACTCTCAAGAGTCTTCTCCAACACCACAGTTCAAAAGCATCAATTCTTCGGCGCTCAGCCTTCCTCACAGTCCAACTCTCACATCCATACATGACCACAGGAATAAACCATAGCCTTGACTAGATGGACTTTGTTGAACTTAAGCCACCCCAAAATTCTGGGGAATCATTTTGGCAAAACTAACATCTCTGATAGCATAGGATTGGAAGGTGCGGAGCAGAGGACAACAGGTCAATATGTTATAGAAATGCTTAAGAACAGCACTAAATTAATAAACAAATACTTCTTTTAAGCAATAAATGACTAATATTGGTAGCAAAGAAAACCCTCTGATTTGCATAGTCTGAAGGACTTCATATGCTGATTCTCAAGCACATATATGTAATATCAATAGTAATTTTCCCAGGATAGCAACACTGAATGGGAAACTGAGCTGAGTCAAGGTCTTTATTTTAAACTTTGAGCAGATGGGAAACTTTCTTAGGACAAGGTTTTTATTCTTCACTTCTGTGCTAATTATAAGAATAATGATAATATCAATGATAACTAACATTTATCAAGCTCTCAATAATGACCAGATATTTTAAATTCCCTTACATAAATTAATTATTTTGCATATAAGCAATGCTCTGAGGACAGTCCCACTGTTACCTTCATTTTAGAAATGAGAAACTAAGAAACTAATTAAACTTCTCCACCTCCATCCTCTGATTTAGGAAGGTCTCTGCCACCCCTGTGTCCAATGATGGTAGCTTTCAAGTCTCAGAGCTAAAAATTAGAATCCTTCATCTGTCTGCCTATTTAAACACATGCTATATCATATTTCCAACACTATATTCTGAAATAGCTAACAATGAGGACACTAGAATCATCCTCATGGTCTTGTGTGTGTGTGTGTGTGTGTGTGTGCGTGTGTGTGTGTGTGTGTATGTGTGCTTAGTCACTTGCTGCTGCTGCTAAGTCGCTTCAGTCGTATCCAACTCTGTGCGACCCCATAGACGGCAGCCTACCAGGCTCCCCGGTCCCTGGGATTCTCCAGGCAAGAACACTGAAATGGGTTACCATTTCCTTCTCCAATGCATGAAAGTGAAAAGTGAAAGTGAAGTCGCTCAGTCATGTCCGACTCTTTGCGACCCCATAGACTGCAGCCTACCAGGCTCCTCATCCATGGGATTTTCCAGGCAAGAGTACTGGAGTGGGGTGCCATTGCCTTCTCCGGCTTAGTTGCTTAGTCATGTCCAACTCTTGGCAACCTCATGGCCTGTAGCCCACCAGGCTCCTCTGTCCATGGGGTTTTAAGGTGAGAATACTGGAGCAGGTAGCCATTCCCTTCCCCAGGGGACCTTCTTGACCCAGGGATCAAACTCGCATGTCTTATATCTCCCTCACTGGTGGTGGGTTCTTTACCACTAGCGCTAGCTGGCAAGCCCCCATGGTCCTTTACATATTCTCCTTTCTGGAGTGGAATTTGAAGCACAGCACTTTTAGAACTCAAAGTATTACACCTCTCCATCACTAGCTCTTCATCAAGTTCTTTGAAGGCAAGAGCATTATCCTAAGACATTTCTGCACCAAGCCAGTCGTTAAAGTAAAATTCAAACTCATATGCTGATGCATGTGTCGGTGCCAGACTTTACTTAAAAGGTGGCTCTAATGATAATGCTTATGGCCATGACAGCATCCAATCATTTTTCACCAGAGAGCCAACAATAGCCTTTGAACTTATGTTCACTGGTATGCTCCTGTCTTCCCTATGTCTCACTATATATATCTGCTGGTTGTTAGGATATCTTTTTGACCTTTACTTGGTCTCTTTTGAGTTTTAAGCAATTACTGGAGTCTATGAAACAAGCCTCCCCTTTGTACTATTTGATTTAATTAGACCTCTCATTTGAGCTCTTGCTGAGTCAATATTTAGTTCCTTGTCTATATCCCTGGGACAACCGGAAACGTTCCATACGCTGACTAAATGACTCACTCTGTGCGGACATATGAGCCGATTACCTTAGTTTGCATTCTCTCTCCCTGTGCAATTTCAAGGGATGCCAGCTGCTACAAAACTCCTTCACTTTGCCTTCCACCTTAATTGTGCTCCTCCATGGTTTACCTGGCAATTCCTTTTTCTGGATGATGAATTAGAAAGGAACAGAAGGAAGCACAGTCCTCAGCATTATCTCACTAATTTTGTTTGTAGAGCTATTTCTCTAATGTAGCATTTTCAAATAGGCCCATTATACATCTGCTTCTCCACCTGAGAGCACCCGCCATACCAGGTGCAATGCCATCCATGGCATACTTTTGCCTAATAGCATTAAGTGCCTGGGAGTGAGATGAAAAGAAATGGGAAAGTGATGAACCCAGTTTCAGAATAACCAGTTTGTTTATACTTCACAGTGTGTGTGTGGTCAGTCACTTCAGTCTTGTCAGATTCTTTGCGACCCTGTGGACTGTAGCCCTCCAGGCTGCTCTGTCCATGTGATTCTCCAGGCAAGAATACTGGAGTGGGTTGCCATGCCCTCCTCCAGGGGATCTTCCTGACCCAGGGATTGAACCCATGTCTCTTGAGTATNTGTGTGTGTGGTCAGTCACTTCAGTCTTGTCAGATTCTTTGCGACCCTGTGGACTGTAGCCCTCCAGGCTGCTCTGTCCATGTGATTCTCCAGGCAAGAATACTGGAGTGGGTTGCCATGCCCTCCTCCAGGGGATCTTCCTGACCCAGGGATTGAACCCATGTCTCTTGAGTATTCTTCACTGACAGGCAGGTTCTATATCCCTGGGACAGCTGGCACCACTAGCACCACCTGAGAAGCCCCATGATTTAGAGGGGTCAGTGTAAATATTTGGATTGTGGTCTATGTTAAGAAAAGTGATCTAAAAGCTGAGAAGGATGGTCTGTTAATTCAACAAGAGGACTTAAGAATCTGCTCTGGTCTACCTTACAGATTTAAAGGGCTTCTCAAGTAAAAAGGGTTTTGTTTTACCCATTATCTCTGGGAACAAACACCCAAGGGTTTTACCTAAATATGAAAATACATACATATGTACACATATACAAAAGTTAGCTTTTTTTAAAAAAAGATAAATGTATGCTTGATTTTCCAATTTAAAGTTTAGATACGATAATATAAGAATAGCTAACTTGCTAAAGCCTAATAACCTGTAAGCTACTATGTCTAATATACATCATCCTTTTTAGTTATTATCTGTCTAGCTTGTATGTTGTGTCATCTCCACTTTGTGTCTGTGTCTCATAGAAGTTTAATAATTTGTTCCAGTTCACACACTTATTGTTAGATAAAGCCACAGGGAGAACTCAGGCCTTTCTGACTCTAACATTCACACATATACCTTCTGAAGAGGTTCTTGCTCTTTAAAGAGATTGAATCAGAAATTAGGGACCTATTCATGATGCCTAAGCCTTCCAGGAACCCTATATTGCTCACATCTGTGGACCCGTAGGCCTACGGCAATAGAAATGCTGATGAGAGGTCCACTTTGACACCCTACCATTCACCTTGGTAGCTGCATGCAGCAAATGGGTTTGATGCAAAGTCACCTGGAGATTATTTTCCTATGTCATTTCAGAATATGGTATTGTTTCTCATTAGAATATCCCATCAGTAACAGTGGAGAGTATTTGCACAGTTGCAATTTGTATAGATCTCTGTTCAAAACTAACACCTTAGCATCTAGAACACAATGTATATTTAAAAATAACATTATTATTTCCAATAGCAGCAATGACAATAGTTAATTTTTAGAGGGGCCTGCTATATGCCAGAGAGTGTTTTAAGGTCCTTATATGAATTATTTTATTTAATCTTTAAAATACTTTAATTAGATCTCTGATATTATTGTCACAACTTTGCAAGTTAGGGGTTTTCCAATAGCAGCAATGACAATAGTTAATTTTTAGAGGGGCCTGCTATATGCCAGAGAGTGTTTTAAGGTCCTTATATGAATTATTTTATTTAATCTTTAAAATACTTTAATTAGATCTCTGATATTATTGTCACAACTTTGCAAGTTAGGGGGCTTCCCTCATAGCTCAGTCGATAAAGAATATATCTGCAATGCAGGAGACCTGGGTTTGATTCCTGGGTTGGGAAGATTCCCCTGGGGAAGGAAATGGCAACCCACTCCAGTATTCTTGCCTGGAGAATCCCATGGACAGAGGAGCCTGGCAGGCTACCAGTCCATGGGGTTGCAAGAGTCAAGTCACGACTTAGTGACTAAACCAGTAAATTAAAACTTGAGGCAAAAATTAAGTATCTGGCCCCCAAGATAACACAATTAGTTTGTGGTAGAAACAAAGTTCAAATCTAGGCCTTTTGACACAAAAGCTTACACACCTAACCATTTTATTTCACTATATTTCAAATCTAAATATTCTTTAAGTAAATTAATAATGTATTTTAGCTTGGTGATACAAAATTCCTCTGTTCTAAATATCTTTTAATTTCGAATGCTCTCTTTCTCCCTGTAAGAACTTTTGATAGAAAGACATATTGCTAAGTAGAAGGGAAATAAACATACATTTGTAGGGACGTGTCTCACAGTTTTAACTCCTCCAGCATTGGCACTCTCCTTGCTATCATCCCCAAGATCTTATGCATCTCAAGCTGTTCTCCACACCACCAGGGAGCCTGTCCTCCATCCTGCTCTGCAGTTTATTTTAATGATATTAAAGGTCAACATTCAGAAAACAAAGATCATGGCATCCAGTCCCATCACTCCATGGGAAATAGATGGAGAAACAGTGGAAACAGTGTCAGACTTTATTTTTTGGGGCTCCAAAATCACTGCTGATGGTGACTGCAGCCATGAAATTAGAAGACGCTTACTCCTTGGAAGAAAAGTTATGTCCAACCTAGATAGGATATTCAAAAGCAGAGACATTACTTTGCTGACTAAGGTCCGTCTAGTCAAGGCTATGGTTTTTCCAGTGGTCATGAATGGATGTGAGAGTTGGATTGTGAAGAAAGCTGAGTGCCAAAGAATTGATGCTTTTGAACTGTGGTGTTGGAGAAGACTCTTGAGAGTCCCTTGGACTGTGAGGAGATCCAACCAGTCCATTCTGAAGGAGATCAGCCCTGGGATTTCTTTGAAAGGAATGATGCAAAAGCTGAAACTCTAGTACTTTGGCCACCTCATGAGAAGAATTGACTCATTGGAAAAGACTCTGATGCTGGGAGGGATTGGGGGCAGGAGGAGAAGGGGACAACCGAGGATGAGATGGTTGGATGGCATCACTGACTCAATGGACGTGAGTCTGAGTGAGCTCCAGGAGTTGGTGATGGACAGGGAGGCCTGGCGTGCTGTGATTCATGGGGTCGCAAAGAGTCAGACACTACTGAGTGACTGAACTGAACTGAATTGAACTGAAGATCAGCTTCCTTTCATGAAAGCTCAACAAATGAGTATAGTGTTATTCTCTGAAATCTAGGTAAAATCTATTCCTTTGACACTTTTTTAGATTCACCTATGTTGTGTATGTGTGTTTTCTTCTGATTGTCTAAACAAACAGTAAAATAAACTAAACAGGTAATGGGGGCTCTGGGGCAAGAATTTATATGAGATGAGTATTCCATGTTAAAATGGAGTGATCCAGAAAAACATGTCATAAAGAAGAGTGGAAATTTTCCAAAATGTGATTTTTACACACTTAGCTTTTCCCCATTATTGCAAATCATCAACATCTTTAGAACATCTCAAAATTGTGTTTTTGACTAGCTTTAATCAGGCAGAGCAAACCACAGTTGTATTTGAGAAGTAAATATTAGAATAAATTTAATAAAGATATTAAATCCAAATTGGGAAGTGATGATTAGATTATTTAAATACCAGGGAAGCTCTTTAATAATACTTAGCATATAACAAGTGCTGCATACTGTGCATTTAAACTGCATAAATTTTGAATAGATTTGTGATCTTGGGAGAGGTAATAAATCTTCTTTTTGTTGTTTTTCAGTCGCTGAGTTGTGTCCGACTCTTTGTAGCCCCATGGACTGCAGCAAGTTAAGCTACTCTGTTTCCCACTATGGAGTTTGCTCAAATTTATTTCCATTGAGTCAGTGATGCTATCTAACCATCTTGTCCTCTGCTGCCCCCTTCTCCTTTTGCCTTGAGTCTTTTCCATCAGGGTCTTTCCCAGTAAGTTGGCTCTGCATATCAAGTGGCCAAAGTATTAGACCTTCAGCTTCATTACCAATTCTCCCAATGAGTATTCAAGGTTGAGTTCTTTTAGGATTGACTGGTTTGATCTTACAGTCTAAGGGACTCTCAAGAGTCTTCTCCAGCACCACAATTCAAAGGCATCAATACTTTGGCACTCAACCTTTTTTCATAGTCCAACTCTCAACATGTATACATGACTACTGGAAAAATCATAACTTTGACTATATGGACCTTCACTGGCAAAGTGATGTCTCTTCTTTTGAATATGTTGTCCAAGTTTGTCATAGCTTTCCTTCCAAGGAGCAAGCATCTTTTAATGTCATGGCTACCGTCACTATCCAGAGTTATTTTGGAGGCCAAGAAAATAAAATATGTCACTGCTTCCTTTTTTTCCCCATCTAGTTGCCATGTGATGGGACCAGATGCCGTGATCTTTGTTTTTTTGAATGTTGAGTTTTAAGCCAGCTTTTTCACTCTCCTCTTTCATCCTCATCAAGAGGCTCTTCAGTTCCTCTTCCTTTTCTGCCATTAGAGAATATAATCTGCATATCTGAGACTATTGATATTTCTCCCAGCAATCTTGATTCCAGCTTGTAATTCATCCACCCCAGCATCCTGCGTGATGTACTGTGCATATAAGTTAAATAAGCAGGGTGACAATATACAGCCTTGTCATACTTCTTTCCCAATTTTAAACCAATCAGTTATTCCATGTCCGATGCCGACTGTTGCTTCTTGACCGACATACAGGGATCTCAGTAGACCAGTAAGGTAGTCTGGTACTCCCATTTCATTAAGAATTTTCCACAGTTTGATGTGATTAATGTTTCTCTGTCTCTCTCTCTCTTTTTTTTTTTTTTGCCTAATGTAAAATGGGAGTTTGAATCTCACATATCCCACTGAGGGTTTTTTTTTTTTTGGTTCATCTGTAGAAATAAATGTGATAATGGGTGTAATATTTTTGTTGTAATGAATGAGTAAATACTGATTATTGTCTTGAGATTCATGATAATCATAAATTACATACTTTATATATAGCATGGGGCTTCCCTGATAGCTCAGTTGGTAAAGAATCTTCTTGCAATGTGGGAGACCCCTGTTTGATTCCTGGGTCAGGAAGATCCACTGGAGAAGGGAAAGGCTACCCACTCCAGTATTCTTGGGCTTCCCTTGCAGCTCAGCTGGTAAAGAATCTGCCTGAAATGTAGAAGACCTGGGTTTGATACCTGGGTTGGGAAGATCCCCTGCAGAAGGGAGAGGCTACCCACACCAGTTTTATTCTGGCCTGGAGAATTCTATGGACTGTATAGTCCATGAGGTTGCAGAGTTGGACATGACTGAGTGACTTTCATTTTCATATATAACATGAGTTAAACAAGTTTAACAGTCTGAGAAAGCATACTACCACCATGTGTAATATTAATTTTGTTTTTATGGTATTGTTTCTCATTAGAATATCCCATCAGTAACAGTGGAGAGTATTTGCACAGTTGCAATTTGTACAGATCTCTGTTTAAAACTAACACCTTAGCATCTAGAACACAATGTATATTTAAAAATAGCATTATTATTTCCAATAGCAGCAATGACAATAGTTAATTTTTAGAGGGGCCTGCTATATGCCAGAGAGTGTTTTAAGGTCCTTATATGAATTATTTTATTTAATCTTTAAAATACTTTAATTAGATCTCTGATATTATTGTCACAACTTTGCAAGTTAGGGGACTTCCCTCAGAGCTCAGTCGATAAAGAATCTATCTGCAATGCAGGAGACCTGGGTTTGTTTCCTGGGTTGGGAAGATTCCCCTGGGGAAGGAAATAGCAACCCACTCCAGTATTCTTACCTGGAGCAGGCTACCAGTCCATGGGGTTGCAAGAGTCAAGCATGACTTAGTGACTAAACCAGTAAATTAAAACTTGAGGCAAAAATTAAGTATCTGGCCCCCAAGATGACACAATTAGTTTGTGGTAGAACCAAAGTTCAAATCTAGGCCTTTTGACACAAAAGCTTGCACACCTAACCATTATATTTCACTATATTTCAAATCTAAATATTCTTTAAGTAAATGAATAATGTATTTTAGCTTGGTGATACAAAATTCCTCTATTCTAAATATCTTTTAATTTCTAATGCTCTCTTTCTCTCTATAAGAAGTTTTGATAGAAAGACATATTGCCAAGTAGAAGGGAAAGAAACAATAAACATACACTTGTAGGGATTTGTCTCACAGTTTTAACTCTTCCAGCAGTGGCACTCTCCTTGCTATCATCCCCAAGATCTTATGCATCTCAAGCTGTTCTCCACACCACCAGGGACCCTGTCCTCCATCCTGCTCTGGAGTTTATTTTAATGATATTAAGATCAGCTTCCTTTCATGAAAGCTGAACAGATGAGTATAGTGTTATTCTCTGAAATCTAGGTAAAATCTATTTCTTTGACACTTTTATAGATTCACCTATGTTGTGTGTGTGTGTTTTCTTCTGATTGTCTAAACAAACAGTAAAATAAACTAAACAGGTAATGGGAGCTCTGGGGGAAGAATTTATATGAGATGAATATTCCATGTTAAAATGGAGTGATCCAGAAACACATGTCATAAAGAAGAGTGAAAATTTTCCAAAATGTGATNAAAGTGAAAGTGAAGTCGCTCAGTCGTGTCCAAGATGTGTATAAGAGACAGGGTAATGGGAGCTCTGGGGGAAGAATTTATATGAGATGAATATTCCATGTTAAAATGGAGTGATCCAGAAACACATGTCATAAAGAAGAGTGAAAATTTTCCAAAATGTGATTTTTACGCACTTAACTTCTCCCCATTATTGCAAATCATCAACATCTTTAGAACATCTCAGGATTGTGTTTTTGTCTAGCTTTAATCAGGCAGAGTAAACCACAATTGTATTTGAGAGGTAAATATTAGAATAAATTTAATAAAGATATTAAATCCAAATTGGAAAGTGATGATTAGATTATTTAAATACCAGGGAAGCTCTTTAATAATACATAGCATATAACAAGTGCTGCATACTGTGCATTTAAACTGTATAAATTTTGAATAGATTTGTGATCTTAGGAGAGGTAATAAATCTTCTTTTTGTTGTTTTTCAGTCGCTGAGTTGTGTCCGACTCTTTGTAGCCCCATGGACTGCAGCAAGTTAAGCTACTCTGTTTCCCACTATGGAGTTTGCTCAAATTTATTTCCATTGAGTCAGTGATGCTATCTAACCATCTTGTCCTCTGCTGCCCCCTTCTCCTTTTGCCTTGAGTCTTTCCCATCAGGGTCTTTTCCAGTAAGTTGGCTCTGCATATCAAGTGGCCAAAGTATTAGACCTTCAGCTTCAATACCAATTCTTCCAATGAGTATTCAAGGTTGAGTTCTTTTAGGATTGACTGGTTTGATCTTACAGTCTAAGGGACTCTCAAGAGTCTTCTCCAACACCACAATTCAAAGGCATCAATACTTTGGCACTCAACCTTTTTTCATAGTCCAACTCTCAACATCTTTACATGACTACTGGAAAAATCATAACTTTGACTATATGGACCTTCACTGGCAAAATGATGTCTCTTCTTTTGAATATGTTGTCCAAGTTTGTCACAGCTTTCCTTCCAAGGAGCAAGCATCTTTTAATGTCATGGCTACCATCACTATCCAGAGTTATTTTGGAGGCCAAGAAAATAAAATATGTCACTGCTTCCTTTTTTTCCCCATCTAGTTGCCACGTGATGGGACCAGATGCCATGATCTTTGTTTTTTTTTGAATGTTGAGTTTTAAGCCAGCTTTTTCACTCTCCTCTTTCACCCTCATCAAGAGGCTCTTCAGTTCCTCTTCCTTTTCTGCCATTAGAGAATATCATCTGTATATCTGAGACTGTTGATATTTCTCCCAGCAATCTTGATTCCAGCTTGTAATTCATCCACCCCAGCATCCTGCGTGATGTACTGTGCATATAAGTTAAATAAGCAGGGTGACAATATACAGCCTTGTCATACTTCTTTCCCAATTTTAAACCAATCAGTTATTCCATGTCCGATGCCGACTGTTGCTTCTTGACCGACATACAGGGATCTCAGTAGACCAGTAAGGTAGTCTGGTACTCCCATTTCATTAAGAATTTTCCACAGTTTGATGTGATTAATGTTTCTCTGTCTCTCTCTCTCTTTTTTTTTTTTTTGCCTAATGTAAAATGGGAGTTTGAATCTCACATATCTCACTGAGGGTTTTTTTTTTTTTTTTGGTTCATCTGTAGAAATAAATGTGATAATGGGTATAATATTTTTGTTGTAATGAATGAGGAAATACTGATTATTGTCTTGAGATTCATGATAACCATAAATTACATACTTTATATATAGCATGGGGCTTACCTGATAGCTCAGTTGGTAAAGAATCTTCTTGCAATGTGGGAGACCCCTGTTTGATTCCTGGGTCAGGAAGATCCACTGGAGAAGGGAAAGGCTACCCACTCCAGTATTCTTGGGCTTCCCTTGCAGCTCAGCTGGTAAAGAATCTGCCTGCAATGCAGAAGACCTGGGTTTGATACCTGGGTTGGGAAGATCCCCTGGAGAAGGGAAAGGCTACCCACACCAGTTTTATTTTGGCCTAGAGAATTCTATGGACTGTATAGTCCATGAGGTTGCAGAGTTGGACATGACTGAGCGACTTTCACTTTCATATATAACATGAGTTAAACAAGTTTAACAGTCTGAGAAAGCATACTACCACCATGTGTAATATTAATTTTGTTTTGAAAAACATCCCAAGATTTACAAGTTGATTTATGAATAAGCTATCATTCCAAAATTTGATTGGGAATCTGTAAATGTCAGTATTTTGCCAGGTATAAGACTGGAAGACTAAAAACCTTAAGTCATATAGATTTTGTTATAATAAAGGGATCAGATCAGATCAGTCACTCAATCGTGTCCGACTTTTTGCAACCCTATGAATTGCAGCACTCCAGGCCTCCCTGTTCATTACCAACTCCCGGAGTTCACTCAGACTCACGTCCATCGAGTCAGTGATGCCATCCAGCCATCTCATCCTCAGTCGTCCCCTTCTCCTCCTGCCCACAATCCCTCCCAGCAGCAGAGTCTTTTCCAATGAGTCAACTCTTATTAACTTTATCAGTTAGTAGGTACACACAGGTGTTATTTAATCAACAGAAACCTGTTGCCCAATTCACATTGACTTATTTTTCCATGAGCAATACACAATTCCCTAATGGATATTTCATGTTGCTTGCCTTTATTAAGATGAAAGATTTGGTGCTCAAATTGCTTTTACCCTGAACACCACCATATCATGTTTTGTTTCAATCTTACTAAAGCAGAACAGATCAATTAAGTTATCCAGTTTATGAAATAGTTACACTCCAGCACATTCTTGCTTGTTTATATTAACAAAATTGCACTACAATAATAGTTTGAGAATCTAACATATATGCAAATAGAAGGTATTTTGTTAACTGATTTGTTCATTTGAGATTTGGAAGGGATACACAAGGGATGCGAGCATTAGGGGGTGAATTCCACTTGGCTAGGGTGTAGTTTCTAGTAGGTTATAAGGAGTGGTAAAATATCGGTAGACTATAGAGTATGTTCCAAGTATCTCTACTAAATCGGGAATGGTGTGTGTGAAGTCTTAGTGTGCTAGGGCTGCCATAACAAAATACCATGGATGAGGTGGTTTAAACAATAGAAATTTATTTTCTCACTGTTCTTGAGACTGGAGTGTCCTAGTCAAAGTTCCAGGTGATTTGGTTCCTGATAAGAGTTCTCTTCCTAGCTTGCAGATAGCTGCCGTCTTGCAATGTCCTCACATGGTAGAGAGAGAAAGAGAGAGAGCAAGGGAGAGTGAGATTTCTTCTCCTTCTTATAAAGATACTAATCCTATTTAACTGGAGCTCCATCCTTATGAATATATATATTTTTTAATTTTAGCTTTATTGAGATATAATGAAAAATTATTACATATTAAAAGTGTACATTGTGATGATTTACTTTACATGTCCATTGTAAAAGAATTTCACTCCATCTAGTTAATTAATCTATTCCCACACAATTTTTGTTGTCTGGTGAAAGCATTTACAGTTTACTCTCTTAGCAAATTTCAATTATATGATACAGTGTTACTAACTATAGTCACTGCCTTTTATATTATATTCTTGGTATGTGTGTGCTAAGTTGCTTCAGTCATATCCAACTCTTTGTGATCCTATGGACTGCACCCTCCTTAGACTAAACTTATTTCTCTTATACCTGAAAACTTGTATCCTTTTATCAGCCTCTCCTTATTTCCTNATATGATACAGTGTTACTAACTATAGTCACTGCCTTTTATATTATATTCTTGGTATGTGTGTGCTAAGTTGCTTCAGTCATATCCAACTCTTTGTGATCCTATGGACTGCACCCTCCTTAGACTAAACTTATTTCTCTTATACCTGAAAACTTGTATCCTTTTATCAGCCTCTCCTTATTTCCTTTACCTGCCAGCCCCTGGAAACCACTTTTATACTCTTTGTTTCTATGAAATTGATTTTTTTTTTTTTTTTTTTTAAGATTCTAAATATAAGCAATGCTGCGGCTGCTGCTAAGTCGCTTCAGTCGTGTCCGACTGCATGCGGCCATATAGATGGCAAGTCCACCAGGCTCCCTCGTCCCTGGAATTCTCCAGGCAAGAACACTGGAGTAGGGTGCCATTGCCTTCCTCATATTTCTCTTTTTTCTGTCTGATTTATTTCACATAGCATAGTACCTTCAAGGTTCATACATGTTAACATAAATGGCAGGATTTCCTTCTTTCTCATGGCTGAATAATATCCATTGTATACATACTACTACTACATTCATCCATTGATAGATGTCCACTTAAAAAAAAAAAGCACAACCTAAAGGTTAAGAGTTATGTTTTATTCAGTGGTAATTTTTAGGACTTCAAGTGTGGGAGGCAGCGTCTCATCTCAAGTAACCCTGCTCTGAGGAGCTAAGGGTGGGGAGCCCCAGAATACATAGGAATATTGCAACAAAGGGCAAATAGTCTGAACATCAGAAGGTTATTGTTTATCAAAGAAAACCAGATATACTGAGTTAATAAATTTAGTGATCTTTCATGTATGGGAAGATGCAAAGAGTCTGGGCTCACTGAAATCATTCCCTTGATAAACTACTTTTCTACTCTTTTTTCTATGAATTTGACAATTTCTTTATTTTTTAAGATTCTAAATATAAGCAATACCATGCAGTTCTTTTTTTTATCTGACTTATTCTACTTAGCATAATATTTTCAAGGTTCATTCCTGTGGTCATAAATGTCAGAATTTCCTTCTTTCTCATGGCTGACTAGTATTCCATTGTTACTATATATATATATATATTTTTTTTTTTCTATATCTTGGCTATTATGAATAATGCTGCAAAGAACATGGGGGATCAGACATGTCTTCAGTATCCTGTTTTGATTTCCTCTGCATATGCCACGTGAGTGTATGTTCCTCGATTCTTTGTCTTGTCACAATAAAGATTTGGAGTGACGGACGTTAAAGCCCTCTCGGCATGTCACAGCTCTCAGGTCTTGGATAGACCGTGTTATAGCTCTCAGGTCTTGAATTGACCGTGTTATAGCTCTTAGACAAATCAGTGTTACAGCTCAGTGTTACAGCTCTATTTTATTTAGAAGATAGCAGGAAAATCCATCTTCGAGGCGTGAGGCCATGTTGATCTAAAGACACGAGGAGAAGAGCGCCCCAGCACACAGGAGAGAGAGCTGGCTTTGGCTCTTCTATTTATATGTTGATCTCTCCCTGGGCCTGTGCTATGTAAATTGGGCCAGCCAGGAGTGTTGTTTGTTTTACCTGAGGACCTTCTTTTGTTTCATTTTCGCAGGCTTTTCCCTTCCTTGTCTGTAGCCACTGCCATTTTGGACTCCTTTTCCCTGTTCTACCGACCTAACAGATATATACCCAGAAGTTGGATTTCTTGATCATAAAGTAATTCTTTGAGTTTTAAAAAACTTCCATAACTATTTTCTATAGTGGCTGAACTAACTGAAATTTCCATCAGTTCCCAAGCTTTCCCTTTCTTTATATCCCTGCAAATAATTGCTATTTCTTGTCCTTTTGATAATAACCACTCTAAGAGTTGAGGAATCATATTTCATTGTGGTTTTGATTTACATCCCCCTGATGATTAGTGATGTTGACTACCTTTTCATGTACCTGTTGGTCATTTTTATACCTTCATTGGCAAAATATATGTTCAGTTTTCCTGTCAATTTTTTATTGTATTGTTTTACTCTTTTGCTATTGAGTTGCTTATATATTTTATATGGTAACCCCTTATCTGATATGATTTACAAATATTTTTGCCTATTGTAGATACTGACTTTTCATATTTTGATGATTTCTTTTAAGGTACTGAAGCTTGCCTTTTAGACAGATGTAGTCTCATTTGCAGTCTCATTTTCTTTTACTGCCTTAGCTTTTATTGCCAAATCAAAAAAAAAAAAAAAAGTGCCAAAACTAACATCAAGGACTTTACCCTTATTTTCTTCAGTGAGTCAGGGTCTTATGTTCAAGAATTCATCCATTTTGAGTTAATTTTTGTGGATGGTGTAGGATGGTAGTCTAGTTTCATTTTTTGCATTTGGCTGTCTAATTTTCCCAAAACTTTTTTTGAGGAGACTATCATTTTGTTTCTTTCTTAGCCATGCCTCACAGCTTTTGGGATCTTAGTTCCCCAGTCAGATATCGAACCCTGGTCCTTGAGAGTGAGAGCACCATGTCCTAATCACTGGATTGCTAGGAAATTGCCAAGACTATAATTTTTTGTTTGTGCTGGTCTTGATTGCTTCATGGGCATTTCTCTAGTTGTGGTGAGCAGATGCTATTCTCAAGCTGCTTGAGAGTGTGGGCTTCTCTTTGCAGCAGCTTCTGTTACTGCAGAGCACAGTCTTTAGGGAATGTGGGCTTCAATAGTTGGGGCACACAGGCTTAGTTGCGATGTGGGATCTTCCTGGATCAGAGATCGAACCCATGTCTCTGGCAGCTGGATTCCTTACCACTGAAGGACCAGGGAAGACCCCCAAAGACTATAATTTTAAAAACAAAACTTTTTGTTTGTTAAAGCCATCTTCTTTGCTTTAGTGGCTTAGAAGACTATAATTTTAAAAACAAACCTTTTTGTTTGTTAAAGCCATCTTCTTTGCTTAGTGGCTCCCAAGATTCAAGGTCATATAAGCTTTGTCATTGTCCCAACAGAGAAGATCCTGGTCTTCAGGTAGATGCAGCTTGATTGGAAGCCAGTACACTCAGGCAGCAGTTTTAAATTATGCAAATAGACCTCTTTCTTGTGATGATTAAGAGATAAGCTTTTCTCTGTTCTCTCTGTAATGAGCCCCTAGGGGTCGGGTGGGGAGAGATTGCTGGTTAAAACTGTTTCTCTTATGCTGTAGTTGTGTGGAAGAGGCAAACACAGGCCATTAGAGCCTAGTGATCCAGGGGTGTGTCCCCTGAATGTCAGCTGCAAAAGCCAGGTTCCAGACATGTGTATTAGCTCCTGCTGGGGAGGCTCTCAGAGAAGGCGATGGCACCCCACTCCAGTACTCTTGCCTGGAAAATCCCATGGATGGAGGAGCCTGGTGGTCTGCAGTTCATGGGGTCCTGAAGAGTCGGACACGACTGAGCGGCTTCACTTTCACTTTTCACTTTCATGCATTGGAGAAGGAAATGGCAACCCACTCCAGTGTTCTTGCCTGGAGAATCCCAGGGACGGGGAAGCCTGGTGGGCTGCCGTCTATGGATGGCACAGAGTTTAGTGGCTCCCAAGATTCAAGGTCATATAAGCTTTGTCATTGTCCCAACAGAGAAGATCCTGGTCTTCAGGTAGATGCAGCTTGATTGGAAGCCAGTACACTCAGGCAGCAGTTTTAAATTATGCAAATAGACCTCTTTCTTGTGATGATTAAGAGATAAGCTTTTCTCTGTTCTCTCTGTAATGAGCCCCTAGGGGTCGGGTGGGGAGAGATTGCTGGTTAAAACTGTTTCTCTTATGCTGTAGTTGTGTGGAAGAGGCAAACACAGGCCATTAGAGCCTAGTGATCCAGGGGTGTGTCCCCTGAATGTCAGCTGCAAAAGCCAGGTTCCAGACATGTGTATTAGCTCCTGCTGGGGAGGCTCTCGGAGAAGGCGATGGCACCCCACTCCAGTACTCTTGCCTGGAAAATCCCATGGATGGAGGAGCCTGGTGGTCTGCAGTTCATGGGGTCCTGAAGAGTCGGACACGACTGAGCGGCTTCACTTTCACTTTTCACTTTCATGCATTGGAGAAGGAAATGGCAACCCACTCCAGTGTTCTTGCCTGGAGAATCCCAGGGACGGGGAAGCCTGGTGGGCTGCCGTCTATGGATGGCACAGAGTATGACACGACTGAAGGGACTTAGCAGCAGCAGCAGCAGGAGAGGCTCTAACAATTTGTAGAGGCTACAGGCAGAATGTGGAGATTGTGTCTGCATGCTTCCTTGGTCACTGGGGAAGACAACACGGCCTTTCAATCAGTGCAGTCTCTCAGTTCTGTCTGACTCTTTGCAACCCCATGAATTGCAGCACGCCAGGCTTCCCTGTCCATCACCAGCTACCAGAGCTTGCTCAAAGTGATGTCCATTGAGCCATTCATGCCATCTACCCAACTCATCCTCTGTAGTCCCCTTCTCCTCCTGCCCTCAGTCTTTCCCAGCATCAAGGTCTTTTCCAATGAGTCAGTTCTTCACAACAGGTGACCAAAGTATTGGAATTTCAGCTTCAGCGTCAGTCCTTCCAATGAATATTCAGGACTGATTTCCTTTAGGATTGACTAGCTTGTTCTCCTGCATTCCAAACGACTCTCCAGAGTCTTCTGCAATACCACAGTTTAAAAGCATCAATTCCTTGGTGCTCAGCTTTCTTTATGATCCAACTCTCACATCCATACATGACTTCTGAAAAAAACCATAGCTTTGACAAGATGGACTTTTGTCGGCAAAGTAATGTGTCTGCTTTTTAATAAACTCTCTAGTTTGGTCATAGCTTTTCTTCCAAGGAGCAAGAGTCTTTTAAATTCACAGCTGTGGTCATCATCTGCAGTGATTTTGCAGCCCAAGAAAAGAAAGTCTGTAACTGTTTCCATTGTTTCCCCATCTATTTGCCATGAAGTGATGGGACTGGATGCCATGAGCTTTGTTTTTTGAATGTTGAGTTTGAAGTCAGCTTTTTCACTCTCCTCTTTCACTTTCAAGAGGATCTTCAGTTCCTCTTCACTTTCTGCCATTGGGGTGGTGTCATCTACATATCTGAGGTTTGGTATTTCTCCCGACAGCCAGCTTGTGCTTCATGCAGCCTGGCATTTCACATGATGTACTCTACATATACATTAAATAATTAGGGTGACAATATACAACCTTGAAGTACCCCTTTCCCAATTTTGAACCAGGCCATTGTTCCATATCGGTTCTAACTGTTGCTTCTTGACCTGCATACAGGTTTCTCAGGAGGCAGGTAAGGTGGCCTGGTTTCCTGTCTCTAAGAATTTTCCACAGTTTGTTGTGATCCTCACAATCAAAGATTCTAGCATAGCCAATGAAGCAGAAGTAGATGTTTTTTCTGGAATTTTCTTGCTTTTTCCATGATCCAACAGATGTTGTCAATTTGATCTCTGGTTCTTTTGTCTTTTCTAAATCCAGCTTGAATACTGGAAGTTCTCTGTTGACATACTGTAGAAGCCTAGCTTGGAGAATTTTGAGCATTACTTTGCTAGCATGTGAGATGAGTGAAAATGCAATGAACATTCTTTGGCATTGCCTTTCTTTGGGATTGGAATGAAAACTGACCTTTACCAGTCCTGTGGCCACAAATTTGCTGGCATATTGACTTCACAGTATCATCTTTTAGGGTTTGAAATAGCTCTGCTGTAATTCCATCACCTCCACTAGCTTTGTTTGTAGTGATACTTTCTAAGGCCCACTTGACCTCACACTCCAGGATGTCTGGACTACCATTTTGCCTTCTTGCATTTCCTTTTCTTGGATGGGGGGGCGGGGAGGAGGTGTTTTGATTACATGCTCCTGTACAATGTCAGGAACCTCCATCCATGGTTCTTCCGGCACTCTATCAGATCTAATCCCTTGAATCTATTTGTCACTTCTATTTAGGTCATAGATGAATGGTCTAGGGGTTTTCCCTACTTTCTTCAATTTAAGTCTGAATTTAGCAATAAGGACTTCATGATCTGAACCACAGTCTTGCTTTTGCTGACTGTATAGAGCTTTTCCTTCTTCAGCTGCAAAGAATATACTCAGTCTGTTTTCAGTATTGACCATCTGGTGATGTCCATGTGTAGAGTTGTTTCTTGTTGGAAGAGGGTGTTTGCTATGACCAGTGCATTTCTTGGCAAAACTATTAGCCATGGCCCTGCTTCATTTTGTATTCCAATGCCAAACTTGCCCGTTCCTCCAGGTATCTCTTTACTTCCTACTTTTGCATTCCAGTTCCCTATGGACATCTTGGGGTGATGTCCTATGATGAAAAGGACATCTTTTTTTTTGGTGTTAGTTCTAGAATTCTTGTAAGTCTTCATAGAACCGTTCATCGTCAGCTTTTTCAGCATTAGTGGTTGAGGCATAGATGTGGATTACTGTGATTTTGAATGGTTTGCCTTGGAAACGAACAAAGATCATTCTGTCACTTTGAGATTGCACCCAAGTACTACATTTTGGACTCTTTTGTTAACTATGAGGGTTACTCCATTTCTTCTAAGGGGTTCTTGCCCACAGTACTAGATGTAGTGGTCATCTGAGTTAAATTTGCCTATTTCTGGTCCATTTTAGTTCACTGATTTCTAAAATGTTGATGTTCACTTTTTCTATCTCCTATTTGACCACTTCCAATTTACCCTAACTCATGGACCTAACATTCAAAGTTTCTATACAGTTTTGTTCTTTACAGCATCTGACTTTACTCCCATCACCAGTCACATCCACAACTTGCATTGTTTTTGGTTTGGCTCAGCCTCTTCATTCTTTCTGGAGCTATTTCTCCACTCTTCTCCAGTAGCATATTGGTCACCTGCCAACCTGGGGAGTTCATCTTTCAATGTCCTATCTTTTTACCTTTTCATACTGTTCATGGGGTTCTCAAGGCAAGAATACTGAAGTGTTTTGCCATTCCCTTCTCCAGTGGATCATGTTTTGACAGTACTCTTCAGCATGACGTCTTCATGGCATGGCTCATAGTTTCACTGAGTTAGATAAGGCTGTGATCCATGTGATTTGTTTGGTTAGTTTTCTATGATTGTGATACCCCACGTCCAAGAGCAAAGGAGAAGCCCCAATAAGATGGTAGGAGGGGTGAAATTGCATTTAGAATCAAACCCCATACCCACCAAAGACACTTGGAGGGTTCAAACAAAATTCAGCCTCTAGATGTACACTAAGGTAGAAGTCTGACCCTCAGGAAACAGCCTTTAAGATATGTACTCAGGTCTTCTTCAGAGAAAGGCTGGAGGATGGGAATTTCTATCTGTTCCCTCTGCTTTGAGCCACAGGGACTGGATAGCTCGTTAAGACACATTTCTTTGTTTGTGACAGTCTTGTGTGGTCTGAAAACAAAAGTTCCACTCTCACTAGAGTCAGGCAATCAAGGGGTTCATTCTTAGGGTGGCAGCTGAAAAGCTGTGATGCCACACATGTTTATAAGCTCCCTCCAGTGACCTGGGGTGAATCAGATGGAGAATGTGGAAATGGCACCCATTGGCATGCCTAGGTTCTGGGAAAGATGGCAATCAGCTCCTACATGTGTGTTGCATTAGAAGCCTGCCCTTAGGCAGCAGTGTTTACAGTATCAAATAGACCTCTTCCAGGGAAAGGCTTTCCTTGTCTCCTTTGCTTTTCGCCTCTCTTCTTTTCACAGCTATTTGTAAGGCCTCCCCAGACAGCCATTTTGCTTTTCTGCATTTCTTTTCCATGGGAATGGTCTTGATCCCTGTCTCCCGTACAATGTCACGAACCTCATTCCATAGTTCTTCAGGCACTCTATCTATCAGATCTAGGCCCTTAAATCTATTCTTCACTTCCACTGTATAATCATAAGGGATTTGATTTAGGTCATACCTGAATGGTCTAGTGGCTTTCCCTACTTTCTTCAATTTGAGTCTGAATTTGGCAATAAGGAGTTCATGATCTGAGCCACAGTCAGCTCCTGGTCTTGTTTTTGTTGACTGTATAGAGCTTCTCCATCTTTGGCTGCATAGAATATAATCAATCTGATTTCGGTGTTGACCATCTGGTGATGTCCACGTGTAGAGTCTTCTCTTGTGTTGTTGGAAGAGGGTGTTTGCTATGACCAGTGCATTTTCTTGGCAAAACTCTATTAG
>SJYT01030089.1:0-18333 GCA_006410635.1 Cephalophus harveyi | reverse complement strand
GTGCTGCGATTCATGGGGTCGCAAAGAGTCGGACACGACTGAGCGACTGAACTGAACTGAACTGAAGGGAAAGGCTGGAAGACTGCTGTTTCTGTCTGCTCTGTCAGTGTCAAGCCCTGGGGGGATACTCACAGCAGGTCCTCACAAGCCTGTTAATAACTGTTTGTTTCTTGTCTATAATCTGAGGACCTCAAAGTTGCAAGCCCAGTTGTCTTTTGGTGCTAGATATTTTGGTGTTCTGTCCCTCAGGTAGATGTCTTAAAAGTTACCTTTATACCTCCAGGGTATGAATTATGAGGCCCTGCTGCCCACTGTGTGTCTCTGTGCCAGGGGTGTGGCTTATGGTGAGAGTTTGTCTCAGCCTTCCCTATGCATTTTGCTCTGAGTTGATGTGTATTGCTGCTTAGCTGGTTTCTGGATTTCTTTCGGAGGGAATTGCTCCATGCAAAAATGTAGATTCAGTGTATCTGTGGGAGAAGTTGAGTTTGGGAACCTCCTACATCATCATCTGGGACTGGAAATCCCTCATTTAATCTTAATTACCTCATGAAACCCTATATACAGATACAGTCACATTATGGCTTGCAGATTCAACACATGATTTTGAGGGGACAAAGTTTAGTCCATAGCATGTGAGTAGGCAGATAATCCACCTAGGAAGTTAGTATCAGAACAGAATTTAAGGAAAGTAATATAGCCACCCCTGATATAACCTGTTAGATTTTTCAGGTGTCTCTGGGAGAACCTAGAGGGAAGTGTAGTTATTAAGATTCAATGATGTTGAACTTGATAAAACCTTATAAACCATTCAACCCAACCCATATACTGCACAAACAAATCAGAGCTCAGAGAAGTTAGATATTTATAACTAGGATAGAAATATTCAGTAGTCAAAGTGAACACTGAGCAGCCTCTTGACTTGTCGTTTTTCATAGTTCTCTCTGCTGTTTTATATTGGCTTCCAGTTACAGATAAGAAGTCAGAGCACAATTGGAAGAAATCTAATGGGCCAAGTAAATAGCGCACTAGCAGGGAAAGAGACTCAGTGCCAAGCGAGAGTGCTACCTGGTAATGACGCCTTATCAGCCTGTTTTTGTTAAGTTTTTGTTCCAAGTATGGGGTGAGGAAGACCTAAAAGGTGTGGTTAAAACTGGACATTGCCACAAAAGTTAAATAAATTCATGTCTTGGATCCAGGAAGAACATTTGATAAAATTCTTTTGAAAATTCATAGATGAGAAAAATTATGTCAGATTTCTTCCTGTCAAACCTCTGAACCTCCAATCATTGCTGCCTACTGAGTTCCAATGAACTGTGTCCAGATTGTATATGTAACCAGTCAATTCATGACATCAGTCATCTGTTGTACATCATCTCTCTGACACAACAGATAAACCCACATTTTGCTGAGTGGTAATTGTATATTCTCTTCTTGGTGCCATGAGATTACAGACTTATGTGCTTTGGTTTCATGTGGTTTGAGAAAGCATCAGTGTTGGGAAAGTAGAACAGAGAATTAATATTCCAGTTTTAATGAAGTCAGGTATTCCAGAATATAACATTTAGCTAAATTCAGAGTGTTCATTGATTTTTCAAACTCAATCCAGAGATAACTGTTACCTTAATTACAGCATTCTTACTGAGACTGCTCACAGCCATTGAGGAACATTTTTTTCCCCTTGATGGGCATTTTATTCAACAGCCTCCCCTCTTTTAAATGTGCTTGGTTTCTATTAAGGCAACATCAAAAGAGCACAAAAATATGGTTTTTTGTTTGTTTTTATTTTTTTGAATATTGTTGTTCAGTTGCTAAGTCATGTCCAAATTTGCAACACCATTGATTGCAGCACAGCAGGCTTCTCTGTCCTTTATCATCTCCTGGAGCTTGCTCAGATTTAAGAGTCAGTGATGCCATCCAACCATCTCATCCTCTGTTGCCCCCTTCTCCTCCCACCTTCAATCTTTTCTAGCATCAGGGTCTTTTCCAGTGAGTTGGATCTTGGCTTCAAGTGGCCAAAGTATTGGAGTTTCAGCATAAGCATCAATCCTTCCAATGAATATTCAGGTTGATTTCCTTTAGGACTGACTGGTTTGTTCTTCTTGTAGTCCAAGGGACTCTCAAGAGTCTTCTCCAACATTAGTTTGAAAGCATCAGTTCTTCAGCAATCCAACATTAGTTTGAAAGCATCAGTTCTTCAGCACTCAGCCTACTTTATGGTCCACATCCATACATTGCTAATGAAAAAATGACAGCTTTGAATATACAGACTTTTGTCAGCAAAGTGATGTCTCTGCTTTGTAATATGCCACATAGGTTTGTCATAACTTTTCTTCCAAGGAGCAAGCATCTTTTATATTCATGGCTGTAATCACAATCCATAGTGATTTTAGAACACAAGAAAATAAAATCTGCCACTATTTCCATTGTTTCCCATCTATTTGCCATAAAGTTATGGGACTGGATGCTACGATATTAGTTTCTTGAATGTTTAATTTTAAGCCAGCTTTTTACTCTCCTCTTTTACCTTTATCTTTAGTTCCTCTTTAGTTCCTCTTCACTTTCTACCATTAGGGTGTAATCATCTATATATCTGATGCAGAACAGTAAATCTGAACCTGCTTTGATGAATTGGCATTTCTGTACAACTTCCTATTTTGATTGTTATTGTGTGGCAAACATGCTTGCAAATTTGTCATGATTTACTAGATCCAAGAAATTAAAGAAAATGATAGTCATCTCTCTAGGAACTTTTTTAAAAGAAAGTTAGTCACCACTTAATGTGAGCCAACAACCAAAAAAAAAAAAAAAAAAAAGAATTTGGTTTATCCTGCATTTTTAGTTTTATATCTGTTTCCCACAGTGAATATCAGGGAAAGTAAATAGCAGTTCATTGTGCTACTGTGGAAATATGCGCAAAGTAAAAAAGCAAGGAGACATGGTTTTAATTTTGTGCTATGAAAAATGAACTATGAATAGTTGCATTCGTGAAAAATAAGGCTGCAAATTCATTTGAGAATATGACATGCCCAATACTTTTTTTTTAATATAATTTATTTTTAATAGGAGGATGATTGCTTTACAATGTTGTGTTGGTTTCTACCATACAACAATGTGAATCAACCACAATTATACATATATCCCCTCTCTCTTGAGCCTCCCTACCACCCTCCTTCATCCCAGCCCCCTAGGTCTTCACAGAGCACTGAGCTGAGCTCCTTGTGTTATACAGCAGCTTCCTATTTTACGCATGGTAGTATATATTTGTCAGTGCCACACTCTCAACTTGTCCTACCTTCTCCTTCCCCTGCTGTGTCTCCAAGTCCAATCTTTATGTCTATGTCTCTATTCCTGCCCTGCAAATAGGCTTATCAACACCATTTTTCTAGATTCCATATATAATGTGTTCAGTTCACTTCAGTCATTCAGTCATGTCTGACTCTTTGCGACCCCATGAACCTCCACATGCCAGGCCTCCCTGTCTATCATCAACTCCTGGAGTCCACCCAAACTCATGTCAATCGAGTCGGTGATGCCATCAGCCATCTCATCCTCTGTCATCCTCCTCTCCTCCTGCCCTCAATCTTTCCCAGCATCAGGGACTTTTCAAATGAGTCAGCTGTTCACATCAGGTGGCCAAATTATTGGAGTTTCAGCTTCAACATCAGTTTTTCCAATGAACACCCAGGACTGATCTCCTTTAGGATGGACTGGTTGAATCTTCTTGCAGTGCAAGGGACTCTCAAGTGTCTTCTCCAACACCACATTTCAAAAGCATCAATTCTTCAGAGCTCAGCTTTCTTTATACTCCAACTCTCACATCCATACATGACCTCTGGACAAACCATAGCCTTGACTAGATAGACCTTTGTTGTCAAAGTAATGTCTCTGCTTTTTAATATGCTGTCTAGGTTGGTCATAACTTTCCTTCCAAGGAGTAAGCGTCTTTTAATTTCATGGCTGCAATCACAATCTGCAGTGATTTTGGAGCCCAGAAAAATAAAGTCAGCCACTGTTTCCAGTGTTTCTCCATCTATTTGCCATGACGTGATGGGACCAGATTTCATGATCGTAGTTTTCTGAATGTTGAGCTTTAAGCCAACTTTTTCGCTCTCCTCTTTCACATTCATCAAGAGGCTCTTTAGTTCTTCACTTTCTGCCATAAGTGTGGTGTCATCTGCATGTTAATATGTGATAATTGTTTGTCTCTTTCTGACTTATTTCACTCTGTATACAGGCTCTGAGTTCATCCACCTCACTTCAACTAACTCAAATTTATTCCTTTTAATTGCTAATATTCCATTATATATATATGTGTGTGTATATATATATATATATATATATACACACACCACATCTTCTTTATCCATTCATCTGTTTATAGACATCTATGTTCCTTCCATGTCCTGGACGTACTCAATACTTATGACTTGATTCTATGGTTATTTATGCTACATTCAAGTTTGTTAAACAGAAAAGTAATTATCAGGTTTACATTTTATGAAGATAATTCTTTAATGTACCATTTGGAAGGTGCATTAAAGGAAGGGGGACAATTCTAAGAGACTAATGGCAGACTGTTTCAATGGTTCAGATAAAAGGGACATTGACTCAAATTAGTAAAGTGAATGTAAAATCTAAATGAGGGTTTATATTTAAGAGAGATTTAGGGGATAGAATAAATACATTTTAGTGATGAGTAGAATGGGCACAGATTTGGAAGCAATTATAATGGTAATTAAACATTCTTGTATTTGTTGTATACTATGTGCCAGGTATATATATAACTTATAATGTGTTTAATTGTCATGTCAACTTGATTAGATATAATTATTGTGCCTTTCCAGATGAGAAAACCAAGGTACATAGAGATTAAATAAATCATCCAGGGTCACTCAGTTAATCAAGTGGCAGAGACAAGTTTTGAGCATGGGTCATTTACTTCTAAAAATATGACCTAGGGAGTCATGAGTATTTGGGAAAGGGTTGCATTTGAGGTTCATAGAGCACATCTATGTGTAAATATCTAAGAGGTAATTGGAAATATGATAATGGAACCCCAATAGGTGTCAGGTTGAAGACAGAGATGTATAATGCTTCAGTGTATGAGAGTTAATTGTAGTCATAGGTATGTCCAAGAAAGTATGCATACTTCTGTTGACCCAAATAAATGTAGCAGGGAAGATAGTTTGATCACACAGCAATCTCTGGATGTAGACCCTTCACAACAGCTACTTTATTGTATCATGAATAAGTTTTGGTTTCATGATTTGTATATATTTGAAACAGTGTTTGGAAATATATATATATATATATATATACAGTACACATATATAGTACATATGTATATGTACTATACATGGGCTTTACTGGTGGCTCAGAGGTTAAAGTGTCTGCCTGGAATGCAGGAGACCTGGGTTCGATCCTTGGGTTGGGAAGATCCCCTGGAGAAGGAAATGGCAACCCACTCCAGTACTCTTGCCTGGAGAATCCCATGAGGAGGAGGAGGAGCCTGGTAGGCTACAGTCCATGGGGTCACAGAGTTGGACACGACTGAGCGACTTCACTTTCACACATATACACACATATAATACATAGGTATATAGTACTATATGTGCTAATACATACATATGTAAATGTACTATACATATATATAATACACACATATAGTACATATGTATATGTACTCTATACATTAATCCCAAATACTAAGAGCTAATTTAAATAAATTGAAAATACTAATCAACACTTAGCTACGGAATCTAGGTTGGAACAACCAGACTAGTCTCTTCTAAATCTCTAAACAAAGTTTCACTGTTGTTACAAGATAAGTCAAAATAGTCATTTGTCTCTCCTGGTGAGTGAATATTTTGGACAATAAATTGTATGGCCTAGGGCCAATGTGTATCAGGTATCTGGATAAAGAAGCAAAATTGATACTTATTTTCCATGCTGTTGTAAAAGTTCATTATCTAAACTCTTGACTGTCTGTTTCTATAGACTACCTCACTTCTTTTTCAATTCTGGTAAAATATATATTCATGAAGATTGAGCTATAAATTTCCTGTATCAGTACCCATGAAAGTTCATCCACTGGAGATATCCGTAGGCTTCTACATTCAGCTCAAAAGTTTTTCCGTAAATTGGAATGGATGTTGCCTATGAGCCTGAGATGCACCCAACCATTCTGGTGAATTAAGAGGAAAAAAATTAAAAACTATGAAATGTTAGCATGAAGTAATTTTATCATTGCTTTCACTGATGTTTTACTATTTGCTAAGGAAGACTTTTCCTTACATGCTATCAAAGTTTGAATAAGAACTCTTAAAAAATGAAAAACAAGCATTTTAATTTTGCCAAAGTTCTAGTACAAGTAACTTTGTCACTTCTTCTGCTTAATTCAAACTAATCAACACAATCATCCATAATTACCAGATAGCTCAAAAGAGAACAATTCAGAAACAGAACATGATTATAAGTGGAACTGGAAGATAAAGGGAATACAAATGCAAGTTAATACAAATTATCTTCATGGACTTGGTAGATCCATCCGTAAGAATCCTGAAAGGAAAGGGAGCCTAGCAAAATGCCTCTTGCAAAACAAATCTGTTCTTCCTTTGAATGGTAGATTTTGTTGAAGAACTGGATATGTTCAAATATCTATTCTTAGGACAAAAGATTAGTGTTGTAGCCTCAAATTGTCTACATAACCCAAGTGTTATGTAGTGCTATATAACAGGAGTAACTCATAGTTCACTGTCTTGTAAAGCTCTTCTGACTCTAGCTGTATTTATATGTGTTCAGAAGTGCAACTTCTGCCATTGCTGCTTTTATATTTGTAAGTGGCAGGCCCTTGTCTCCCAGTGATTCTGAGGTTCAATTAGGTGGTGAAATCTCGAGTTTGGCAGTGCTAGGCCGCAGGCTCTGCTCTAAAAAGCCACACTATTTTGGCTTCCTAAAATGAAAGACTATCTTTTATAGGTCCCCAATCAAATTTTACTTAAGGTGAAAAATCTGACCTCCTCGTACTTGAAGATCTTTAACTCCTAAGTGAACTTATCTTTTGTCCTAGATGGCAACATGTATACTTTGACCTCTTTCCATTCTCCAAGAATTTTATCCTCTTCTTTTTTCAGAAACTTCTCTATCTGTGTTTTTGTTTTTCTTTCTCAGATCATTGTTGAACAGGATTTCAATATCATGGTGATTGGTTCCACACCTGTAGCCATGTTTTCATTGAAATAATAGGGCTTCCCTGGTGACTCAGAGGTAAAAGCGTCTGCCTGCAATGTGGGAGACCTGGGTTCGATCCCTGGGTCGGGAAGATCTGCTGGAGAAGGAAATGGCAACCCACTCCAGTATTCTTGCCTGGAAAATCCCATGGACGGAGGAGCCTGGTAGGCTGCAGTCCATGGGGTCACAAAGAGTCGGACACAACTGAGTGACTTCACTTACTTACTTACTTTGGATTTTAGAGGTGGAAATAGTTATGAACTAGGTGAGTGTGGTATGGTTCCATAGGTAAAGTAGTTTTGGATTCAAATTGTGGGGCAGAATGAAGTAGGTGTAGGTGTGTTCACGTGTGCGTGCTCACTCATTAAGTCGTGTCTGACTCTTTGCAGCTCCAGAGACTTTAGTCTGCCAGGCTCCTCTGTCCATAGGATTATCCTGGCAAGAATACTGGAGTAGGTTGCCATATCCCTCTCCAGGGGATCTTCCCAATCCAGGCATTGAACCCATGTCTTCAGCATTGGCAGGAGGATTCTTTACCACAGAAGCACCTAGGAAGCCAGGAGTAGGTGAGGAATAGCCAATGAAGTGGTCATGCTTAAGTAATGATCTGGGAGAAAAGCCTGAATAAAATCAGATAGAAATTTAGTTATTAATGAAGAAAAGAGAAATGACTATTGGATACTTAGCAGCTAGTATCTACCACAGAAAACACCACAGAGTGTGAACCAATATGAATTGAAAACTTAATAAATGTATGAAACAGACATTATTAAAAGTAAATTAGACCTCGAATGAGAAGATACCCATGCTATTAGATCATATTGGTGTTATGGGGAACATCTTTGAAGAGGAATACTCAGTTTAATCTCAGCCTCCCATTCCCAGAGGATAATATCTCTAACTTTGATTTTCTGCCATGATGTGCATGCATATGCAGAATATATTTCTTATGAGTAGGCCCACTTCAGTGAGTATGGTGCTCCTCTGTCCATAGGATTATCCTGGCAAGAATACTGGAGTAGGTTGCCATATCCCTCTCCAGGGGATCTTCCCAATCCCGGCATCGAACCCATGTCTTCTGCATTGGCAGAAGGATTCTTTACCACAGAAGCACCTAGGAAGCCAGGAGTAGGTGTGGAATAGCCAATAAAGTGGTCATGCTAAAGTAATGATCGGGAGAAAAGCCTGAATAAAATCAGACAGAAATTTAGTTATTAATGAAGAAAAGAGAAATGACTATTGGATACTTAGCAGCTAGTATCTACCACAGAAAACACCATGGAGTGTGAACCAATATGATCTGAAAACTTAATAAATGTAGAAACAGAGATTATTAAAAGTAAATTAGACCTCAAATAAGAAGATACCCATGCTATTAGATCATATTGGTGTTATGGGGAACATCTTTGAAGAGGAATACTCTGTTTAATCTCAGCCTCCCATTCCCAGAGGATAATATCTCTAACTTTGGTTTTCTGCCATGATGTGCATGCATATGCAGAATATATTTCTTATGAGTAGGCCCACTTCAGTGAGTATGGTATTGGTAAAGTGGGCTTCTAGGTTAATTATTAGGAAATATATTTTAGTTCTTTTCCAAGAAGTGTATTAGAAGGCAAGTAAGTGAAAGGATATAATTAGAAGGATAACCTTGAAGCCATTCTAATTTGTGGGAAAACAGAAACATTCTCCAGTTTCAGAATTTGACTATTATTATCACTACCAAATTATGGACCCTGTCACAAATGGCACTAGTAATTGAAATGCACCAGTGTATCTGAACCCTGGGTTAAAAGCTTTGAGTTAGAGGGCAACCCTCTTCTTTCTTTGTGATCACTCTGCTATCATCATTACATTGTTAAAATTCTTGGACCCGTAGATGTTCAAGTTGAATAGTGAGGTTAGAAAAAGAAGAGAAAACCTTAGGCATCTGAGATGGGAAAATAGACACATTTACATATATCAATCAGCCCACTGTTAGGCATTCGGTAAATAGTCAAAAATCATTCTCTTGAAAAGGTGGAATGAAGGTGAAGTAGAGTTATGAGCAATCACTTTTGGTATGTATTTCTGAAGGACAGAAGTTAGACTGGGTGGTGCCATTCAGAGAAACTGAGTAGAGATGATTAACAGAATTAAATGTTCAGGAATTAAAACAAAAAGACTCTCCAGATGAAGAGAAGAAATACCTCAGTGTAAAATACTTGAGGTAGAGCAGGGGGGGTGGGAGGTCTCAAGCAGAGCAAAACAGTCCTAGACAAGACGTGACACTCAATTACAAAATTTTTCTTTTTCTTGATAGAGGAGTAGTAAAAGGTAGTTGAGCAAGCAGGACATTTGGAATTATGAATATATAGATTTGAGTTTAATCCTAGCTTTACCTCTTATCAGGGGCAAGGCATTGAAATTCTGACTTATAATTCTCAGATACCTTATCTGATCAATGGGAAAAAAAATACCTACCCCATAGGGTTGTTATTAGGACTATGTGCTAAGTCACTTCAGTTGTATCCAACTCTTTGCGACCCCATGGACTATAGCCTTCCAGGCTCCTCTGTCCATGGGATTCTCCAGGCAAAAATACTGGAGTGGGTTGCCATTTCCTTTTCTAGGGATTAGGACTATAGATACTAATTTAAAGCATATGACCTTAATACATGTTTACCAAATGGGGATCATTTTTACAATTTCCCCCTTCTTCATCTTTTACAGTGGAAATGGAGCATTGTTTTCAAAAACCTTGATAACATAATAATGATAGTGCATCAGTGTATATACAGTTGTTGTACATTGTTCAGTCATTAAGTCCTGTCTGACTCTTTGTAACTTCATGGACTGCAGCAGGCCAGGCTTCCCTGTCTTTCACTATATCTTGGACTTTGCTCAAACTCATGTCCATTGATTTGGTGATGCCACCCAACCATCTCATCCTCTGTGGCCCACTTCTCCTTCTGCCCTCAATCTTTCCCAGCATCAGAGTCTTTTCCAATGGGTTGGCTCTTTGCATCAGATAGCCAATGAATTCAGCATCAGTCCTTCCAATGAATATTTAGGGTTGATTTCTTTTAAAATTGACTGGTTTGGTCTCCTTGCTGTCCAAGGGACTCTTGAGACTCTTCTCCAGCACCACAGCTTGAAAGCATCAGTTCTTTGGCAGTCAGTCTTCTTTATGGTCCAACTCACATCCATACATGACTACTGGGAAAACCATAGCTTTGACTATATGGACCTTTGTCAGCAAAGTGATATCTCTGCTTTTTAAAATGCTGTCTAGACTTTTCTGGTGGCTCAGATGGTAAAGTGTCTGCTTACAATAAGGGAGACCTGGGTTCAGTCCTTGGGTTGGAAAGATCCCCTGGAGAAGGAAATGGTAACCAACTCCAGTACTCTTGCCTGCAAAATCCCATGGATGGAGGAGCATGGTATGCTATAGTCCATGGGGTTGCAAAGAATCGGACACGACTGGGTGACTTTGCTTACTCACTTACTTATTTATATTTGTCATAGTTTTTCTTCCAAGGAGCAAATGTCTTTTAATTTCATGGCTGTAGTCACTGGCCACAGTCATTTTGTACCCCAGAAAATAAAATCTGCCAGTTTCTATTTTTTCACCATCTATTTGATATTAAGTGGTAGTACTGGATGCCATGATCTTAGTTTTTTGAATGTTGAGTTTCAAGTCAACTTTTTCACACTCTTTCACCGTCATCAATAGGCTCTTTAGTTCCTCTTTGCTTTCTGTCATTAGGGTGGTATCAGTGAATATCTGAAGTTATTGATATTTGTCCTGCCAGTCTTGATTCCAAGCTTGTGCTTCATCCAGCTGGCATTTTGCATGATGTACTCTGCATATAAGTTAAATAAGCAGGGTGACAATACGGTGCCTTGACCAGACTGTTGTTCCAGGTCCAGTTCTAACGGTTACTTGTTTAGCTGCATACAAGTTTCTCAGGAGGCAGGAAAGGTGATCTGATATTTCTATCTCTTGAAGAATTTTCCACAGTTGTTGTGATCCACACAGTTAAAGGCTTTAGTGTAGTCAAGGAAGCAAAAGTAGATATTTTTCTGAAATTGCCTTGCTTTCTATCTGATCCAACTGATGTTGCCAATTTGATGTTTGGTTTCTCTGCCTTTTCTAAATCCAACTTCTACATCTGGAAGCATTTTGAGCATTACCTTGCTAGTATGTGAAATGAGCATGATTGTACAGTAGTTTGAACATCTTTGGCATTGCCTTTCTTTGCAATTGGAACGAAAACTGACCCTTTCTGGTCTTGTGGCCACAGCTAACTTTTCCAAATTTTCTGGCATGTTGAGTGCACCACTTAAATAGCATCATCTTTTAGGACTTTAAATAGCTCGGCTGAAATTCCATCTTCCACTAGCTTTGTTCACAATAATGATTCCCAAGGCCCTCTTGACTTCACACGCCAGGATATCTGGTTCTAGGTGAGGGACCACAACATCATGATTATCTGTGTCATTAAGACCTTTTTTGTATAGCTCTTCTATGTATTCTCGCCATCTTATCTTAATCTGCTTCTGTTAGAAAGAAAGAAAGTGAAGTCGCTCAGTTGTGACCAACTCTTTGTAACCCCAATGGACTGGACTGTAGTCTACCAGGCTTCTCTGTTCATGGGATTTTCCAGGCAAGAATACTGGAGTGGGTTGCCATTTCCTTCTCTAGGAGATCTTCCCAACCCAGGGATTGAACCCGGGTCTCTCGCATTGTAGGTAGATGCTTTACCGTCTGAGCCACCAGAAAGGGTCAGTATTCTTGCCATCTTATCTTAATCTGCTTCTGTTAGGTCCTTACAATTTGTGTCCTTTACTGTGCCATCTTGCATAAAATGTTCCTTGGTATCTCTAATTTTCTTGAAAATATCTCTAGTCTTTCCCATTCTATTGTTTTCCTCTCTTTCTTTCCATTGTTCACTTAAGAAGACTTTGTTATCTCTTCTTGCTATTCTTTGGAACTTTCATTCAGATGGGTGTATCTTTCCTTTTCACTTTTCTTATTTTCTCAGCTATTTGTAAGTCCACCTCAGACAGCTATTCTGCCTTCTTGCATTTCTTTTTCTTTGAGATGGTTTTAGTCACTGCCTCCTGTACAATGTTACAAACCTCCATCCATAGAGCTTCAGACACTCTGTCAATCAGATCTAATCCCTTGAATCTATTTGTCACTTTCACTGTATAATCGTATGGGATTTGATTTAGGTCATACCTGAATGGCCTGGTGGTTTTCCCTACTTTCTTCAACTTCAGCCTGAATTTTGCAATAATAGGCTGATGATCTGAGCCAAAGTCCACTCCAGGTCTTGTTTTTGCTAACTGTATAGAGTTTCTCCATCTTCTGCTTTATGTTATATACTTAATCTGTTCTTAAGGTAATCCTACAAGGTAGATGTTGTTGGTTTTCCATTTTACAGAGGATAAAACTGAGATCAAGACAAAGAACGTGTTTGAATTTATGTAGTTTGTCTCCAAAGTCCATTCACCTTCCTTCCTTCACTCTCCCTACACACACCTGCACACCTATTCAGTAATCACCACCAGCCAAGCCTATGGACTTTAGTCTTTAAATTCACACAAGGCTAAGATCACAGTGAATAAAAAACACACATGGCTTCATGCTTCTGCTGCCTCCTGAATTCCAGTGCCTGGGGGTTGGTTTAGATACCCCCTGCTTTGGATGGGGGCTTGCTGCCAATAAGTTTCCCATTTTCCAAGCAGCTGGAAGGATAACAACCAGCTGCTCTGAAATACATTTGAATCCCATCCCTTCAACTAAGAGACAGCTGTGCTTATCTATAGGAAGACTCTGGAAGATGGTTTTTTTGTTTTATAAGACACTCTAGGCAGAATGAGAGCAATTTCTGATTTGAAAAAGAGACTAAATTCCAGAACAGAACTTTTTAGTAGTTCCTCATTGTGGATGCTTTTCTAACCTCTGATATTTCCTGACACAAAGATACAAAGTTTGTGAGTATCAGACAAATGAAAGACAGTTATTTTCAAGTCACTTTGTCTTCCTCAAGTTGTGGATTTTACACCTGACATACCCCATGCTTCACTTCTGAGACAACAGCATTTTGTTGCTCTAGGCTTTTCCTGGAATGATTTCTGAAGCCCTGGTCTGTCTGGTTACCCGCTGCTCTTTCCTTCCAGTGTGCAGACGAAGCATTAAAGGGATGTGTTAATGCTGCTGCTTCTTATCCTAGATTCAAGCCAATGACAAAAAATATGACTGAAATCTATAGGCCACAGTGGGCGTGGGGCTGGAGTGGCACCCAGACCTACACTTAAATGAAACCACAGGAAGCAGACAATATTGAAAATGTACACAGGAGTCCCGAAAGCTGGCAGTTCAGATTTTGTTGTTACAGTTGTCTAAAGCTAGTTATGGTTCCAGCATAGCTCTATTTTATAGGTAATGGTGAAATTCAGTTTTTAATTTAAAAATAGAGATTAATGCTATATTTTATAGTTTTATGTTTAAACCATGGTCAAATCAAAGACTCTGGAAAAGCTGGGTTGCAAAAAATTTGCAACATGAGGTGCAAAGTATGTCAAAAGAACAGGGAAGTTGATATTTTACTTAAAACCAGAAAACCACATCCTGCATATAAGTATGTTAAATGTATTGTATATGCTTATGTATAAGAATCTGCCTGCAATCCAGGAGACCCAGGTTCAATCCCTAGGTTGGGAAGATCTCCTAGAGAAGGGAATGGCGATTCACTCTAGTATTCTTGCTTGGAGAATCCCATGGACGGAGGAGCCTGGAGGGATACAGTCCATGGGGTCTTATAGAGTTGGACATGCTGAAGCGACTAAGCAGCAGCATGCTTAAGTATATACTAATTTAGAGTTCATTTATGTACTGCCCTATTCCTGTAGCCTCTATTTTCCCATCAAAATGGCAAACATTTTCTAAAGGAGATTAGGCATGTTTGACAGCATCTTAAAGACATGGAAAGGTGAGTTCTGTGAGATTTTATGAATGAGACTATTGGGTACTAAACTTGAGGGGATGTGCTTGCTCAGGCAAAAATCTTACTTTGCTAGTTATGATTACTTTTGCTCCCAGAACCTTTCCCAAGATGTTTTTGGCTACTACTTTTTAGCTAGGTTTAAAGGACGGGAGACAGCTGGCAATCCATTGGCAAGCAATCATCTACTTTTGGTGTATTAGCTGCCTATCACACTTCATCTTTTCCATTTCATTCAGCACTAGGAATGGTTCATACCAATGGTAAATTGAGGGCTGCCTCACAAATAATCAATTTTCTGTGTTAAATGCCATGTTTGAAACACCTGAGTAGTTTCTATCTTTCTAACCAGACCCTGACTGATACATGTACTAAAAGCTTTGTGATGAGCAGAACTTGTTTCATGCTAATTTGTTGGGAAGAGAGTCTTAGTACTTGGTTCTGCACCTCTTATTCTCAGGAAATGGTCTTGTGTTTTTCCTGGCTTTTTAAACTTAGGTAGAAATTGTCCTTAGTTTTATTCCATCAAGATCTCCAAATTCTGTCATGTATTATTTACCAGTTGACTTTATGAACTTATACTATCACACTTAACATTAACTATGAACCCTGAAAAGAAACAGAAGCTCAGGGAAGCTAATTAATTTCTTCCTAGACTCCATATAGAGGATATTGTGAATTGAGGCTCAAATATAGGTTATCAACTACAAAAATAATTTTACCCTTAGGCTATTAGACATGTCTTATTGATATATTACATTTAAATCACTGAGTGATTCTTACCTAAATGTAGGAATTTGGAGTTTTCTAACAAATAATGAAAAGCATCACTTAATCGAGGATTTATAAGCCAATTTTAGACACCAAAAACTTTGGTTTATGAGCTTTGGCTATGGGATATCTGAGAAATATTGTTTAGGGGAAGAATAGAACAATTAAAATAATATTTATCATGGAAATATTTTATATATGGTTTCTGCACTTGTAATTCTACAATTTATATAACTTTCAAATAATTGTTTTTAAGTATTATATTGAAGTATAATTGACTAATAATGTGTTAGTTTCAGGTATATAACAAAGTGGCTCAGTTATACATATCTATTGTTTTTCAAATTCTTCTCTCGTTTATAGGTTATTACAGAATATTGAGCAGAGTTCCCCGTGCTATATACAGGTCCTTGCTGGTTATCCATTTTAAATATAGCAGTATGTACATGTCAACTGCAAACTCCCCATCTATCAATTCTCCCTACACTTACACCTGATAACAAGTTCATTCTCTGAGTCTGTTTTGTAAAAAAAAAAAAATTCATTTGCATCTTTTTAGATTCCATATATAAATGATATAATGTGTTATTTATACACATATCCCCTTTTTCGGATGTCCTTCCTGTGTAGGTCATGGCAAAGCATTGTTAAGAGTTCCCTCTGTTTTACTGCAGATTCTCATTATTTATCTACTTTATGCATGGTAATGTATATATGTTAATCCCCTTCTCCCAACTGATTCCACCCCTCTTCCTCCACTGGCATCCATATTTGGATGTCTATGTCTCTATTTCTGCTTTGCAAGTAAGTTCATCTGTATCATTTTTCTAGATTCCACATATAAGAAATATAATATTTCTTTTTCTTTTTCTGATTCTTTCAGCTTCATTTTGCCTTGGCTGTTCATGGTCTTTCGTGTTTCCATACAAATTGTAACAGTTTTGTTGATTCTGTGAAAAAAATGACATTTGTAACTTGAGAGGGATTGCAATGAAACTTCCAGTCCAAGAACACCATATCTCTCCATCTGTTTCTGTTGTCTTTATTTCTTTAATTAGTACCTGATACTTTTCTGAGTACAGGTCTTTTGCCTCCTTAGGTCGGTATATGCCAAGGTATTTTGTTTTTTGATGTGATGGTATTGAGATTCTGTGTTTTCTCATTTTGATCTTTTGTTGTTAGTGTATAAAACACAACATATTTCTATTTATTAATTTTGTTCCCTGAAACTACTGAATTCATTGATGATCTCTTGTAGATTTCTGGTAGCATCTTTAGGATTTTTTATGTATAGTACCATGTCCTCTATAAACAGTGACAGTTTTTCTTATTTCTCCAATTTCAATTCAGTTCAGCCATTCAGTCGTGTCCGAATCCTCGCGACCCCATGAACTACAGCATGCCAGTCCTCCCTGTCCATCACCAACTCCGGAGTCCACCCAAACCCATATCGATTGAGTTGGTGATGTCATCCAACCATTTCATCCTCTGTCGTCCCCTTCTCCTCCTGCCCTCAATCTTTCCCAGCATCCAGGTCTTTTCCAATGAGTCAGCTCTTCACATGAGGAGGCCAAAGTATTGGAGTTTCAGCTTCAACATCAGTCCTTCTAAAGAACACCCAGGACTGATCTCCTTTAGGATGGACTGGTTGGATCTCGTCACAGTCCAAGGGACTCTCAAGAGTCTTCTCCAACAACACAGTTCAAAAGCATCAATTCTTCGGCGCTCAGCTTTCTTCACAGTCCAATTCTCATATCCATACATGACCACTGGAAAAACCAAAGCCTTGACTAGATGGACCTTTGTTGACAAAGTAATGTGTCTGCTTTTTAAATATGCTGTCTAGGTTGGTCATAACTTTCCTTCCAAGGAGTAAGTGTCTTTTAATTTCATGGCTACAATCACTATCTGCAGTGATTTTGGAGCCCTGAAAAATAGTCAGCCACTGTTTCCAGTGTTTCCCCATCTATTTGCCATGAAGTGATGGGACTGGATGCCATGATCTTAGTTTTCTGAATGTTGAGCTTTAAGCCAACTTTTTCACTCTCCTCTTTCACTTTCATCAAGAGGCTCTTTAGTTCTTCATCACTTTTTGCCACAAGGGTGGTGTTATCTGCATATCTGAGGTTATTGATATTTCTCCCGGCAATCTTGATTGCAGCTTGTGCTTCCTCCAGCCCAGTGTTTCTCATGACGTACTCTGCATATAAGTTAATTTGGATTCCTTTTATTTATTTTTATTCTCTGATAGCAATGGCTAGGGCTTCCGGGACTATGTCAAATAAAAGTGGCAAGAGTGGACATCTTTGTCTTGTTCCTGTCTTTGAGGAAATGCTTTCATCTTTTCATTGTTGAGGATGATGTTAGCTATAAGCTTGTCACATATGGCTTTTATTATGTTGAGGTAAAGTCCCACTGTGCCACTTTCTGGAGAGATTTTATCACAAATGGGTGTTGAACTTTGTCAAAAGCTTTTTTGCATGCATTGTTTTTATTCTTCAATTTGTTAATATGGTGTATCACATTGATTGACTTGTGCATACTGAAGAGTACTTATATCTCTGGGATAAATCCAACTTGATCATGGTGCATGATCCTTTTAATGCATTGTTGGATTCTGCTAACCAGTATTTTGTTGAGGATTTTTGTGTCTATGTTCTTCAGTGATATTGGCCTGTAATTTTCTTTCTTTTTTTTTGTGGTATCATTGATTTTGGCATCAGAGTGATGGTGCCTCATAGAATGAATTTGAGAATGTTCCTTCATCTGCAGTTTTTTAAAATAGCTTCCGGATGATAAGTGTTAATTCTTCTCTCAATATTTGATAGAATTTGCCTGTGAAGCCATCTGGTCCTGGACTTTTGTCTGTCAGAGTTTTTAAATTGCAGTTTCAATTTCACTAGTTGTGATTGGTCTGTTCATATTTTCTGTTTATTCCTGGCTCAGTCTTGGGAGATTGTACCTTTAAGAATTTGTCCACTTCTTCCAGGTTGTCCATATTATTGGCACATAGCTGCTTGTCATAATCTCTTGTGATCCTCTATAATTTCTCCTTTCTAATTTTTAATTTTCTTAATTAGTGAGACTTTCCCCTTTTTCTTGATTAGTCTTAATATCAATTTTGTTTTTATAAAGCACCAGCTTTTACTTTCATTGATTTTTTCTATTGCTTTTTTAAAATTTTACTTATTTTGTAATTGAAGGATAATTGCTTTATAGAATTTTGTTGTTTTTTTCTCAAACCTCAGTATGAATCATCCATCAGTTCAGTTCAGTTCAGTTCAGTCACTCAGTCATGTCTGACTCTTTGCGACCCCATGAATCACAGCACACCAGG
>SJYT01030083.1:6386-18737 GCA_006410635.1 Cephalophus harveyi | reverse complement strand
CCCAGGGATGAGTACTGGAGTGGGTTGCCGTCTCCTTCTCCAGGGGATCTTTCTTATTCAGGTATCGGAGCCATGTTTCCTGCGTCTCCTGCATCGGGACGCTGATTCTTTACCCCTGAGCCCCCAGGGAGGCCCAAGGAGAGGTCCTCAATGCTTTCTTAGAAATCCGAGTGGCTACCCTCGAGTTTTCTTTTTGGTTAAATCAAGGCGGTGGACATGACAGCTACTCATTTTCTGATACAATGAATACACTTAGATGATGTCACAAGTGACACGCCTGCAGGAATCAAAGGGTCAGGGTCAGCTGCTGGAGAATGAACCATGTGACCTTTCCCAGTAAGAGGCTGCTCCATTGTGAGTTCTGATGTTAGCAGGAAGCTTTAGAACAGGATAAGAGCAAAGAACAAGGTGTCCCAAAGACATGTTTTCCGGCATGTTTTTCTTATTACCCTTGTAATAAAGCTTCAATGTCTGAAACTTAGAAAAATACAAATGTGCAGCAATGCAAACAAAAGAAAAGAGAAAATCACCCCCATTTTCAAGAGCCCAGAGATAATCAGCTTAGCGTTTTGGTATCTACTCTTTCATTCTTTGTAGAGTTGACTCATTGGAAAAGACTCATGCTGGGCGGGATTGGGGGCAGGAGGAGAAGGGGACGACAGAGGGTGAAATGGCTGGATGGCATCACTGACTCGAGGGATGTGAGTCTGAGTGAACTCCGGGAGATGGTGATGGACAGGGAGGCCTGGCATACTGCGATTCATGGGGTCGCAAAGAGTCGGACACGACTGAGCAAGTGAACTGACTGACTGACTGAAGGGTAAGGATCCTGGTAAACCATTCCCACTTTTAGCTGAGACTCAAAAGGGCTATACGCTAGGAGATGGGGCAAGATAGAAATAAGCAAGCTTTAGCTCAGACTGTGGCCAGCCTTTGAGCCGTCAGGGCGGCCCTGATGGAAAATGCGTACAATAATACCAATATCATGCACTCTGTATAGGGTTGTAAGAATTAAATTTAGATAAAACATATACCAGGCCTTTAGTGATACAATAATGCGATATATTTGAACTCTTTGAGCCTCTGTTTTCACATTGGTCCAGTGGGGAAAATCACTCCAGTAGAGCTGTTTTTAGTTTTGGCTGAGACGACTATACGTCATTGCTGAATTCCTACCCTGTGCCATTTGCTGCGCTAGGAGCACGATTTTTATTACCTCATTTTCAGGTGGATGGACACATGAGACATATAGTTGTCTTCTTCCCTCTTAGATGTCTGAAAACCAACAGCCTTGCAGGGGTCTCATCACAGAAGTGTCCTGAAGGAGGAGGAGGAGGAGGAGGAAGAGAGAAGAGACGTTCTAGATCTTGGGAGATGCTCTTGATCTTCAAGTCCTACTGCTAATTCTGAGCTCAAGAAGGATAGAGATTACTTTGTTGAGCAAGATTCTCTCTTCCTGTATTCCAAGAAATTAAAAAAAAAAATTGACAACACAAATCAGAAAGGGTCCCAATATTTCTCACCCTATAGTCACTAATCTTTTAAGAAATAAGTATCTATTATAGTAAAATCTGTTTCCTTTGGGTAAGGTGAAGGGGGTAGGGGGTCAAAAATCTCATGAGGCTGATTTCAGAGGATTCAAAGCCCTGTATTTATTTATTTTATTTTTATTTACTGGGGGTATAGTTGCTTCATAATGTTGTATTAGTTTCTGCTTTACAACAAAGTCAATCGGCTATATGGATCCATGCGTCTCCTCCCTACTGAGTCTCCGTCCCTACTCTGCCAGCCCTCTGGGCCGTCCTGGAACACTGCTCTGGGCGCCCTGTGCTATTCAGCAGGTTTAACTCATGCGGTGTGTGTATGTCAATCCCAGTCTCCCGACTCATCCCACCCCCAGCCCCAAGTGCACACAGCCGCTCTCCGCGTCTGTGTCTCTATTCTTGTTCGGCAAGTAGGTTCATCTGTACCATTTTTCTAGATTCCACATATATGCATTAATATACAATATTTGTTTTTCTCTTTCTGACTTACTTCACTCTGTATGACGGACTCTAGATCCATTCACTTCTCTACAAATGACTCATGCTAATGCTAAGTCGCTTCAGTCGTGTCCGACTCTGTGTGACCCCACAGATGGCAGCCCACCAGGCTCCCCCGTCCCTGGGATTCTCCAGGCAAGAACACTGAAGTGGGTTGCCATTTCCTTCTCCAATGCATGAAAGTGAAAAGTGAAAGTGAAGTCGCTCAGTCGTGTCCGACTCTTAGCGACCCCATGGACTGCAGCCGTGCCTTTTTATGGCAAACCCCTGTATCTAGTTATGTCCATCCGGCAAGCGCTTTGAGTAGGTGCTGCATGACACAGCCATTCAATTTTCACAGCTCTTTTAAGGTTGTATTAGTTAGCGTTATAATACTGGATGCTATATAACAAATACAACCTAACATCTCAGAGGTTTAACACAATCACAGTTTGCCATTCCCCTCCCTTAACAGTCCATTGCGGGTGTTCCTGCTCACTGGGTGGTTTTCCTCTTTGAGGCGGCTCAGGGACCTTGGTCTGGAAGTGACACACTTGTCAGTGGTAAAAATTTGTCTTTACATCTGGATGCAAAAGGGGCTGGAAAACAGAGACCATGGTCGGGCAGTTCACACTATGGAAGAGGAAGCATGGGCTTTTGGTGGACAGCCAGTTATCTATTTTGTAAATATCGTCATCACCGTCACCATCCCCATTTCTGGATGGGGAAACGGAGGCTCCAGTACTTTAATAGCTTACCTTTAAAGTCCGTAGCTGATAAGTGATAGAGGCTGGACTTGGACCCAGGTAGTCCATTTTGAAATCCCATGTGCTTGCCATTGTATCTGCTATCTCACAGTCATGAATAGCATGCAGTACCCACTGTGAAGAAAAAGAAAATATCAGAGATGCTCTTGAAATTTCATTTTCACAAATAAAGCTTTTGGGACTTCCCTGACAATGCAGTGGTAAAGACTGCTTTTCCACACCAAGGGATGAGGGTTTGATCCATGATTGGGGAACTAAGATCCCGCATGCCCTGCAGCACTGCCAAAAAGAAAGAATAAAGCTTTTGAAATGAGCTAAATAAGCACTCGAGAACAAGTGCTCCCACAGTCATCCAGAGCTCAAACGCCACCTTCTCAGAGAGGCCTTTCCCGCTCCCCTTACCTTCCAACAACTCTGCTCCCCCAGACACTCTGTCTCCTGTAAAATTGTGTATTTTCTCCATAGCACTCTCGTTATCTGAAATCAGGGACGTATTTGTTTCTTGTGGATGGACTATGTCCCTGACTAGAATAGAAGCTTCCCATAAGCAGGGAGCTGGTCTGTCTTGCTCTCTTTGTACCCCAGTGCCCGTCATGGAGCCTGGCGCACAGGAAATCCTCCATAGATTTTTGTAAAATGGGCAGGTATATCTGCAAGGTACAGATGCACTCATTCATTCATTCTCACATTTCCACCATATATTAGTCATTCAGTCATTCATTCATGCTTTCTCCAATGCCTGGGCCTAATCTGAGGATTAGAATCTGATGCGTAGAGCCTACTCATTGGAAAAGACCTTGCTGTTGGGAAATATTGAAGGCAAGGAGGAGAAGGCAGCAGAGGATGAGATGGTTAGATATCATCGCTGACTCAGTTGACATAAATTTTAACAAACTCTGGGAAGCAGTGGAGGATAGAGAAGCCTGGTGGGCTACAGTTCACAGAGTCACAAACAGTCAGACATGACTTACTGACAGAACAACAGCAACAATAATTTGAGGATAGAGAGATGATAGTCCTTGGTCTATGGGTAACTTGTGAAACCTTGGAAGGGTTCCTGCAGGAGGTGATATTAGAGCTGGAGGGAATATTTAATTGTGAATCAGAGAAAGGGGTGTGTCATATTACTATTACTTCTCTTGATGCTTTTACATCTTCACTTGGTCTGTAACCAAATACCCTGCTCCCCTGGGCTTTGTAAACTACCATTGTTCAGCACGGAGACCAGCCTGGCTACCACTCTGATGGCAAAGCTCCTGCACCCTAGCTACAGTATAAAGAATAGAAAATGGACTCCCAGTGGGACCAGGTGGGCTTGTCCTTTCTGTGTCTCGTAGAGGGGACAGGGGCAGGTTCTAGGTTTACAGCAAAGGGTTGGTAGCTTTCTTTAGCTTATAAATAAAAACGATCCAGTTATCCTTAGGATGGCCTGCTGCTGCTGCTGCTGCTGCTAAGTCGCTTCAGTCGTGTCCGACTCCGTGCGAGCCCATAGACGGCAGCCCACCTTATGACGGCCAGCCCACCTCAAATTCTGGACGTCACCGCAATGCCAGTGTCACAGCTGTAAGCATAAGTGTCCCTAAGGAGAGGTCTTGTTTAGTCACTTCACGGATTATGGCGCACCAGGCTCCTCTGTCCATAGGACTTCCCAGGGATGAGTACTGGAGTGGGTTGCCGTCTCCTTCTCCAGGGGATCTTTCTTATTCAGGTATCGGAGCCATGTTTCTGCGTCTCCTGCATCGGGATGCTGATTCTTTACCCCTGAGCCCCCAGGGAAGCCCAAGGAGGGGTCCTCAATGCTTTCTTAGAAATCCGAGTGGCTACCCTCCAGTTTTCTTTTTGGTTAAATCAAGGCGGTGGATATGACAGCTACTCATTTTCTGATACAATGAATACGCTTAGATGATGTCACAAGTGACACGCCTGCAGGAATCAAAGGGTCAGGGTCAGCTGCTGGAGAACGAACCATGTGACCTTTCCCAGTAAGAGGCTGCTCCATTGTGAGTTCTGATGTTAGCAGGAAGCTTTAGAACAGGATAAGGGCAAAGAACCAGGTGTCCCAAAGACATGTTTTCAGGCATGTTTTTCTTATATACCCTTGTAATAAAGCTTCAATGTCTGAAACTTAGAAAAATACAAATGTGCAGCAATGCAAACAAAAGAGAAAATCACCCCCATTTTCAAGAGCCCAGAGATAATCAGCTTAGCGTTTTGGTATCTACTCTTTCATTCTTTGTGCACGTGTATGTGTGTCTTTTTTTATAAACAGAAATAGCGTCTTTGTGTGTGCTTAGTCGCACAGTCCTGTCCGATTCTTTGCAACCCCACAGACTGTGGCCCACCAGACTCCTCCTCTGCCCATGGGGATTCTCCAGGGAAGAATACTGGAGTGGGTTGCCATGCCTTCCTCCAGGGGATCTTCCCAATCCAGGGATTGAACCCAGATCTACCGCATTGCAGGCAGACTCTTTACTGTCTGAGCTACCAGGGGAGCTTTATCTCTTTGCAAACTGCCTTTTTCATGTAATAACACACTACATATACACCATTCCATTCCATTTCATTTGATTGATCATCTTTGATGAGACTATTTGGAATGTCTACAGATATTCTATGGTATGACAACATCATAGTTCATTTGACAAATCTACTCTTGGTGGATATTTAGGTTGTTTATAATTTTTTCCCCATGATAACAAATGCTGTAATGATTATTTTCGAAGCTCAGCATCCAGTCAAGTGGTGTGCATACTTTTAAAAGCATAACTTGTTCTTTACCAGCAAAGTGAAGTCCTAGCGGCTCTAGCTGAACAAATTAAAATAAAGGCTAATTTAAATAAAGTGTGTGTCTGTATATAATGGTAAATACAAGAATTAAACGCTCATTTCTTTGAATAGATCTACTCCATGGGGATCATTTTGACCGACATTCCTTTTTCATCTAACTGGAAAAAAGGAGATGTTTGCCTTGGGAAGAGTAGGTAGGTGGAACCACCAGATTTTACCTCCTTTTGTTATTGACTAGGGTTTTTGGCCTCCTTAATCAAGAGAAATTGACGAAAGGCCAGACGAAAAATTCAGGCAAGGCTTTACTGGGGCCCCTCCTGCAGCAGGGTGGACCGAGAACAGTTTCCCTCGCTGTCACGTTCCCCAGGGAGGCGCAAGCTGGTTCCTTACGCGCGGAGTCCAGGGGCGGAGCCAGAGGCGGAGCCAGAGGCGGGGCTCGGGTGGCGTGCCCACCCCTTTGGTGACCTGTGTGCAGGGGGTGTGCTCAGCACCCTGCTATTGCTTCCAGATCTTCAGGAGTGGCTGTTGGACTTTTTAGTCCCTTTGTTGTTCAAATTTGCCCCATCTGTGCCTGCACCCAGTTATTTTTAGTCGCTTATAGATTCTATCTATTTCGAGTTCCAGGCAGAGACGCTTGTCCAGGTGCAAAGCACTGCAGGACTGCAGCAAAAGTTCGAAGGTCCCAGCAAGTCTCATTTTCAGGAGGCTTTTGCACCTGGAGATGTCACATAGGATTCTTAGGTGAGCTTGGGCACCTTCTTCTTCTTTTTTTTTTTTAAGATTCGCTGAAACACACCCTTTCCCCCTTCCATCTTCTCTAAGAAGAGAAAGGGACACAGAACAAAAGGCAGCTTCCTGGGATGTCAGAGATGTACCTTCCTCAAGGGACAGACATGTTCTTGGAGAGGGCTGATGGCAGCCGTTTCCAGGACCTACAGCTGGCAGCAGCTGGCACCGTGAGATTCTGGCTTTCTGTAACTGTGAAGAGTTTTCTTTCTCTCTCAATGAGCAGGTCCAGCTTCAGGTGTCAGAAATAGTTTCTTGCCAAACCAGCCTGCCAATAAAGCTGCTCCCTTTTATAGGATAATCAGTATAGATTAGGCAGTTTACATCCATCAGCTTGCAAAGTGGGCATCGGTATTTATTTTGCAGATGAAGAGACAGAAATTTAACGGTTAGCTGACTTACCCAGCGTCACATGTTCAAGAAGTGGAAGGTTCAGGATTCTAACCCTATTCCAGAGCCCCTAAACTCTTGTCGCTATGCCTCATTGCCACTCTGGTTTATTGTCATCCTTGCGTTTTTCAGTTCATTTTACAGATAATATAAACTCCTCAGAGTTAAGAAGATTTTAGCTACTAAAGGAATTGAGGTGTTTTTTTTTGTTGTTGTTGTTGTCTGTGTTTTAAGGTTCCAGCAATGCCATTTCCTACCAATCATATATTTTAATTGTCAAAAAAACTGGAGATAAATTCTCGGAGAATTCTGAGACATGTTGACATATTCTCAACGCCTTTATCTAAAAATGTGGGCTTTTGCTTGCCATGGTGAAAGGGACCCATCCCCTTTCAGGAATGGCCTCAGGATCCTCTGGGGGCTTTTCCCAATGTTCCTGCTCTGCCCTTCACCTCTGGATGGCAGGTCCTAGCACCCCAAGTCTGGCACTAGAGATGTGACATCACCATGAAACGTGCAGTCTTGATGGCCCCCTCTCCCAGACACCAGAGCCTTCTCATCACCGGTGCGCTCTGCCTTGGGTACTCAGCAGAGGAACCCAGGCTAAATTTTCTAGAACAGCGGTCCTTACTCACTCACTTCCTGCATCTGTCCATTCCACTCAGCACCCATCAATGGGGTCTCTAAGGCCATAGATAATTAATACAGAGGTCCAGCATGGAAGAGCCCAGTCTAGTGGAGAGCGGCTGATAGCAACCCTGAATATTTAATAGCAAAAATTTGAGAATGAATTAACAAAAGTGACATGTATCAACATGGATAAAGTTAATAAAATATGATGTTCATACAGATAACAAATAGGCACATGAAAAGATGCTCAATATCGCTGATTGTTAGAGAAATGCAAATCAGAACTACCATGAGGTACCACCTCACACAGGTCAGAATGGCCATCATTGAAAAGCCTACAAGTAACAAATGCTGGAGAGGGTGTGGAGAAAAGGGGCCTCTCCTGCCCTGTTGGTGGGAGTATAAACTGGTGCAGCCAATACGGAAAACAGTAGGGTAGTTCCTTAACAAACTGAAAATAGAGCTGCCGTGTGACCCAACAAACCCACTCCTGAGCACGTCTACGGCGAGGACTGTAATTTGAAAAGAAATATGCGCCGCAATGTTCAGGGCAGCACTATTTACAACAGTGAAGACGTGCAGACAGCCTAACGTCCACTGGCAGATGGACAGGCACAGATACGGTGTGTGTGCATATGGATACATATAATGAAATGCTACTCAGCCAAAAAAAGAACGAAATAGTGCTGTTTGCAGAACGTGGATCAACCTAGAGTTATCACACCAAGTTAAGTAAGTCAGAAAGAGAAAGCCAAATACCATATGATACCACTTATATGCGGAATCTAAAATATGGCACAAATGAACTTATTTACAAAACAGAAACAGACTCACAGACGTAGAAAAGAAGCTTATGGTTACCAAAAGGAGATGGGGAGGGATAAACTGGGAGTTTGGGATTAGCAGATACAAACTAATAGATAGATAGATACATATTATATAAAATATATGACATTATATATAAATTATTATATATAAACAAGGTCTTACTGTATAACACAGGAAACTATATTCAACATCCTGTAATAAACCATAATAAAAAAGAATGTGGAAAAGAATAAATATATGTATAACTGAATCACTTTGCTGTACACTGGAAACACAATGTTGTAAATCAACTATTTCAATAAAAATGATATATTAGAAGCATAATGTTCAGTAAGCAAGTCATAGAACGATGCACTCACTTTGGTATCATTTATGTAAAGTTGAAAATGCTAAACCACACTGCATATTGTGTAGTGACATAAACCTGTGTATGATAAACAACAAATTTATTAGTGTGGTTACGCCAAGGAACTGGGGAGGGAGCAGGTTTGGGGGAGCAGTGGGTGTGGGCTTCAGTTGTATGTGACATTTTATTTCCCAAGAGAGGAGGGTCAGGCATGTTAGTGTACCTTACATTATTCTTAATCCATGTTTTTTAATCGTCAATATTTCATTTTAAAAGGCAGATTTTAAAAATGCACACACATGCACATTTTTAAATACAGAATTTAAAAATGCATTTTGTTCATCATAGAGAAAAGATGGGAGGAAATTTTAGGTTAAACCACATGAAACTGTTATTTTTGTAGGTTATAAAACGGTCAAGTGTCAGCGATTTCATATGAGTCGACCTGATACACTGAAACGGCAACAATCACTATCTCTGAGAGCGGGGTTATGGATGAGTAAACAAAATTCTTTAACGTCTTTTCAGGTTTTCTCCCATGATAGGTCATATTTTTCCTATCAGAAAAGCTTCCCTGCGGATTGTCTGGAGGGGGAGGAAAGATGTCTCTCTGCTGCCCCCTTGTGGGCCCTGCAGCACAGGGCCCCCCTGCCCAGCGCCTGCCGGCGAGTTAATCCGCGCCGCAGGTGGGGTCCTGGCACAGGCGCTGACGAGGCGGCTTCAGGTGGTTGGTTTGCCCAGGTGTCTGATGATAACCACGGACACTGCGGGCAATTAGGATCGCTGGCACAGAGACACCAAACAAAGAAATTGTTCTGGAGCCGTCAGATTAGTCCTGCAGCTCAAGGTCTAGCAGAGTCATTTTGAATGAGTATGAGCATCTCCTCCAGGAACGGGGGCTCCCGTTACCACACCCATCCCTTCCATCACCTTCAAGGGGCATTGGTCAAATGCAGAAGTCAAGTGAGGGGCGCGTGGAAATAAAAACTTTTCTCTGTTAAAATTTTTTATTTTTAGAATATCACTTTATTATTAAGGGAATGTTCTTTTCAAAGAAATTGGGACAATTCGGTCTACATTATAATAGTGAAATACTGTTTAAGAGCCAGTATTGCTTCCTTTAAAATTTTTTTTATTTTGTATCAGAGTATAGCTGATTAACGGGCTTCCCTGGTGACTCAGACAGTAAAGAGTCTGCCTGCAGTGCGGGAGACCTGGGTTCGATGCCCAGGTTGGGAAGATCCCCTGGAGAAGGGGATGGCAACCCACTTCAGTATTTGTGCCTGGAGGATTCCATGGACAGAGGAGCCTGGTGGGATACAGTCCACGGGGTCGCAAAGAGTCGGACATGACTGAGTGACTGACATATACATAGCCAATTAATAATGTGATAGTTTCAGGTGGACAGCAAAGGCGCTCAGTCATACATATACATGTTCTCACCCCAATTCCCCTCCCATTCAGGCTGAAAAACCTGTGTCTTTTAATCCCCTCAAGAGCCAGGCAAAATATTCTGTTTAGTTGCCAGAAAAATTAACAATGTAGGATATTGAACTATTTACTTTACATGTAAATGTAATTTGGTATTGCAGCCATGAAATTAAAAGACGCTTACTCCTTGGAAGGAAAGTTATGACCAAACTAGACAGCATATTACAAAGCAGAGACATTACTTTGTCAACAAAGGTCTGTCTAGTCAAGGCTATGGTTTTTCTAGTAGTCATGTATGGATGTGAGAGTTGGACTATAAAGAGCACCAAAGAATGGATGCTTTTGAACTGTGGTGTTGGAGAAGACTCTTGAGAGTCCCTTGGACTGCAAGGAGATCCAACCAGTCCATCCTAAAGGAGATCAGTCCTGGGTGTTCATTGGAAGGACTGATGTTGAAGCTGAAACTCCAATATTTTGGTTACCTGATGCAAAGAGCTGACTCATTTGAAAAGACCCTGATGCTGGGAAAAATTGAAGGCAGGAGGAGAAGGGGACGACAGAGGGTGAGATGGCTAGATGGCATCACTGACTCAACGGACATGGGTTTGGGTGTATTCTGGCAGTTGGTGATGGACAGGGAGGCCTGGCGTGTTGCGGTTCATGGGGTCGCAAAGAGCTGGACACGACTGAGCGACTGAACAGTGAACTGAATATATTTTTATATAAAAATTTATATATATAATTTATACACATATTTATATATTTATATTAGTTTTATAGCCATTTAAGGGAAAGTGGAGAGAGTCAGCAGTGGTGAGGTGAAAAAAAGGGAGAAGTAAGGGAGAGAGGAGGCAGGAAGCTAATGTTTAATTGATCGGGAACTTTCTTAAGGTTGTGACATTACCATCTCAGAAAAACTCAGAGAAGGAGCCAGCGCTGCCCTCATTTATGGGATGAGGAAACCGCAGCTTGGGAAGATGACGGGAAGCAGGGCTGGTCACACAGGCCGCTGGCCGCAGACACGGGATCGGGGCTGAACTCAGCCTGGCCGCTCTGGACGTCTTTTCTTTTTCATCTACCCTATGCTGAGGGAGTGAGACGAAGGAGGCACTGGAGATTCAGAGAAAGATGACGAGAGGGGAAAGCGAGAAGGACAGGAGGCACCCAAGGGGCGCAGCCACCACCAAAAACAGGGGCCACAAAGGGAAAGAGGCAGAGGGGTGACAAGGCTTCACGCGTGTGTGCACACACGCACACCACCAGCACCACCAACAGACACAGAGGATGCCCGAGAGAGACAGAGAAAAAAAAAGACAAAACGTGTATTTGACTGTGTCATGCAGGCTGTTGGTTGTGGCGTGTGGGATCTAGTTCCCTGGCCAGAGAGCGAACCTAGGCCCCCTGCATTGGGAGCGCAGAGTCTCAGCCACGAGGCTGCTAGGGACGCTCTAAGGCTTCTGCTGAAAAACATTCCTCCCTGTGGCCGCTAAGAGACGGAGCAGAGGAGTCAAGCCGTGCTGCATCGCCACAACAGCAAGCACAAAGGATGACATGGAGGACCTGGCCTCGGTGCCCTCTCCCCTGAACTCGTCCTCTGAAGCTCTGCCAACCAGCCAGCTGCACAGAGCAGCCGCCTCGCCCAGGTGAACGTGCAGAGTGGTTCCGGGGGGTGGGGCGAGGGGACGTTCTTTGTCCTGAGTATTCAATGTCTGCATATCCGCTGCATGCCCATCAAATGGAATGACGTGTCATTAGCTTAAATTTAATACTAAAAAAATCTGTGATAGTTTGGACATGGCTGTGTTGACACTTGATTTTGCTTACAAAGCCATGTCCTGGGACTTCCCTGGTGGTCCTGTGGTCAAGACTCTACCCTTCCTGTACAGGGGACACAGGTTCTATCCCTGGTTGGGGAACTAAGATGCTGCACGCTATTGGGGGGCCAAAAATTAAAAACAAAAAAAAACGCCAGGTCCTCACAGGAAGAGCAAATTAACAATACAATGCAAGATGCTAAGAACGCTTAAAAGACTTAGGGAAAAGCAATATGCTTATCATCAATTCATCTTACCTGGTAAAGCAGGTCCCCCAAAACTCTATTGAGCTTCAGTGTGAAGGAAATGATAGATTTTATTCAGTTCAGTTCAGTTCAGTCGCTCAGTCGTGTCCGACTCTTTGCGACCCCATGAATTGCAGCACGCCAGGCCTCCCTGTTCATCACCATCTCTTGGAGATCACTCAGACTCACATCCATCGAGTCAGTGATGCCATCCAGCCATCTCATCCTCGGTCGTCCCCTTCTCCTCCTGCCCCCAATCCCTCCCAGCATCAGAGTCTTTTCCAATGAGTCAACTCTTCGCATGAG
>SJYT01030076.1:372255-446413 GCA_006410635.1 Cephalophus harveyi | reverse complement strand
AGGAGATCAACCCTGGAATTTCTTTGGAAGGAATGATGCTAAAGCTGAAACTCCAGTACTTTGACCACCTCATGAGAAGAGTTGACTCATTGGAAAAGACTCTGATGCTGGGAGAGATTGGGAGCAGGGGACGACCGAGGATGAGATGGCTGGATGGCATCACTGACTCGATGGACACGAGTCTGATTGAACTCCGTGAGTTGGTGATGAACAGGGAGGCCTGGCGTGCTGCGATTCATGGGGTTGCAAAGAGTCAGACACGACTGAGCGACTGAACTGAACTGAACTTAGTCGCTCTGATTGGTACTGAAAATGTCCCTTTACCAAGGATATTTAATTAATAATTTTCCCAGCAAAGAGATTACTGAACCTCTGAAACCTCCATATTTTCATGGTGATTTGGGCATAATAATGCTTCATATTGTATTGCTTTACAATCCATAAGATGAAATAAACAGTCTAAGTTAAAGAACAGGATTCTTCCTGCTCTTTACTTCTGTACTTCTAATTCAATACAGAAGCTGTTAAACTAAATTTTTTTATAACAGAATTTCCTCCTGTTACAGTTATGTGTGGTTTGAATTGAAAATATGCCAAAAGATAAGTATATAAACATCTGGACCACATGGCCCTATCTGATTAAGACCAGAACAGGAGGCTTCATGGTGTTCACCTGTCAGTGTGCTGAGGTCTGTCTTCTTTATCTTCGGATATACAAAGATGCAGCATTTATACATGTTTAGAACTGGCTCTCTCAGCACTGATCTTAGAATGGGGCTAGCCTTGTTTCTGGTATTGCACTTGACTGCATTCATTGCAGAGAAGTGTAGAAGTGAACCATACATAGTTTATGCCATTTAATTATATTGAAATAGCATTAGAACAAGTGACACAACTTGCATTGTGCTGTTAAGTCCTCACACTAAGTTAAATTATAGCTCAAAAGATTTCTTTTGATTGAAATGATTTGTGCAAAATACCTGGCTGACATTCATTCATTCAGGTATGCAATAGACATCATTTAGGATTTTTAATTAGCAGGCATTGGGGAGAAGGAGGTGAATTAGACACAGAACCTTTACCAAGTCCATTTATAAAGTAAAATTAGCAAGCAAACAGCTTAGTTCCTGAGGTCACAGTTGGTAAGGTCGAGGTTCATGAGCAGTAGAGCCTCTCTGTGGGGCACAGAGAGAAGGGGCGATGTGCGGAAGACTCGCAGCTCTGGCCCCAGCCACCGTCACAGCCTGTGTCCTGGGAGAGTTCTGGCAGCTCCAGCCAGGGCTCCAGGTAACAGACCTGAACTCCTGTTCTAGAGTCCCGGGATTCCTGGGATGGGATGGAGAGAGGGGCCCTAACATTGCTTCTCCGCCAAGACGATGTACTACTGTTGGCTAGTGGGTATATCTCTTACTAATGCCAACTCATTTAATTCTAACCAGAACTCTGCCATCTATACACAAGTATAACTCTCCTTTTACAGGCAAAGCCACTATACAGAGAGTGTAAGCACCCTGTTCAAGGTCACACACATGGCATGTGGCTGAGCTCTGAGTCAGGCCAGGGCAGACTGGTTCCTGAGCCTGTTCCCCTGACCCCTGGAGTTCACATGGACGCAGCTGGGGTAGTGTCCTCCCTAAAGCTTTCCTCCTTGAAATCTTGGATGAGATTAGACACTGAGATTTCCTTATGTGTCAGAGAAGATGAACCTTCATCAGAGGGTGAGCTGGTCCATGCTGACCTGCATCCCCAGCTCTGGGGTAGAGGGTGCTGCCTCAGCACAGCCTGCCGGCGCTGGCTTAGCCCCTCCTTCCAGCCCACTCCATCCTTATAACAGGGTATGGAGTCCCTAGCAGGATGTTACCTGCGAGGTCTCCATCCTGAGGTGAGACCATGTGTACCTGGTTCACTAATCGCATCCCTGTGTCATCCTGTGGGAGGAATGACTGGACTCCAGGAAGCACATCCTATGTTCTAGGTGTTTGTCTGGTGCTTTCTGGTGATGCTGCAGAGTCCATAACTGGGTAAGGAGTGATGACTCTGGGACCCGGGGGGAGTAGAGCATCGACGCTAGTGACTGAGCAGATCCTGTTCCTACTCCAGTCCCCGAGTTTATATTTCTGGTTTTGATATTTATAATCAGTAATCATCACTACTGTTTTAAGCATCCAGAGGTGATGGGGTTCATGTACAGATGGAGGCTTGGAAGTCAGAGGAACATAGGGCAAATAAGTGACAGTTGTAAAATAATGGGTTAATATTAGCATATTTAGAGGGAGAAAAGCATATGTTCAATTGACTTTTCTCCCTTTTAATTTACCTGAGTCTCAAGGTCAGAGAAGCTATGTCTGCTGACCAGGATGAGGTGTTCCTCCGGTGGGGATGTGACAGGCCTTGGACTGGTCCCAGGTGTGGGAGGGGGAGGGTGTGAAGCCGTCTCTGAGCTCCAGTGGGGACTCTGGGGCGTGTGTGTCACAAGTGGGTCCTTCCCACATTTGTGCTGAAATGATGAGAGTCAGGGTAAGGGGGGCCTTAGGGTGAGTTTGTGTGGAGCACAGAGGGGCATCATGGGAATCTTGAGCCTGAGGGGTTATGAGGAATGAGGACAGTATGTGAGTGACCTTGAATTTCAATGGGGGAGCTCTGTCTTGCATCACTTATGGCCCTACTCAGTCTCTATACTCATCCCTGGGCTACTTTCTGGAGAGCATCTGGGAGCTTCTCTGATCAGCGGAAACAGACCAAGGCAGCAATGGCTACACTGGACATCAGACCCTTCTGCTTGGCTCTGTGCCCTCAATCCACCTGGCATTCCATTCTTACTGCCACCTTTCCTCTTAGACTCAGAAAGAATGAACCTTCTTCTGTTTTCTGCTTCACTCGCCTCTTCTTTGCCCCTTGCCTGCAGCCACTCTGCAGCAGAATACTTTCTATTTATCCTTCTGTTTGGGAGCAGTTGCTTTAAATTATATTTTACATCTTCTTTAGTTAATACAAGGGTGTTCTGATTCCTATAAAACCAAACTCTCAATATACAAAGAGGGACAATATGAAGTTTAGAAAACCCCAGTCTTTCTAAGTTATATATTTTCTTCTCTTCGATCCCCAAATCTTATCTTGGCAGGCTAGAGTTGAATGATAACTCCTACTTTCTCTTTGTTTCCTGTAACAGCAATCTCTTTCTCTCTTGAAGCATCATTTGTTGACTAGCTGAGAGGGATATTTCACATATAATTAATGCAATAAAGGGAAAGGGACTTAGCATGTCTGCAAACCCCTTATAGGGCTTCCCAGGTGGCTCAGCAATAAAGAACCTGCCTGCCAGTGCAGGAGACGCAGGAGACGTGGGTTCGATGCCTGGGTCGAGAAGATCCCCTCAAGAAGGAAATGGCAACCCACTCCAGTATTCTTGCCTAGGAAATCCTGTGGACCCAGAAGCCTGGCAGGTTACAGTCCAGGGGTCACAAAAAGTAGGACACAACTGAGCGCACAGGCACCTTCTGTGGGACCCAGTCTCCAGATCATTCTGAGAGGAGAAGACCTGCAGTCTCATCCACTCAACTTAATGGTTCCCTATCACTACTGTTTTAAGCATCCAGAGGAGATGGGGTTCATGTACAGATGGAGGCTTGGAAGTCAGAGGAACCCAGGGCAAATAAGTGACAGTTGCAAAATAATGGGTCAATTTTAGCATATTTAGAGGGAGAAAAGCATATGTTCAATTGACTTTTCTCCCTTTTCACTTACCTGAGTCTCAAGGACAGAGATGAGGTGTTCCTCCAGTGGGGATGTGACAGGGCTGTGGACTGGTCCACAGCTGCCCTCAGATGTGGGAGGGGGTCTGAAGCAATCTCTGAGCTCCAGTGGGGACTCTGGGGCATGTGTGTCACAGGTGGGTCCTTCCCACATTTGTGCTGAAATGATGAGAGTCAGGGTGAGGGGGGCCTCAGGGTGGGTTTGTGTGGAGCACAGAGGTGCATCATGGGAATCTTGAGCCTGAGGGGTTATGAGGAATGAGGACAGTATGTTAGTGACCTTGAATTTCAATGGGGGAGCTCTGTCTTGCATCACTTATGGCCCTACTCAGTCTCTATACTCATCCCTGGGCTACTTTCTGGAGAGCATCTGGGAGCTTCTTTGATCAGCGGAAACAGAACAAGGCAGCAGTGGCCACACTGGACATCAGCCCCTTCTGCTTGGCTCTGTGCCCTCAGTCCACCTGGCATTCCATTCTTGCTGCCACCTTTCCTCTTAGACTCAGAATGAATGAACCCTCTTCTGTTTTCTGCTTCACTCGCCTCTTCTTTGCCCCTTGCCTGCAGCCACTGTGCAGCAGAATACTTTCCATTTATCCTTCTGTTTGGGGGCAGTTGCTTTAAATTATATTTTACATCTTCTTTAGTTATGGCTTATAATACAAGGGTGTTCTGAATCCTATAAAACCAAACTCTCAATATGCAAAGAGGGACAATGTGAAGTTTAGGAAACCCAAATCTTTCTAAGTTATATATTTTCTTCTCTCAGATCCCCAAATCCTATCTTGGCAGGCTAGAGTTGAATGATAACTCCTACTTTCTCTTTGTTTCCTGTAACAGCAATCTCTTTCTCTCTTGAAGCATCATTTGTTGACTAGCTGAGAGGGATATTTCACATATAATTAATGCAATAAAGGGAAAGGGACTTAGCATGTCTGCAAACCCCTTATAGGGCTTCCCAGGTGGCTCAGCAATAAAGAACCTGCCTGCCAGTGCAGGAGACGCAGGAGACGTGGGTTCGATGCCTGGGTCGAGAAGATCCCCTCAAGAAGGAAATGGCAACCCACTCCAGTATTCTTGCCTAGGAAATCCTGTGGACAGAGGAGCCTGGCAGGTTACAGTCCAGGGGTCACAAAAAGTAGGACACAACTGAGCGCACAGGCACCTTCTGTGGGACCCAGTCTCCAGATCATTCTGAGAGGAAAAGACCTGCAGTCTCATCCACTCAACTTAATGGTTCCCTCCCCACCCTCTCCACGGTCACCTGTGAATTCCTGAAATCCTTGTCCTCATTTTCTGCTGGCCCAAGAAATGTTCTTGTATTTGAAGCCTTCTTGTAGTACTCTTCTTGACGCTGAGCTCAGTGCTGGGGAAGATCAATGCTGGATATCACTGAAGTTATTCTCCATGGTCCAGTGAATTCCACAACCTGACCCTGCAAGATCTTACAGTCCTTGGGGATTGGCCAAGGTAATCGGAGGAAAGAATGGTACTCATAGTTTTTGATGCGACTTTTCTACTCCAGCCCTGGTCAGGGGGCTTGGCTCTCAGGACCATGGAAGCAGGAGGTCAAAGGACCGTGTTGCTCATATAAGGAGATTTTGAAGATTCAGAAGCTCATTGGTGTTTGAGCTTCAGAAAGGGGCAGATGCAGCCTCCGATAGAGCCTGAAATGGTGAGAGGTGTCGCTATTGGCTCTCAGGAGGGAGGGTGTAAGGGGTGGTCTATATAGACCCCGGTTGGCACCCTGATGCCTCCTCACAGGCTGATCCTGCAGCTGGGACTGTGATCTTGAGGACGTGGGGTCAGCATGGCTCTGGGCAGACACCTCTCCCTGCAGGGACTCTGTGTCCTCCTTCTCGGCACCATGGTGGGTGGTCAAGGTAAGAGCTGCCCTCTGTCCTGGGTTCACATCAGGGGAGTGGACCCCTTGGTGAAGGGAAAGGTATCTGGAGTTCTGGAGCTGAGCCTCAGTGTTTTTGACCAAAAAGGAGCTACAGTGACTGTGGACACTGGTCCCTCTCCTGTGCGGGGTCCACTGGTCATAGCGGCAGGTTTCACAGAGCAGTGAGGCTTGGTCTGGACTGAGCTGGGTCACCCTGAGTCCCCTCCACTGTCTCTCTTGTTCTCAGGGAGCTTCTAGGAGTCCCAGTGGCTCCCAGCGTGTGGAAGGTCCAGCGACTGACCTCAGTGGGGACTCTGGGCTGTTCCCACACGCTCCACGTGCCTGGTGTGTGAGCACTGCTCCTGGGTCCCTGTGTTTCCTGCGTCTATGCTCCTATAGGCTCTGTTCCTGTGTGTGTGTGTGTGTGTTTGTGTCTGTGTGTGAGGAGCTTATGTTTGTGTGCAAAGATATGTGTGTTTGCAGGGGTGTGTGATGAGTGTGTGAGTGTATGTGTGTGAGGGTGTGTGTATGTGTGAGGGTGTGTGTGTGTGGAGTGACTGAGAAGTTTCTGTTTGTGTGCAAGGGTATGTGTGCTTCCAGGGGTGTGTGAGGAGTGTGTGAGGGGATATGTGTGTGTATGTGGAGTGTGTGAAGACCTTGTGTGTGTCTGTGTGTGAGGATGTGTGAGGAGTTAGTGTGTGAGGAATGTGTGAGAGTGTGTGTGTGAGGGTGAGGAGTGTGTGTGTGTGTGTGTGTGTGCGGGTGAGTGAGGAGTGTGTTTGGATGTGAGGAGTGTGTGGGGTTGTGTGTGGAGTGTGTGTGTGTGATTGTGAGCCATGTGTGAGGAGTTTGTGTGTGTGTGAGGGTGTGTGAGGAGTGTGTGAGGGTGTGTGTGTGTGGAGTGTGTGTGAGAGTGTGTGTGTGTGAGAGGAGTGAGTGAGGAGTTTGTGTGTGGGTGTGCGGAGTGGGAGTATATGAGGAGTTTGTGTGTGTGTGTGTGTGGAGTGGGAGTGTATGAGGAGTTTGTGTGTGTGTATGTGTGTGTGTGTGTGTGTGAAGTGTGTGTGAGAGTGTGTGTGTGAGGAGTGAGTGAGGAGTTTGTGTGTGTGTGTGTGAGGGTGTGTGTATGTGGAGTGTGTGTGAGAGTGTGTGTGTGAGAGGAGTGAGGAGTTTGTGTGTGTGTGTGTGTGGAGTGGGAGTGTATGAGGAGTTTGTGTGTGTGTGCGTGTGAGTGTGTGTGAGGAGTGTGTGGAGCCTGTCTGTGTGAGAGGAACGGGGCTGCTGAGCAGGGACTGAGTCCGCTGCTCTGTGAAGCACACAGGGTCCCACAGGGCTGGGGGTCATGGCCCTGCTTGTAACTGGATGAGAGAGAATGGCGCACCCGCCTGCCTCTCTCTGGCTCCTCTCCCCCATCCCCCAGGCTCCCCTCTGCGTGTCGCTGTGTCTGCCCAGCACTGGGCTCCGTGAGAGGCTCTGCCTGCTTATCTCACCTGTCCCCACCAGGTGTCCATCACGGAGCAGAAGCCCACAGCCAGGAGAGGGGACCTCCTGTCCGTAGAGATCAGTTGTTGCGCAGCCCCAGGCGTCTAAGTTCCCTGGTCTCTGCCCCGGTCCCTGTGACATTTCCTGATGTGCTGGGGGCCTGGGATGGTCCTTTCCCCTCCCAGGATCTGCTGTGACTGTGTGAAGTGAAGTCGCTCAGTCGTGTCGGACTCTTTGCGACCCCATGGACTGTAGCCTACCAGGCTCCTCCGTCCATGGGATTCTCCAGGCAAGAGTACTGGAGTGGGTTGCCATTTCCTTCTCCAGGGGATCTTCCCAACCCAGGGATCGAACCCGGGTCTTCTGCATTCCAGGCAGATGCTTTAACCTCTGAGCCACCAGGGAAGCCCTCAGAGGGAAGCTGTGACTCTGTAGGGCACATTTTCTCTCTCTGTGCCCTCTCCTGTCCCTCCCTGGAGCTGGTTTCCCCTGAGTGAGAGGATGGCAGACGTCAGGGTTGGGGCTGCAGAGAATCTGGTCTCCAGTCTGGTGGAGGCGGACCTCTCAGATGTGGGTGCTGGTCTGGCTGAGACTCAGTGCAGCCCCATCTCATCTCAGAGCTCACTGTCATCCCCTAGACCTCAGCCTCCAGTCCACAGCTCTCCTTGGGAAGTCCCTTCCCTCCTCATCTCTGCTCCTTGAGTGCTGAGCAGATGCTGGTGTAGCATCTGCTCCTGAGGGCTCTGGAGGTCAGAGGTGGGTTTTGGTCGCACAAGGGGGAGATGATGGATGTTCTGATGCATGGCCCCTTCCTGTTACAAGGAAAATTGTAGGAAATATCATCAGCTGTTTTCTAGAAGCAAGAATATTTCACAAAAGCAAACACTATTTTCATTTTCTTTGAAACAACACCATTCAGTGTTATCCTCTAACATTTTATTCTTCTACTTCATGCTGCAGTAGACTTGCTCCTTGTAAAATAATTGTCTTGGCTTTTCTGAGCACCTGATGATTTCCCACACATTACAGGAATCTCCACCTTAAAATTCATGCTGGGCATTGGCATAAAACTATCTCTCAAATGCAATTAATACCATTAGACAAAAATATAGATCCTCAGGATTAGATAATTTGGCATATGTTGTTTTTTATCCTATTTTTACAATCCAGAATATATTTTGGACATTTTTCTATATCATCAACTATTCTTTTACACACTAAAGCATTCTATTGTAAAATTTTAAAATACAGGCTATCACAGGGATAGTACTGAATTTTTTAACTGTCTCCAGTTATTTCACTGTATGCAGAAATGCAATATGCTCACCTGACTGTCTGTATTGAGCATTTAGTTGTTTTCAACAATTTTTTGCTATTATGAAAAATGTTACTCTGAACTTCCCTGTGTTTAAATGTAGGACCATCCATGATTGCTTCTCTTAATCATATTCTAAAGGTGAGGTTTCCGGGAATTCCCTGGTGGTCCAGTAACTAAGACTCCATGCTCCCTGTGCAGGATCCCAGATTCGATCCTTGGTCAGGGAACTAGATTCCACATGTGGCAACTGAGAGTTTGCATGCTGCAGCTAAAGATCCTGCATATGGCAACTAAGACCTGGGCAGTCAAATCAATAGATAAATAAATGTTTAAATGTTGAAAAAAAAAAGTGGAGTTGCTGCTTTATAGGCTGAGTATCTCTAAGGCTTTAAGGCTTTGTACCTATACCTTTAAGGTTTTTGGTACATAGGGATTAATGCTTGCCAGAAATAGCTGCATTGAACTTTAGTTATACAAATGATGAATGTGAATGTTAGTTTCCACATAGCTTCACCAGCTTTGTCTTCTTATGAGGTTCTAAAATCTTAGCCAGTTTGGTAGGCAAATACTGGTATATATTAGCTAATTTAATCCTTCGTTTGTGAATTACTTTGCTCATTACATTTGTCCTTTTTACCTTGTGATGGCTATCATTTTTGTCATGATTTGTATTCAAGCTCTTTATACTACTACTATCATCTACTGCAACAACCTACAGGGCATTTACTTATATGAACTCATTTGAGCACACAACAGTCCAACAAGGCAGAATATATTTTTTATCCACCGAACAGATCACTGAGGCAAAGCAAAGTCACTTGCCTAAGATGAGTCAGTTGTAAGAAATAGAGGTAAGACTTGAAACCAGCAGTTTGGGTGCAAGTCCCTGTCCTATTGAATTACATTATTTATAGACTGAATACGCTTCCTTCAGTTTACTGTTTGATTTTTTTGGCTGTACCAAACCAGACCAGGAATCAAGCCTGTGGTACCTGAATTGGAAGTGCAGGGTCCTAATTGTTGGACCACCAGGGAAGTCCCTCATGGAAGTTTCTAATAATATTAATTGCCTGTTAAAATTTCCTGTTTTTGTTTCCACTTTCAGAGTCTTATCAAGCATGTTCTTCCCCACTTCAAATTTAAATAAATTATGTTTATCTGTAATAATTTTATGAATATATTTACATGTGTAAATACTAAATAATTGTGTAAGTTATTTTATATATGATATGACATTCTACCTAATTTTATTTTTTCCAATGTCATTCTTGAATTATTTCTTTTTCTTTTCTTACTGATTTGAATGCCATAAATGTGCTAAATTATATCATTTCCATAACTTCGGGCTTCCCTGGTGGCTCAGAGGTTAAAGCGTCTGCCTCCGATGCGGGAGACCTGGGTTCGATCCCTGGGCTGGGAAGATCCCCTGGAGAAGGAAATGGTAACCCACTCCAGTATTCTTGCCTGGAGAATCCCGTGGACGGAGAAGCCTAGTAGGCTACAGTCCACGGGGTCGCAAAGAGTCGGACACGACTGAGCGACTTCACCTTCACCTTCCATAACTTCTTTTCAGAATTTATTTAGACTTTCATTCCACAAATGTTTATTATTTTAAAGATAGGTTTGTGGGGCATTCAATCCATACCGTTTGCAATTCACCAGATGCTGAGGCCCTGATGATAGTGAATAAAGCTCCCTGGCCCATATTAACTGATAGTCTAGTGAAGCTGGACAATAAAACTAGAAATTATAATAAACTCTGATAAGTGCCATCAGTGGGGACACCAGCAGGTTTTTTTTTTTTTTGTCAAATCAATAGATAAATAAATGTTTAAATGTTGAAAAAAAAAAGTGGAGTTGCTGCTTTATAGGCTGAGTATCTCTAAGGCTTTAAGGCTTTGTACCTATACCTTTAAGGTTTTTGGTACATAGGGATTAATGCTTGCCAGAAATAGCTGCATTGAACTTTAGTTATACAAATGATGAATGTGAATGTTAGTTTCCACATAGCTTCACCAGCTTTGTCTTCTTATGAGGTTCTAAAATCTTAGCCAGTTTGGTAGGCAAATACTGGTATATATTAGCTAATTTAATCCTTCGTTTGTGAATTACTTTGCTCATTACATTTGTCCTTTTTACCTTGTGATGGCTATCATTTTTGTCATGATTTGTATTCAAGCTCTTTATACTACTACTATCATCTACTGCAACAACCTACAGGGCATTTACTTATATGAACTCATTTGAGCACACAACAGTCCAACAAGGCAGAATATATTTTTTATCCACCGAACAGATCACTGAGGCAAAGCAAAGTCACTTGCCTAAGATGAGTCAGTTGTAAGAAATAGAGGTAAGACTTGAAACCAGCAGTTTGGGTGCAAGTCCCTGTCCTATTGAATTACATTATTTATAGACTGAATACGCTTCCTTCAGTTTACTGTTTGATTTTTTTGGCTGTACCAAACCAGACCAGGAATCAAGCCTGTGGTACCTGAATTGGAAGTGCAGGGTCCTAATTGTTGGACCACCAGGGAAGTCCCTCATGGAAGTTTCTAATAATATTAATTGCCTGTTAAAATTTCCTGTTTTTGTTTTCACTTTCAGAGCCTTGTCAAGCATGTTCTTCCCCACTTCAAATTTAAATACATTATGTTTATCTTTAATAATTTTATGAATATATTTACATGTGTAAATACTAAATAATTGTGTAAGTTATTTTATATATGATATGACATTCTACCTAATTTTATTTTTTCCAATGTCATTCTTGAATTATTTCTTTTTCTTTTCTTACTGATTTGAATGCCATAAATGTGCTAAATTATATCATTTCCATAACTTCGGGCTTCCCTGGTGGCTCAGAGGTTAAAGCGTCTGCCTCCGATGCGGGAGACCTGGGTTCGATCCCTGGGCTGGGAAGATCCCCTGGAGAAGGAAATGGTAACCCACTCCAGTATTCTTGCCTGGAGAATCCCGTGGACGGAGAAGCCTAGTAGGCTACAGTCCACGGGGTCGCAAAGAGTCGGACACGACTGAGCGACTTCACCTTCACCTTCCATAACTTCTTTTCAGAATTTATTTAGACTTTCATTCCACAAATGTTTATTATTTTAAAGATAGGTTTGTGGGGCATTCAATCCATACCGTTTGCAATTCACCAGATGCTGAGGCCCTGATGATAGTGAATAAAGCTCCCTGGCCCATATTAACTGATAGTCTAGTGAAGCTGGACAATAAAACTAGAAATTATAATAAACTCTGATAAGTGCCATCAGTGGGGACACCAGCAGGTTTTTTTTTTTTTCCAATGATTTAGCTCTTTGTATCAAGTGGCCAACGTATTGGAGCTTCAACTTCAGTATCAGTCCTTCCAGTGAATATTCAGGGTTGATTTCCTTTAGGATTGACTGGTTTGATTTCCTGACAGTCCAAGCCACTCTCAAGAATCTTCTCCAACACCACAGTTCAAAAGCATCAATTCTTCGGTGCTGCTTCCCGGGTGGTGCTAGTGGTAAAGGACCCGCCTGCCAATGCAGGAGACGTAAGAGATGCAGTTTCCATCCCTGGGTTGGGGAGATCCCCTGGAGAAGGAAATGACAATCCACTCCAGTATTCTTGCCTGGGGAATCCCATGGATAGAGAAACCTGGCAGGCTGTGGTCCACAGGGTCACAAAGAGTTGGACACTACTGAAACGACTTAGCACGCATGCACGCAGCTTTCTTTATGGTTCAACTCTCACAACCATACGTGACCACAGGACAAAACATAGCTTTGACTATACGGACTTTTGTTGGCAAAGTGATGTCTCTGCTTTTTAATACACTGACTAGGTTTGTTATGGCTTTTCTTCCAAGGAGCAGGTGTCTTTTTTTCATGGTTGCAGTCATTGTCCACAGGGATTTTGGAGCCCAAGAAAATAAAATCTGTCACTACTTCCACTTTTTCCCCATTGAATTTAGTTCAGATGACCATTTCAAGTATTAAAAGCTGAGAAATATATTTCAAGCTCCCATTACTATTATTCCTGTCATTTTTTCCCATGCATTTGCAAAAGTTTGTGTCTCTCTATATAGTTTTTTTTTTTTATCTATTGTTTTCAGCTTTATTGGAAGGTAATCACCACATAATAAGATATAAGTGAAAGGTGTACAGTATGATGACTTGAAATACACAGATATATATTCTCCAGTGAAGACATACAGGTGTCCAAAAACACATGAAAAGATGCTGAGCATCATTAATTATCAGAGAAATACAAATCAAAAGTGCAATGAGGCCTCACCTCACACCAGTCAGAATTGGCCATCAAAAATTCTATAAACAATAAATGCTGGGGATGGTGTGGAGAAAAGGGACTCAACAAAGAGCAGACTCATTGGAAATGATCTGGGAAACATTGAAGGCAAGAGGAGAAGGGTGCGGCAGAGGAGGAGATGGTCAGATAGCATGATGATTAGAAATCATCGTGAATTTGAGCAAGCTTCAGGAGACAGTGGAGGACAGGTGAGCCTGGAATGTGTCAGTCCATGAATTCACAAAGACTTAGACATGACTTAGCAACTGAACAACAACAAACAACTGATTCACTTTGTTGTACAGAGGAAATACAGCATTGTAAAGCAACTATACTCCAATAAAAATTAATTTTAAAAGGATACAAATGAACTTATTTACAAAACAGAAGCAGACTTACAGATATCCCAAACAACTTATGGTTACACAAGGGGAAATGTTGGGAGTTGGGGAGAGGGATAAATCAGGAATTTGAAATTAACACACATGCACCTTACTATATATATGATAGATAATCAACATGGACCTACTGTATAGCACAGGGAAGTCTAATCAGTATTCTGTGATAAGCTAGAAGAGAAAAAAAATCTAAAAAAGAATGAGTGCATGTATTAAAAAATATCTGAGTCACTTTTATGTACACCTGAAACTAACACACCATTGTAAATCAACTATACTCCAAAACTTAAGGTATTAAAAAAGAAATACACATGTATTTTGAAACTATTAACATAATTAAGTTAGTTAACACATTGATCACATCATGTCACATAGTTACTCTGTGTATGTTATGAGAACTTTTAAGATTGATTTTATTAGTAATGATCAAATATACAATCCAGTATTGTCAACTAAGATCATGACAACTGATTCCATCATTTCTTGGCAAAAAGATGGGGAAAAAGTGGAAACAGTGACAGATTTTATTTTCTTGGGCTCCAAAATCACCATAGATGGTGACGGAAGCTATGAAATCAAAAGCTATTTTCTCCTTGGAAGAAAAACTATGGCAAATCTAGACAGCATATTACAAAACAGAGAGATCACTTTACCAACAAAGCTCCCTATAATCAAATCTATGACTTTTCCAGTAGTCATGTATGGTTGTGAGAGCTGGACCATAAAGAAGGTTGAGTGCTGAAGAAGTGATGCTTTCAAACTGTGGTGCCGGAGAATACTCTTGAGAGTCCCTTGGACAGCGAGGAGATCAAATCTGTCAATCCTAAAGGATATCAACCCTGAAAATTCATTGGAAGACTGATGCTGAAGCTCCAATACTTTGGCTACCTGATATGAAGAGCCAATTCACTGGAAAAGACCCTGATGTTGGGAAACACTGAGGGCAGGAGAAGAAAGGAGTGACAGAGGATGAGATAGTTGGATGGCATCACCAACTCAATGGACATGAGTTTGAGCAAACTCCAGGAAATAGTGAAGGACAGGGAAGCCTGGTGTGCTGAAGTTCATGGGGTTGCAGAGAGTCGGACATGACTTGGTGACTAAACAACAACGATTGTCAACTACAGTCACATGTACATTCCATCCCCAGGGCTTATCTATGTTATAAGTAGAAGTTTGTACCACCATCATCCTTTCCTCCCACTCCCACCTCTACCCAGACAACCACCAATTTACTCTCCTTATCTCTGAATTTTTTTTCTTTTTAGATTTCACATATAAATGAGATCAAACAGTATTTGCTTTTCTCTGTCTTACTTCTCTCACTTAGCATAATCCCTTCCTACATTAGTTATGTGTTGCTGTGCTACAAATTACTGAAAAACTTGGCATCTTAGCCCTCGTGATTAGAGCCCATGCTCAGCAACAAGAGAAGCCACTGGCATGAGAGGTTCATGCACCACAATGAAGAGTAGCCTCCACTCTCTGTAACTAGAGAAAGTCTGTGAGTGGCAACAAAAACCCAGCACAGCCAAAAATAAATAAACAAAACAAAAAAACAGCTTAAAGCAGCAGACATCTAGCACCTCATAGTTTCCATGGGCTAGGAATCAGCAAGGATTACCAGGGTCCTCTGACTCGTGTTGTCTCACTGGTTCAATCATCTGAAGTTTCAACGATGGGTGGGTACCACTCACACCCACCTGGCTATTGGCAGCATTCAGACTTTAGGAGACTGTTTAACTGAGAGCCTCAGTCTCTTGCTGGCTGTTGCCAAGAGGCCTTCCTTGGTTCCTTGTCATGAGGGTCTCCCCATACACAGCTCACATTGTGGCAGCTGGCTTTATTAGAGCAAGAGAGAGAGACAGAGTAAGTTCAGTTCAGTTCATTTCAGTCGCTTAGTCGTGTCCAACTCTTTGCAACTGCATGAATTGCAGCACACCAGCCTCCCTGTCCATCACAAACTCCTGGAGTCTACACAAACCCATGTCCATCGAGTCAGTGATGCCATCCAGCCATCTCGTCCTGTCATCCCCTTCTCCTCCTGCCCCCAGTCCTTCCCAGCATTAGGGTCTTTTCCAATGAGTCAGCTCTTCACATGAGGTGGTCAAAATATTGGAGTTTCAGCTTCAACATCAGTCCTTCCAAAGAACACCCAGAACTGATCTCCTTCAGAATTGACTGGTTGGATCTCCTTGCAGTCCAAGGGACTCTCAAGAGTCTTCTCCAACACCACAGTGCAAAAGCATCAATTCTTCAGCACTCAGCTTTCTTCACCATCCAATTCTCACATACATTCATGACCACTGGAAAAACCATAGCCTTGACTAGATGGACCTTTCTTGGCAAAGTAATGTCTCTGTTTTTCAATATGCTATCTAGCTTGGTCACAACTTTCCTTCCAAGGAGTAGGCATCTTTTAATTTCATGGCTGCAATCACCATCTGCAGTGATTTTGGAGCCCCCCAAAATAAAGTCTGACACTGTTTCCAATGTTTCCCAATCTATTTCCCATGAAGTGATGGGACCAGATGCCATGATCTTAGTTTTCTGAATGTTGAGCTTTAAGCCAACATTTTCACTCTCCTCCTTCACTTTCATTGAGGGGCTTTTTAGGTTCTCTTCACTTTCTGCCATAAGGGTGGTGTTGTCTGCATATCTGACGTTATTGATATTTCTCCTGGCAATCTTGATTCCAGCTTGTGCTTCTTCCAGTCCAGCGTTTCTCATAATGTACTCTGCATATAAGTTAAATAAGCAGAGTGACAATATACAACCTTGACGTACTCCTTTTCTTATTTGGAACCAGTCTGTTGTTCCATGTCCAGTTCTAACTGTTGCTTCCTGACCTGCATATAGGTTTCTCAAGAGACAGGTCAGATGGTCTGGCATTTCCATCTCTTTAAGAATTTTCCACAGGTTATTGCAATCCACACAGTCAAAGGTTTTGGCATAGTCAATAAAGCAGAAATAAAACAGAGAGAGTAAGATAGGTCACCAAAGGGAAACCAGAGTCATCTTGGAACCTAATCTCTTAAGTGACACCTCATCACTTTTGTCAAATTCCAATTGTTACATGCATGTTACTAGATACATTCGAGAGTGGGGATTACACAAGGATGTGAACCCCAGGTGACAGGAACAGTCAGGACACTGTAGAGCCTGTTGCCTGAGCCCTCTGTTTCTGAGCTGGATGAGACACTCCCTATGGACAAAGAAGGAGAAAGAGTATTCCTCCCTGGATCCCAGGCCATGAGCTGTAACTGAGACGGGGAAGCTGGGCCCTAGAAGCCTTGGGCACATCTACAGGGAGGGCAGCATCCAGAGTCTGTGAAGGCCTGTCCTCGGTGGTGTCCTTGGAGCTCGTTCTACAGACTCCTGAGAAATACCTGGTGCCTCCCTTCCTGCTCCAGGTTCAGTGATGGCACATTGGGAGCTTCGAGTTGGCCATGTGGGAATATTTATACCATAAAAGTCAACAAATGCAGGGATATTTTTTCCCCTCAGAGAGAAAGTTGTTTTTTTTTTTTTTTTTAATACTTAACAGCACACCACTGCACTCTTTCTTAAAATCTCTCCTCTGTCCTGTGTCTGTGTCTCTCTTGCAGCTCTGGAGCTGAGGCTGAAGGATGGAGCCCACCGCTGTGAGGGGAGAGTGGAAGCGAAGTACAAAGGAGAATGGGGCACAGTGTATACTGAGTACTGGCCCATAACATCTGCAGAAGTGGTGTGCAGACAACTGGAATGTGGAGTTGCCACTGATGCTCCCAGAGGGTCTTATTTTGGACCAAGACTTGGCCCCATTTGGTTTTTATATGTTTCCTGTGAGAGTAGAGAGGTTGAATCAACTTTGACTCTCTATAAGTGTGTTCATATTAATTTTAAAAACTATAATGACACCTTCTCTCATGACCAGGATATTGGAGCAGTCTGCTCAGGTAAGGCCTGTCTGGTCTGGGAGGGGATTCCCAGCAGGAAACACCTCTGTCTCATTCACAGAATGACCACGAGGAAACCAGATCACATGCTTTAGAGCACCCTTGGGGGAAGACTCTGGTCACACTCGGTTCTTAGAGCATTAGCTTCTCAAAGGCGTGTAAGGGTTTGGTTGGCCCTGGACAGTAAAGACTCCAGACTTGTGGACTGCTGGACCCTTCAGATCTCTGTGATGTGTCATAAGAGGCGGGGAGGTGAGGTCAAATGTTACAAACAGGTACAACTGCTGGGTTATACTTTTACACAATGATGTGACAGATTAGTTTCATCATGATTATTTTTTATTCTATTGAGATGGCCAGTCAGGTTTGGCCACAAGGGAGGGCATAGAGAGGGCAAGCATAGTTTATTACACTCTCTGGTCTTAAAGAAACAGTCACCAGAGGTATGAAGGGATCATATCAGGGAGGCTGCAAGGAGGTTGACTCAACAAAGCATGAGAAGCCAAAAAAGAGAGAGTGACAATACCAGGAGTCAGGGTACAACACAAGGAAAACGTAGGGGGGCATGTCACTGGCGCATTTGAAGGTCCTAGGTCACAGTCAGGGCAAGCAGGAGGATTTGTGGCAGGAGCTAGTCTCATCAGCTGGTCACCTCGGTGGGGAGCTCACATTCTGTTTGTGGGGTTGTTGAAGGAGAAGCAAAATATGAAACTTGGAAATTAACAACACAGTAGCTGAAGCACATCAAGTGTAACAGTCAGTGAGGCCAATAGGACCTGAAGTGCCTCCTGAGGAGTGCTCAGTGCTCAGCGCATTGGATTGTGCCAAGGTGGAGACAGTAAAGATAGCAGTGAGACTAGGGTATGAGCAGGTGGTCGCAGTTTCCAGGTGTTATTACAATGGTGGAAGATCTAGAGGCTTTACACTTTAATCCCATCAGGCCAGGTGGACTAGAGGAAAAGTCAGATATCACAGTGAATTCCTAATGTAGGTAGTTGAGTCTTTAAAAATGATCAGCCATCTGGTGGGTGAGACAGGGGGAGACCTGAGGATATTTGCAGTACATTTCTAGCAGCTCATGGCTAATCAGCTCTTTTGGAGAAGATCACCAGAAAAGTGACTTTTCCAATCTCATCCTCAGCAGATCTTTGATGATACTAGTTGAGACCCCTAAGTAAAGAATTAATTTCATTTTAAGCTACTTTATTGAGGTATGACTGACATACAAAAAGCTGTATATATTTAATGTATACAACTTAGAACTTTGGGAGGTCAGTATATATCTGTGAAATCATTACCATGATCTATGCAAAAACCTATTCATTACTGCAGATGTTTTCTTCTGTTATTATTAAAATAATTAGTTTCAAGGGACATTTGAGTTTCAGATAGGAATTTTTTGTTTTAAGAAAATCTGTTTTCTGGCATTTCAAGTAACATTTCTATTGTCAGCATGCCCTAATCATGGTTTCAACTGCAGATAAACTTGTGGAAACATTACATGGGTTTCCACCTTATTTTGATAAATCAGCATCTGAGTAAAAATGCAATGTGTGGTGCTATAAGTTTATGTGATGTTGGAGCTCCTAATGTTACTGTTTTAAGAAAATCAGTGTCTCAATATTGATTTCAGTTAGGATATACTTTAAAATTTACAGGGTGCTATGGCATTTTAACCTTGATTATGGTTTTTACTCCCTAACACTGCTCTAATTTAGATTTTCACATGTTTATGAGACATTACTTTGCCGACTAAGGTCCGTCTAGTCAAGGCTATGGTTTTTCCTGTGGTCATGTATGGATGTGAGAGTTGGACTGTGAAGAAGGCTGAGCGCTGAAAAACTGATGCTTTTGAACTGTGGTGTTGGAGAAGACTCTTGAGAGTCCCTTGGACTGCAAGGAGATCCAACCAGTCCATTCTGAAGGAGATCAACCGTGGGATTTCTTTGGAAGGAAGGATGCTAAAGCTGAAACTCCAGTACTTTGGCCACCTCATGTGAAGAGTTGACTGATTGGAAAAGATTCTGATGCTGGGAGGGATTGGGGACAGGAGGAGAAGGGGACGACCAAGGATGAGATGGCTGGATGGCATCACTGACTCGATGGATGTGAGTCTGAGTGAACTCCGAGAGATGGTAATGAACAGGGAGGCCTGGCGTGCTGCGATTCATGGGGTCGCAAAGAGTTGGGCACGACTGAACGACTGAACTGAACTGATGAACTGTTCCCATTTTTTTGTGCTAACCTCTTTGTCAGTTTCTTCCCTCTGATCTATCCCTTCTATATTTTCAGAAACATGTTTTAGTGAAGGCAGGTCAAAGTGGTGACACAGGAGAAGTAAGAAGAGAATAGCATGTCTGTTCCAATTCTCTAACTGAAACTGAAGTCTTGGAACTTCTTCTTAATTTTAGGAAAGTGGTGTGAAAGAGAATTTCACACTGTTTATCAGATTGGTGAAGGTGAAGTACTGTGTTTAGAATAAATCCAGAGTAGAAATCGTTTCTGAGCTCTGTGGAAGAGCTGACATTGGAGGACTGCAATTTTCTTAATGGGAAGTTTTTAAGAAACTTCAGATTTTTTTTCAGATTTTCCATTTTTTGTGCTTTCAAATATTGGTAGTTGTATTTTCAAGGGAAGACATGGCAAGGACCTAACAGAAGTAAAAGAGATTAAAAAAAAAAAAAAGAGGCGCCAGGAATACACAGAAGAACTACACAAGAAAGGTCTTACTGACCCAGATAACGATGATGATGTGGTCACTCACCTAGAGCCAGATATCCTGGAGTCTGAAGTCAAGTGGGCCTTAGGAAGAATTAAGACGAAAAAAGCTAGTGAAAGTGATGGAATTCCAGCTGAGCTAGTTCATATCCTTAAAGACGACGCTGTTAGAGTGCTGCACTCAATATGCCAGCAAATTTGGAAAACTCAGCAATGGAGTTCCACAGGACTGGAAAAGGTCAATTTGTTTTCATTTCAATCCCCAATATGGACAATGCCAAAGAAAGTTTAATATTCCACACAACTGCACTCATTTCATATGCTAGCAAGATAATGCTCAAAATCCTTCAAGCTAGGCTTCAACTGTATGTGAACTGAGAACTTCCAAATGTACATGCTGGATTTAGAAAAGGAAGATCATATTGCCAACATCTGTTGGATCATAGAAAAAGCAAGAGAATTCCAGAAAAAAAATCTACTTCTGCTTCATTGACTATGCTAAATCTTTTGACTGTGTGCAACGCAACAAACTGTAGAAAATTCTTATAAAGGTGGGAATACCGGACTACCTTACCTGTCAAGAAGCAGCAGTTAGAACCAAACATGAAACAATGGACTGGTTCAACACAGGAAAAGGAGTATGACAAGGCTGTATGTTGTCACCCTGCTTATTTAATTTATATGCAGAGTACATCATGTGAGATGCTGGACTGGATGAAGCACAAGCTGGAATCAAGATATTCAGGAGAAATATCAACAACCTCAGATATGCAGATGTTATCACTCTAGCGACAGAAAGTGAAGAGGAACTAAAGAACCTCTTGATGAAGGTGAAAGGAGAGTGAGAAGGCTGACTTAAAACTCAACATTCGAAAACTAAGATCAGTCTATGGTCGCACCACCCTGAACATGTCCGATATTGTTAAAAACTAAGATCATGGCATCCAGTCCCATCACTTCATGGCAAATGTGCAGTGCTAAGTTGCTTCAGTTGTGTCCAACTCTGTGCAACCCTATGGACTGTAGCCTGCCAGGCTCCTCTGTTCATGGGATTTTCCAGGCAAGAATACTGAAGTGGGTTTCCATTTCCTCCTCCAGGGAATCTTCCCAGGATGGAAGGGAATCGAACCCACGTCTCTTATGTCTACCTGCACTGGTAGGAAGGCTCTTTACCACTAGCATCACTTGGGAAACAAATATATGGGGGAGAAATGGAAATAGTGGCAGATTTTATTTTCTTGGGCTCCAAAAGCACTGCAGATGGTGACTTCAACCATGAAATTAAAAGATACTTGCTCTCTGGAAGAAAAGCTATGATAAACCTAGACAGCATATTAAAAAGCAGAAACATCACTTTGCTGACAAAGGTCAGAGCTATGTTTTTTCCAGTAGTCCAGTATGGATGTGAGAGTTGGACCATAAAGAAGACTGAGCACCAAAGAACTAATGTTTTTGAACTTTGGTGCTGGAGAAGACTTTTGAGAATCCCTTGGACAACAAGGAGATCAAACCAGTCAATCCTAAAGGAAATCAACCTTGAAGATTCATTGAAAGAACTGATGATGAAGCTGAAGTTGCAATACTTTGACCACCTGATGTGAAGAGCCAACTCACTGGACTAGACCCTGATGCTGGGAAAGATTGAGAGCAGGAGGAGAAGGGGGGCGACAGAGGATGAGATGGTTGGATGGCATCACTGACTCAGTGGATATAAATCTGAGCAAACCCCAGAAGATAGTGAAGGACAGGGAAGACTTGGGTGCTGCACCTGGGTCACAGGTCCCAAAATTGGATACGACTTAGCGACTGAACAACAATGTATCTTTTAAATATTGGTAAGATCTAGAGTGATAAACCCCCTTTCACTCTTGTGTTGTTAAATTTGTGTTCTTTTAGTTTTTCTTGATTGAATTTTTTGCTAGAGGATTATCAGTTTCATTAGCCTTTCAAAAAGAATTACCAGTTGACTTTGTTGATTTTCTTTATTGTGTATGTTTCCTATTTCATTGATTTCTATTAGTTTTTGTTCTTCTCGTTTGGTTTTGATTTGCTGTATTTTTATAGATTCTTGAGGTGGAATCTTAGATCATTTGCTCTCAGTTTTCTTTTCTTTCCTAATGTAAGCCTCAAGGAAGCATAAAGGCTGTAAATTTTCCTCTAAACACCATTTCAGTTGCTTCACACTGATTTTGAAACTACACAATTTCTTTCATATTTTATCATCATGAAATGTTCTTTTCTCTCTGAATATATTCTTTATCCTATAGGCTTGCTTCATATAATATTGATATATATAATACAGCTTTCTCTGATCAGTGTTTGCATGGTATATCTTTGTGACCCTATGTTTCTGTGTTTATACAGTGTTTGATTTTGTCGTACTTTATCTAGTCTGATCATCTTGCTTTTAGTTGGAGTGTTTAAATTATTTAAATTTAACATAATTATTTATATACTTGTGTTTAAGTTTACTAGCTTGCTGTTTGTTTTATGCTTTTTGTTCCTATTTTAATCTTTAATTGAGCATTTTAATACTCTATTTTATGTAGTCTATTGGTTAATTAGCTATATCTCTTCTTAGATGTGTATAAGAGACAGGTTTAACTGAGAGCCTCAGTCTCTTGCTGGCTGTTGCCAAGAGGCCTTCCTTGGTTCCTTGTCATGAGGGTCTCCCCATACACAGCTCACATTGTGGCAGCTGGCTTTATTAGAGCAAGAGAGAGAGACAGAGTAAGTTCAGTTCAGTTCATTTCAGTCGCTTAGTCGTGTCCAACTCTTTGCAACTGCATGAATTGCAGCACACCAGCCTCCCTGTCCATCACAAACTCCTGGAGTCTACACAAACCCATGTCCATCGAGTCAGTGATGCCATCCAGCCATCTCGTCCTGTCATCCCCTTCTCCTCCTGCCCCCAGTCCTTCCCAGCATTAGGGTCTTTTCCAATGAGTCAGCTCTTCACATGAGGTGGTCAAAATATTGGAGTTTCAGCTTCAACATCAGTCCTTCCAAAGAACACCCAGAACTGATCTCCTTCAGAATTTAAAAATTTATTTGCAGAATTATCATATAACACAGCTCTTATAGCTTTGGGTAGATCCAAGCTTTCCTTTATTATCACTTTCCTTTAACTTTTAGACCTTTAGATAACATTTTTGTGTAATGTATGTCTGATAGCCTCATATTCTATCATCTGTTATTCATCTGAAAACACTTTAATTTTCTTTCAGGTTTGAATGTTATTTTCAAAAGTGTCTGAATTCTATGTTAATATTTGCCCCCTACTGAGTATTCTAAAGATGTTTTTGCATAATTATCTGGCTTGCATTACTTCAAACAAGAAGTCAGTAATACTTAACATTGTTCCCCTATATATAGTGTGTCAAAATTTCCTGGCTGCTCTTAAGAGTTATTTTTGTTTATGAATGGACTTCAGCAATATATTATCAAATGCCCTGCTAAGTTGCTTCAGTCGTGTCCAACTCTGTGCGACCCCATAGACGGCAGCCCACCAGGCTCCCCCGTCCCTGGGATTCTCCAGGCAAGAGCACTGGAGTGGGTTGCCATTTCCTTCTCCAATGCATGAAAGTGAAAAGTGAAAGTGAAGTTGCTCAGTCGTGTCCGACCCTCAGCGACCCCATGGACTGCAGCCTTCCAGGCTCCTCCGTCCATGGGATTTTCCAGGCAAGAGTACTGGAGTGGGGTGCTATTGCCTTCTCCATCAAGTGCCCTAGGTGGTTTTATTTAGTTTATCTTGTTTGAGGTTTGTTTAGCTTCTTGGATCAGTGAGTTTATAGCTTCATTAAGTTTGGAAAAATTCCATCTATCATTTAAAAATTTTTTTTTCTACTAATCCCTTATTCTTAATCTCCAAATAACATATTTTACATTGTTTGATATTATCCTTCATGGTACTAATTTCTACTCATATTTTTCTCTCTCTACTTCAATTTGGATAGTCAATTGCTATGTGTTGAATTTCCAATTCTTTTATTCTGCAATGTCTTGTCTCTTGTTAAGTTAATAGAGACAATTTTTCATTCCAGATATTGTATTTTAGTTTTAGAAGCTCCATTTGCTTATTTTTTCTCTACTTTGTTTTTATGTCTCAGTAGGTATATTTATATTAGAGTTTTAAAGATCTTATCAGCAAATGAAATCATCTCTGTAATTTCTGAATTTGCTTTTAATGATTGCTCATTTAAAATTTTTTTATGGGTTATATTTTTCTTCTTTGGAAGTCTAGATTTTTTGACTGGATTCAGGCATTACTAGGTAGTTCTTTACCAGAAAGAACTCTAGCAATAAATAATCAGAATATACTCAGAAACAAGGGAATTTAAAAAATTAAGTCATTGATTCCCTTTTATTCTTTTCTAAATATGTTCCTTGGATGACCAATGACACATTGTCATTTTGGTTTCCCTGCTTAGCTTCAAAACTTTTTATAATCTCACCTTACTTGCCACAAACCCCACCTATATACCTACCCTTCACTTCTATAGCAGTTGCTTCCCTTTTTGACAAACCCATCTGTAAATCATTAAACATTTGTATATTTAAGATCATGTTTACTTGTGTGAGTGGGAGAAATGACAAAATCCAGGGTTAGGTGATAGATAGGAGGAACAGAGGGTGATGAAATATGCTAAAAACTGATTCAACTAATATTTTCCCCAAATATTTATGTGTCTTATCAGTATTGAGGTTTATGGAACTTCAGTTCAGTTGCTCAGTCATGTCCGACTCTTTGCAATCCCATGGACTACAATATGCCGGCTTTCCTGTCCATCACCAACTCCCAGAGTTTACTCATGGCCACTGAGTCAGTGATGCCATCCAACCATCTCATACTCTGTTGTCTCCTTCTCCTCCTGCCTTCAATCTTTCCCAGCATCAGGGTCTTTTCCAACGAGTCAGTTCTTCACATCATGTGGCCAAAGTATTGGGGTTTCAGCTTCAGCATCAGTCCTTCCAATGAATATTCAGGACTGATTTCCTTTAGGATGGACTGGTTGGATCTCCTTTCAGTCCAAGAGACTGTCAAAAGTCTTCTCCCACACCACAGTTCAAAAGCATCAATTCTTCGGTGCTCAGCTTTCTTTCTAGGCCAGCTCTCACATCCATACATGACTATTGGATAAACCATGCTGCTACTGCTAAGTCACTTCAGTCATGTCTGACTCTGCGCGACCCCAGAGACAGCAGCCCCCAGGCTCCCCCGTCCCTGGGATGCTCCAGGCAAGAACACTGGAATGGGTTGCCATTTCCTTCTCCAATGTGTGAAAGCGAAAAGTGAAAGTGAAGTTGCTCAATCGTGTCCGATTCTTAGCGACCTCATGGATTGCAGCCTACCAGGCTCCTGCATCCATGGGATTTTCCAGGTAACAGTACTGGAGTGGGTTGCCATTGCCTTTGTCAGCAATGTCTCTTCTTTTTAATATGCTGTCTAGACTGGTCATAGCTTTTCTTCCAAGGAGCAAACATCTTTTAGTTTCATGGCTGCAGTCATCATCTGCAGTGATTTTGGAGCCTTCCAAAATAAAGTCTGTCACTGTTTCCATTGTTTTCCCATCTATTTGCCATGAAGTGATGGGACTGGATGCCATGATCTTAGCTTTCTCCAACTGGGAGCTCTCCAAATAATGGCTTGCTTGCTTTCTACTTTCATCTTCTGCCTTTTTAAAAAAATGTCAGTTTCTTTTACAATTATAAAATGTTTAATACATTAAACCTGCATGAAAGAAAATTAAAAAGATGCAAATAATTGGAAAATCATTCCATGTTAATAGATTGAAAGAATTAATATGGCTAAAATGTCCATACTGCTCAAAGTAATCTATAGACTTGATGCAATCCCTATCAAAATCTCAATAGCATTCTTTATATAAATAGAGAAAAGCCTCAAAATATGAGTGTGTCATGTAGTTTTCATGTATTTATGAATTTTTCCTGTTTTCTTTTAATTCTTGATTTCTAGCTACCATTGTGGTCAGCAAAGACACTTGGAATTATTTTGATATTATTAAATTTTCTTAGACTTGTTTGTGACCTAGCACATCCTGGAGAATATTTCATGTGTCACTGAGAAGAATATGCATTTTTCTATTCATTGGGTAAAAATGTGCTCTGTGGGTCAGTGTATTGGGTCAATGGGCACTATGTGTCTGGTGATGCCATTTAGCCTATAGTGTTGCTCAGTTCTGTTGTTTTCTTATTGATTTTCTGTCTGAACGATCCATCCATTATTAACAGTGGGATATTTTTGTATTGCTTTTATTTCTCCCTAAGATCTGTCAGTGTTGGCTTTGTTTATTTACATTTTTGATGTTGGGGGCATATATTGAATATATATGTAATAACATGGGTTATGGATGCTTGTTGAACTATTTAATCATTATGTCTCCTGTGATGATTGGCTTAACTTCTCTTTTGCCTGACTTTGCTTTCTTTTGATTACTATTTGCATGGAATCTCTGTCTCTACCTCTTCACTTTCATCCTACGTGTGTCATGAAATCTAAAGTATGTAGTTGGGTCTTGTTTTTTAATCTACTCAGGCCACTCAACATTTTTCATTTGGAAGGTTTAATACATTTACATTTAAAATCATTATTGAAGGGACTTATTGTTAATACTTTGTTCATTGATTTCTGTCTGTTTTGTAGTTCTCTTGTTCTTCTCTTCCATTGCTTTCTTTGTGAAGTGAATTTTCTTAGTGCTATGTTCTGACTCTTTTCTCCTTATCTTGTTATCCACTATACTTTTGATTGTGGTTACCTGGGAACTTGCATCAAGCAATTGATATAATAGTCTATAACTATTAAGTCTATATAATAGTCTATAACTGAAGTTAAGTACAATTAAGGTAACAACTTAAATTTAATAGCACACAGAAACTCTGTATTTTACTATCCCCCCAACACTTTGTATCAATGAAGTCAGATTTCATTTCTTTACATATTCTTTTTCCACCAGCAAATTTCTGTGGTTATAGTTACTCTTGCTGTGTTTGACTTTTGATTTACAAAACATGGTTAAAATCACATGCTGAGATTACAATATATCAGTATTCTGTACTTCTCTTCATATTTATCTTTACTAATGAGAGGCAAGACAAGATTAGTAGTGATGAAACCCCTCAGTTTTTGCTTTTTTAAATTTTAAAAAATCTCTCTTCATTTTTAAAGGACAGTTTGCTAGATAAAGAGTTGATGATTGGCAGATTTTTCTCTCTAAGTGCTTTGTATACGTTACCCTACTCTCTGGTCAGCGAGGTTTCTGCTGAGAAATCTGCTTTATGACAGGAACTCCCTTATATGTAACAAGTTTCTTTTCTTTTAATGCTTTCAAAATTATCTTTGTGTTTGAATTTTGATAATTTAACTATAGCGAATCTTGGTGTAGAATTCTTCAAGTTCTACCTACCTATGAACTTTTGGGCCTCGTAAATCAAGTTGTCCTTTCTTCTCTCCTTAAATTTAGGAAATTTTCAGTCATTAGTTGTTTCAATAAACTTTCTGCCTCTTTCTTTTTTCCTACTGGGACTCTCATAATGCATGAATAATTTTGCTGTATGGTTTCCCATGCATTGTGTATGAATAATTTTCACTTTTTTCCATCTTGTTGCTGTTCAGTCACTAAGTCATGTCTGACTCTTTGTGACACCATGGACTGCAGCACACCAGGCTCCCCTCTCCTTCACTATCTCCCAGAGTTTGCTCAGATTCATGTCCAAGCCAGTGACGGTATTTAACTATCTTAATCCTCTGCCACCCTCATCTCCTTTGCCTTAATATTTCCTAGCATCAAGGTCTTTTCAAGTGAGTCAACTCTTCACATCAGGTGGCCAAACTATTGGAGCTTCAGCTTCTGCATCAGTCCTTTCAATGAATATTCAGGGATGATTTCCTTTAGGATTGAATGGTTTGATCTCTTGAATGTCCAAGGGACTCGCAAGAGTCTTCTCCAGAATCACAATTCAAAAGCATCAATTCTTTGGTGTTCAGCCTTCTTTATGGTCCAAGTCTCCCATCAGTACTTGATTTGTTCTTCTAACAAGATAATTTGAAATAACCTGTCCTTAAGTTTGCTGATTCTTTGTTTTGGACAATACAGTTTGCCTGAAGTACTCTATTGAATTTTTCAGTTCAGTTACTGTATTCTTGAGTTTCAGCAATTCTGTCTGGTTTCTTCTTGTCTTTTCTGTTTTTTAGTATATGTGCTGCTGAAGTGAGCACTGTGTTTTCTATTTTTAAATTAAATTTTGCCATTTTTTCATGTACTTTTCTGGATGGTGTTCAGTTGTCTGTTTCTGTTCTATTGTAGCCATTGAGTTTGAACAAATTATTTTGAATTTTTTGTCAAGCAGTTCATAAATCTTAATTTCTTCAGAGTACTTGCTGGAGTTTTATTGGTTTCCTTAAGTGGCATATTATTTTGCAGATTCTTCATGATCTGTGTAGTCTTGCATTGGTGAGTGTGCATTTGAAGGAGCAGACACTTCTTCCAGAATTTCAACAAATAAAGATTTGTTGAAATCTGATTTCAAAAAATAAAGATCTATGGCCTTGTCCTTGCACTGATAGGACTGCCCTTGGTCTTGTGGTCCAGCAAAGCTGGAGTCAGGTTATGTGGCTGCTGCTGGGGCTGCTGTTGTGTCTCCAGTCAGTGGGCCTGTTGGCAGGTGCATGGATGGGTGTCGCTTCCACTGGGTGCTGAGGTGGGCAGGATTGCTCCCCTGGTGTAGTAAAGTGAGACTGAGCCTAGGTCGCAGGGTGCACTGGAATCTGCACTCATACTCATGTCCACAGTTGACAATCCTGTTGTCAGGGATGCCAAATGGTGTGACTCCTGGATGTCTGGGCAGACAGGACTGCCCAGGACCATGGTGGTGCAGGATTGGTGCCACATCAGGGAGCAGTTTCTGAGTCAGTTCTGTCTGAAGTTGGCAGGCATGTTGCTGGGGGCACACTGTTTCTGTGGGAGAATGAGGGTTAGGGACCCTCCTTTTTTGTCATCTCACTAATGTCAGATATGAATTCAGAATTAGCATGATGATAGAATTAAAATCAATTAATATCACTCCTTATGGTTCTTTATGATTTCTGTTTCAGTATAAAAGTCTGTAGTAGGAACTCTTTGGCAAACTCACTGTTTTATAAATTTCCATTCAGAACTCATTCTCTCCCAGGTTTGTTGAAAAATACCAAGTTTTCAAGAGAAAGGTCTAAGACCATCCTTTCTCTCTCCTGTGACTTTCTGAGCTTACTTAACAGAACAGACACATCTTTTTCCCCATTTAGGTCATCTAAGAAATTCTTGGAATATTTTGTCATCAAAAATTATCAGAAAAATAAAATTTGGTACATTTAAAGTGAATTAGTTATTATGTCAGTATTTCTTCTCTTGAGCTATTATCTGTCTACAGGTCGGCATGCACTAATGGATCCAGCCTATATGATTTTTACACCAAGCCACTTGAAGAGTGGCTCATGGGGGAAAAAACTGATTAGACTAGTAGCAGAAAGTCTCAGAAAAGCTTTCTAACTTTGTCTAAAGGATAGATCTCTACACTCTCATAGCCATTTTGCTCTGGTTTGGTTCTGCTCTTCATGTCTCTATACTCAAGCTTGAGTGCCACACATTACACATTATTTTCTTGGGCTCTGTAGATCCCAGGCTCCTAAATGAGAAACTTCTCCAGCCAAAATAAAAATGTATGTTCCTGGTATTCAGCCATTACAGAGGATCTGTTTTGGTCCCTGTAGTTTCCTGGACCTCAGATAAGGAATTCACATTTCTAACCAACCTCAAAGTATATCTTGCTGGGATCCAGTCATTCCAACTTGACCCTGCTTCTGGGTTTCTCTTTAGCAACTTGGTCATGAAAATGCAACTCTGACACTAACTGTTAAATTCTCAGTTCGTGCTCAACTCCTGAAAGTTTTCACACCATTGCCTGTGACATATTGTTTTCAATTTGCAAGCAAGTAAAATGAATGCTCACTGTGTTTGTCGTTATTTTTATCTTAGGATCTGTGCGTCTGTTTGGAGGGGATAGACCCTGCTCAGGGCGTGTAGAAGTACATTCTGGAAAAGCCTGGATCCCAGTATCTGATGGGAATTTCACACTCCCCACTGCCCAGGTCATCTGTGCAGAGCTGGGATGTGGCAAGGCTGTGTCTGTCCTGAAACACATGCCCTTCAGAGAGTCTGATGGCCAGGTCTGGGCTGAGGAGTTCAGGTGTGAGGGGGAGGAGCCTGAGCTCCGGGTCTGCCCCAGAGTGCCCTGTCCAGGGGGCACGTGTCGCCACAGTGGAGCTGCTCAGGTTGCCTGTTCAGGTGAGATGCAGATCAGGACTAACCTCCCTGCACTCTCTGTTGGGGCAAGAAAATCATGAAATTTTGCTGAAATCCTGTCTTCTTCTACCAGCGAACTTGGAAGTCCGGCTCATGACCAACGGCTCTTCTCAGTGTGAGGGGCAGGTGGAGATGAACATTTCTGGACGATGGAGAGCACTCTGTGCCTCCCACTGGAGTCTGGCCAATGCCAATGTTGTCTGTCGTCAGCTCGGCTGTGGAGTCGCCATCTCCACCCCCGGAGGACCACACTTGGTGGGCAGAGATGACCAGATCTCAACAGCCCGATTTCACTGTTTGGGGGCTGAGTCCTTCCTGTGGAGTTGCCCTGTGACTGCCCTGGGTGGTCCTGACTGTTCCCATGGCAACACGGCCTCTGTGATCTGCTCAGGTAAGAGAGTGGGAAGGGCTATTGGTACTCAGGATGCTCCTGGAGTGATATGTCTCCAAGAGCAGAGAGTGAGGGAAAACTGGCTTCAAAAGTTAGATATTTCATGATGAAATATGGGTTTTGCCATTATTCATTCATTTTCCAGATCAAGGCAAGAAGCATAAAGGAGAATACATATTTTAAGTAAACATAGCTATTGAAGTATAATCATAGTGAACAATATATAAGCAAAAAGGCTATACCTCAGTCAGGGATTTTTCCCCACTGAACCATGTGAGAATTTCTATACCCATCAGTTTCCTTTACCCAATAACCTCAGCATGTATTTCTTAAGACATCATTCAAATTCAGGAAATTTAAATTTCATACAACATTATTAACTATTTTGAACTTGAAATTGTTTTGTTTTGGAGTTATAGTAGAAAGGTTTAACTACAAATTCAGTATTTTTAATAAATCAGAATTATTCAGATTTTCTATTCATCCTTCTGTCATTTCAAATGGAACTATTCAAAGAATTTCTCTACTTCAGCTAATTGTGTAAAAGTCTTGGCAAAGAGGGAGTGATGTCAGCATCATGGTGGTTTGCTTCCTTCCTATTTGTTTCTCTTTTTAACAACTAATTTACCGTACATCCATGATTAAAAGTGCCTCTGTGAAAGTTGTTGGATCCCATAATATCAAAGGACCAGGAAGATGGTCACTCATCCAGTAATAGGCGGGTAGACATTGGTACAGACTGGAGCCAGCAGGAGTAGTGAAGTGGTCCCAGCCCCCTGGGCCATGGTCAGGGAAAACACGGAGAAACGTGGTGAGTGCTCCTTTGGTCAGATACCTATAGAAATTGTCAGAAGTTCAGGATCCCTGAAGGGATATTTCATTACTCTGTTGGAGCAAAAAAAGTAAGCTTCAATTATTGGGGAGGATTGAAGGATTTTGCCGGTGCTGCTCCTTACCCCAAGGTGACACAGCATAAATTTGAACTAGCTGGTGGGCCTCTCTCATGGGTGAAAAGGAAAGCAGTGAGCTAGTGCCCACTTGATATTGCTGGGGAAACCAATTTCTCTCCAGCAGCACCCAGAGTTCTAGGGCTGAACTTCCATGACTGAGGCGAGAGAGGAAATATGAAAGATCATTAAGAATGTCAAAGAGTGTAAAAGGGATGCAATTCCTGTGACTACACTCAAGGCTTCAGCAGGAAGCCCATCCATAAGCCTCTAGGAGAATGTCACCCAAAGATCTCTCTCCCTGGGCCCGTAGGTACTCCAAGTCCCTGATGGTACTAAATCTTTAGTAAATTATCTTTATTACCACCCTTCTGGCAGCTGCTTTTGTGTGTTTCCAAATGAGGAGATGAAAGCAAACTCCAGTAAATGGAGTGATTTCAAAAAACAGACTAGGGTCTGTGGGCAGGGAGGTAACCACAGGCTTCAGCTGTAGCTCAACATTCTCCAAAACAGATGAGAGTTTTCCAGCAGCCTCCTGAGTTTTAAGGACCAAAGAGGACATAAAAGCTTAAGGTATTTTCTATAAGATGAAGCAAGAAATGTAGAGCGAGTCTCTATAAGGTCAGAGAAGAGTATATACCACCTGAAGGTAATCAGTAAAAATTTAATGTGGTGTCTGCTACATCTAAGGCAAAGGCAGCAAAGCAAAATTTCAAGGAACTTGAAGAATTAAAGTAGTCATCACCAAAGAGTAACAGTAACTTTTCAAAACTGACAAAGACACATGTCAATGACATGGATCTTTGCAATCTAGCTTATAAAGAATCCAACACAGCTGTTTTGAGGAAACTGAATGAGCTGTAAGAAAAGACAGAAAGGCAATTCAATGAAATAAGGGAAACAATAGATGAAAAAATTAGAAGTTTAATAAAGAGAAGTTATAAAAAGAATGAAACAGAAATTCTGGTGCTGAATAGTTTAATAAATGTAATGGGGAAAAATGCAGCAGAGAGCATCTACAACAGAGTAGATCATATTAAAGATAGAATCAGTGGTTAAAAATGAGTAAAAAGGGAAGAATATATTCTATGTGACTTATGGGTCTATGCTAACATAAAAATGTCTAGGAGAAGAGAAGGAGAGGGTGGGAGAAATTGTATTTAAATGAATAATAGCTGTGAATTTTTCTAACTTGGGGAGAGGCTTGAAAATTCAAGCTGATAAAACTAATAAGTCACCTTATAATCCTAATGCAAAGACCATTTCTCTGAAACATAATTAAACTGCAAAAAATCAAAGACAAAGAATCATAAAAGTAGCAGAAGAAATATTGAATAAAGTGAAATAACTAAAAGATTATTTAGCATGCTGTTTAAAATTTGAAACTCTGCTGTTTACATGCAGAGCCAGCTAGTTCACATTGCTTAGGGTTGTAGACTGATGATTAACATATAGCTCATCCATGTACACAGACTATCTTCACTAATGACCAATGAAGGATAAACCAAACACAAGTGCTACTTCTTTATACTAGCAAAATCTAGGGGAAAGTTGGGAAAACTCCATTTATTATAGTATGAAAACTATTAAATATTTAGGAAGAAACTTAAAATATCTAAAAGGCTTACATTGAAAGTCACAGAGCATCTAAAAAAATAAAAATGTATACCATGTTCATGGATTAGAGAACTTAATAGGCTGTCAATTCTCTTCACTAAATATACAAAATAAATCTAATCCTAATAAAAAGACAAGCAATATTTTTGTAGAACTTTACAAGCAAATTCTAAATATTTGTTTAAATGTGAAAGAGGTGAAACAGACAAAACAATTTTGAAAAAGAAGGGCCAAAAAGAAATACGCTAACTTCAAGTTTCCTGATACATATCCACAGCAACATGGCTATTGAATAAGAATAGCTAAATAGATCAACAGAGCACAATAAAGTTCAGTAACAGACCCAAACCCAAGTATGTGTTGAAATTCTACAAAAAGCATAGAGATATTTCAAAGGGGAAAATATATTCTCTTGAAAAAATGATCTGCTAATTGAATATCTGCATGGGGGGAAAAGATGAACTGTGATCCTTATTTCACATCATAAACGCCATTCCCCTCATCCTCACCCTGAAGCAAAACCCCAGTCCATCAGGGTAGCTCAAATAAATGGTTATTCCCATATAAAATTTAATCATAAAACTGGTAGAAGAAAACATAAGAAAAATTATTATGATTGTGGAGTAGGCAAACATTTCCTAAGTCAGAGAAGACATTAACCATTAAAAAATGAGATGTGATTTTCATTAAAATTAAAACTTTCTGAAAAAAATATTAAGAAAGTGAAAAGGCATTCAACTGATAGGGAGAAATTAATTGCAATACATATATCTAACAAAGGACTTGTAACAAGAATAAGTGAAAAATTTATAACAGAAAAATAAGAAAAGAACTATCCAGTTTAAACATGGGCAAAATATTAAGAAAGACACTTTCCCAAAGATTATATACAAATGGCCAATAAGTAAATGAAAAGATACCAAATATCATTAGTTATTAAAGAAATTCAAATTAAAGTATGAGATATAAATTCACAAATTAGACTGGCTAGAATTAAGGAGACTGACAATTCCAAGTTTGGAGAAGGTTATTGATCTGCTAGAACCTTTATACATTGCTGATGATAACATAACAGAAAACAATTCTTAGCAATTCTATGTTACCCAAAATTTCTGTTACCCATGAGGGTTGAAAAGATATCCACAAAATTTTAGGCAGAAAAGTCAGACATGTTTACTTAAAAGAGTAAAAAGTATAAGCCACTCTAATTTTCTTTAATGAAAGAAAGGAAAACTTTCTTTGGTATATTCATACAATGTAAGACTTTAACAATAGAAAGAAAAAGTTACTCATAAATCCAACTACACAGAAAATATCAAAGCATGCTAAGTGAAAAAAAAACATCTAAAAGGGATTACATACTGTATGATTTTATTAAATTCTCAAAAAACACAACTAATCTATTTATGATAAAAGACAGATCAGTATTTGCCTGGGTCTGGGTTTGTGGGGCTTTTATTGGTTGCAAGAGGCATATAGGAACTTTGTGAATAATGCTATATATTCTGAATTTTAACTGTGGTAACGGTTATGCTGGCACATGCAACTGTCAAAACTTATGAAAACATATTCAAAATATGTGTATTTTTATGCATACTTTGTGAATAATGCTATATATTCTGAATTTTAACTGTGGTAATGGTTATGCTGGCACATGCAACTGTCAAAACTTATGAAAACATACTCAAAATATGTTTATTTTTATGCATGAAAATTATATCTCACTACAGAAGGTTTTTGGAGAAGGAAATGGCAACCCACTCCAGTATTCTTGCCTGGTAAATCCCATGGATAGGGGAGACTGATGAGCTACAGTCCTGGAGGCTGCAAGAGTCAGACATGACTTAGCTACTAAACAAACAACAGAAGATTTTACCATTTGTCTTTTGTTTTTAGCTTAATTCTACTTTAATAAAGAAACATATTTTTAATTATTTTACCTTTTGAAAATTTTTTGGATCTCACTTTTTGTAAAATATATGATCAGCCTTGGAAAATGACCTGTAAGTGCTTGGAATAACGTGTATTCTCTAGTTTTGAGAGGTATGTTGTTAAATCACCCCACTCAAATGTTCTAAATATTTAGTGACTGGTTTTGCTTGTTTTGCTCTATAGTTACTGAGACTGAAGAAAGGTGTTTCTGGTTACTGTTGCCTGGTAACAAAGTACTTCAAAATCTAGTCACTTATGGCAACCATTTTATTTTGCATAAATATCACCATATATTTTTCCTTCAGCCCCAATTGTATTTCCTCACTTCCTTTCAATCCTCATTGACAACATGGCCCAAGCCCATCAGGCTTCTGCTAATGACCTCCTCCTCCCCTTCTAGCTTCTGCCTGTTACTTTGTTCGAAAAGCAATGTCACATGTTTTAGGTGGCATCCCAAATTTGGGCCATTATGGATAAAGATGCTATGCATATGCATATACAAATTTATACTGTTTGTATAGTGGCCTCATTTGTATGTGGCCATTTGTATTTGTATGTGGCCTCATTCCTTGGTATATATGCATATACAAATTTGCATATACAAATATACGCATATAAAAATGCATATACTTTTCTTCTGAAAACAAACACTTCATTTGTCTTCAGTAAATAGCAGTATGGTAATTATAAGTGTTTGGTTACTATTGCTGCATAACCAAATTTCCCACAAAACTTAGCATCTTAAAACCCCTTTTTACTTTTGCTCATGATTTCCTGGAGTATGGGAAGGAATTTGGGACGTGCTCTGATTTGTATTGCCTTGGAGTCTTATCAGGTTGCAGCCCAGTATCAGCTGGGGCTGACATCATCTGAGGACACAACTGGGCTGGGGACCCAGGATGGTTCATGAGGACAAGCCTGGCAGCTGGAAGGTCAGCTGGGTTGAACTGAGCGACCAGAGACCTGCATATGACAGTCTCCTCAGGACGAGAGTCTCAACAGGGCAGACTTGCCCTAAAGCAAAGGTCCTCAGTGATTTCACACGGGACTGCAAGAGTTTTCAGACCTAGTGCTGGGAGTCAAGCAACTTTACCTTAACTCCCTTCTGTCACTACAGAGTCGGACATGACTGGGGCGGCTTGGCATGCATGCATGCATTGGAGGAGAAAATGGCAACCCATTCCAGTATTCTTGCCTGGAGAATTTCAGGGACAGAGAAACCTGGTGGGCTGCTGTCTATGGGGTTGCATAGAGTCGGACACAACTGAAGCGACTTAGCAGCAGCAGCATTACTTGCTAGAAATTCACGAAGTTCAGCAGAACTTTAAGGAAAGGAGGCACAGACCTCACTTCTCAGTGAATGTAACAGCAAAGATTATGTGCTGCTATTCAGTCACTCAAATCAGTTCAGTTCAGTAGCTCAGTCGTGTCTGACTCTTTGCGACCCCGTGAATCGCAGCATGCCAGGCCTCCCTGTCCATCACCAACTCCCGGAGTTCACTCAGATTCACGTCCATGGTGTCAGTGATGCCATCCAGCCATCTCATCCTCTGTCGTCCCCTTCTCCTCCTGCCCCCAATCCCTCCCAGCATCAGAGTCTTTTCCAATGAGTCAACTCTTCGCATGAGCTGGCCAAAGTACTGGAGTTTCAGCTTTAGCATCATTCCTTCCAAAGAAATCCCAGGGCTGATCTCCTTCAGAATGGACTGATTGGATCTCCTTGCAGTCCAAGGGACTCTCAAGAGTCTTCTCCAACACCACAGTTCAAAAGCATCAGTTCTTCTGTGCTCAGCCTTCTTCACAGTCCAACTCTCACATCCATACATGACTACTGGAAGTTGTGTCCAATTCTTTTTGATTCCCTGGAGTGCACCACGCCAAGTTTCTCTATCCTTCACTATCTCCCGGAGTTTGCTTTAACTCATGTCCCTCTGATCATTGCTATTTCTGCAGGAAACCAGACCCAGGTGCTGCCCCAGTGCAACGAGTCCCTCCCTGAACCAACAGGCTCTGCAGCCTCAGAGGAGAGAGCCCCCTACTGCTCCGGTGAGGGTCCTACTGGACGGAAGGTGCTTAATCGCCGCCCCCTACCCTGCCCACCCTCCCGGGTCACCGCCCCGGTCACCGCCCCATTGTCCCATTTCTCTCTCCTCAGACAGCAGGCAGCTCCGCCTGGTGGACGGGACCGGTCCCTGCGCCGGGAGAGTGGAGATCCTTGACCAGGGCTCCTGGGGCACCATCTGTGATGACGGCTGGGACCTGGACGATGCCCGCGTGGTGTGCAGGCAGCTGGGCTGTGGACAAGCCCTCAATGCCACGAGGTCTGCTCACTTCGGGGCAGGATCAGGACCCATCTGGCTGGACGACCTGAACTGCACAGGAAAGGAGTCCCATGTGTGGAGGTGCCCTTCCCGGGGCTGGGGGCGGCACGACTGCAGACACAAGCAGGACGCGGGGGTCATCTGCTCAGGTCCGCGCTGCACACTGTCCACAGGCTGGGGGAGGGGTGGGCCCCTGGGGGACGGGGTTCTGAGTCCTGAGGGAGAGATGCTGAAAGGACCAGAGAAGAAGTCTTCCTCCCATGGAGCCTGTGTTTCCAGCAAACGTGAAGACGAGGTGCTTTCACTCCCTCCTGCAGCAGCTGAGATTCTGGTCCTTTGTTCTCAGCAGTGTTTCCTGGCAGAGCCGTTTATTACGGTTTCCACATGAAAGCAGGGCTCTCTCTTGAGTTCCCTGGGGTAGTACAGTCTGGAGATCCTGTTGGCGTTGTAATGAAAGCACAGATTTACTGTTCAGTTCTGTACCCTAGGAGTCTGACAAGGGTCTCTGTAGACCAACAAGCCCATGTCCACAGGGCTGCATTCTTCCTGGAGGTCCTGGGGAGGACTCCTTTCCCAGCCTTTTCTGGTTCCTATGTGGCCTCATTCCTTGGCTTGGAGCCTGTCTTCTTCTTCAGACAACACTCTTCCTCTAACCACACTCAGGAAGAGTATTCTATTTTAGGGATAATTAGATTGGGTTTATATGGTTAACTCATAATCTTGCAGGTTAGTCTCACCATCCCAAGCTCCTAAGTTTCTTGTCTTAATAATGTCTGTAAAATGCCTTTTGAAATATAAGGCAACATTCACAGGATTGAAAGACTGGAACATAGACATTTGTGGGTTCACTGCTCTGCTTGTTTCTCCACTACCCACATCCCTTTCACATGCTCCTTTACAGGTTTTTTCAGGAAACAGGCTCAGGCTCCTTCCCTGCAGGTACCTATGTTGGCCTTTCTCTCTGTTCGTATTCACTACATCATTGAGGTAGAAACAGAAAGACAGACATTAATGGACAAAGTCAAGTAAAAGGGAGACAGATTTCAGTCTAGTCACCTAGTGGGTATCTCCTCAACTGGGTCAGGGTGAGTGTTCATGATTTCTGGGAAAGAGGAAAACCTGGAGCACTGAGTGGAATGCTCACTGTGTCCCATCTCCTTCCTTTCAATCTCAGAGTTCCTGGCCCTCAGGATGGTGAGTGAGGACCAGCAGTGTGCTGGGTGGCTGGAAGTTTTCTACAACGGGACCTGGGGCAGTGTCTGCCGCAACCCCATGGAATATATCACCGTGTCCATCATCTGCAGGCAGCTTGGCTGTGGGGACAGTGGAAGCCTCAACTCTTCTGTTGCTCTTAGAGAAGGTTCTAGACCCCAGTGGTTGGATGGAATCCGGTGTCGGAAAACTGACACCTCTCTCTGGCAGTGTCCTTCTGACCCTTGGAATTACACTTCCTGCTCTCCTGAGGAGGAAGCCTATATCTCCTGTGCAGGTGACTTACTGTCTGTTTCTGTGTGTCTGTCCCAACCCTGTAAGATGTCAGTAGTGAGATTTCGTATTTTAAAATGCCTAAGTGATGAGTTTATGTTGGGTCCACAAAATGACGTTAGGATGGAGCTAATTTAATCCATGTTTCAACCTTGTTATTTAGAGTTTAATTTGGATATAATTCACATAACATTATATTAGTTTCAGGTGTAAACTGTAATGCTTATATATTTCTGTGTATTGGTAAATGATCACCACAATAAGTCTAGTAATATCCATCACCATATATTATTACAATTTTTTGATTATGAGGAGAATTTTTCTTACCAACTTTCAAGTATACAATACAGAATTCATTGTAGTCACCATGCTGTACATTACATCTTCATGGAATTCACTTTAGAACTGCAAGTTTGTACCTTTTGACTACCTTCACTTGTTTTGCCCACATCAATCCACCTCTGGCAACCACCAAACTGTTCTCTGCATCTCTGAACCACGCCCCCCCCCTTTTTAAATTTAAGATTCCACATATAAATTAGATCAAATGGTATTTGTTTCACTTAGCATAATGCCCTCAAGGTTCATCCATGTTGCTACACATGGCAGGATTTTCTTCTTTTTGTTGGCTGTACATATCACATTTTCCTTACCCATTTATCCATCAGTGAAAACTTACGTTGTTTGGCTATTGTAAATAATGCTGCAATGAACATTTGGTTGCACATAGTTTTTTCAAGTTGGTATTTTGTTTCTTTCAGATAAATACCCAGAAGTGAAACTGATGAACCATATGACAGTTTTATTTTTAATTTTTGGAGACCCTCAATACTGTTCTCCATAGGGGCTGCATCAACTTACATTCCCCCCCTCCCTGCCCCCACCCAACTGTGCACAAGGTTTGCCCTCTCTCCATGTTTTCACCAACTTTTGTTATTTCTTGTCTTTTGGATAAAAGCCATTCTAACAGATGTGAGATATTACCCCATTATAGTTTGATTTGCATTTTTCTGATGACATAACATTGTGCGCCTTTTCATGTACCTGTTGGCCTGCTTTATGTCTTCTTTGAAAAAAAAAGTCTATTCATGTCCTCTGCTCATTTTTTAATCAGATTGTTTGTTGGTTTGCTTTTGCTATTGAGATGTATGAATTCTTTAAGTATTTTGAATATTAACCCTTGTCAGAAATGTAATTTGCCAAAATTTTCTCCAACTCCATAAATTACCTTTTCATTTTATTGACCTTTTCCCTTTGTTGTGCAGAAGTATTTTAGTTTTCTGTAGTTTCAAAGCTTATTTTTGCTTTTGTTGCTTTTGCTTTGGCATCAAACCCAAAATATCCTCATGATGATTGATGTCAGGACCTTTTCATCCTAATTTTTCTTCTAGGATTTTTTTTAATAATTTTTAAAGTTTATTTATTTTTGGCTGTGCTGGGTCTTTGTTGCTGCATGGGCTTTTCTCTAGTTGCAGTGAGCAGGGGCTACTCTTCACTGCATTGCACAGGCTTCTTATTGAAGTGGCTTCTTTTCTTGAGGAGAACAGGCTGGAGGGCACTGAGCTTCAGTAGTTGTGGCACGTGGGCTCAGTAGTTGCCATTCCCGGGCTCTAAAGCACAGGCTCAACAGTTGTGGCCAATGGGCTGAGTTGCTCTGTGGCATGTGGGGTCTTCCTGGATCAAGGAGTACACTTGAGTCTCCTGCATTGGTGGGTGGGTTCTTTACCACAGCCACAAGGGAAGCCCCTCTTCTAGGATTTTTATGGCTTCAGGACTTATGATCAAGTCTTTAATCCACTTTGAGTTAATTTTTGTGAATGGTACAAGAGTTTTCCAGTTTCATTCTTTTGCATGTAACTGTCCAGCTTTCCCAACACCATTTTTGAAGAGACAGGCCTTTCCCGATGGTATAATCTCTACTTTTTTGTCATAAATTGATTGACCACATGTATTTGGGGTTACTTCTGGGATCTCTATTCTGTTTCAGTGATTTCTGTGTCCATTTTTATAGCAATACCATACTGTTTGATTAATACAGCTTTGTAATATAGTTTGAAATCAGGAAGCATGACGCCTCTATCATTCTTTCTCAAGATTTCTTTGGCTATTCAGGGTCCTTTGTGGTTCCACACAAATTTTGGAATTGTTTGTTTCATATCTGTGAAAATTTTCATTGAAATTTGGATAAGGATGGTAGTGGATCTGTAGGTTGCTTTGTGTAGTATGAGCATTTTAACAATATTAGGGTCTTCCAATCCATGAGCACAGAATATCTTTCAATTTATTTGTGCCTTCTTCAATATCTTTCACAGTGTCTTAAAGTTTTCAATAGTGTCTCAGTTTTGACTCTTCCTTTCAGATTTGGATGTTCTTATTTTCTTTTGCTTGCTTGATGATTCTGACCAGAACTACCAAAACTATGTTGAATAAAAGTGATGAGAGTAGGCATGTTTGCCTTGTGTTTGATCTCAGAAGAAAAACTTTCAGCTTTTTACAGTTGAGGAGGATGTTTGCTGAGGGTTTGTCATATGATATTTATTGTGTTGAGGTATAATTCCTTTATACCTATTTTGTAAAGATCTTTTGTATCATAAACGGCTGTTGAATTTTGTCAAATATTTGTTCTGCATCTGTTGAAAGGACATGATTTTTTTGCCTTTATCTTATTTGGTGTATCACATTGATTGATTTGTGAATATTGAATCATCCTCGCATCCTTGGAACAAGTCTCTGTTGATCTTGGTGTTGTTATTATTGTTGTTGTTTAGTTGCTGAGTTGTGTCTGACACTGCGATCCAATGGACTATAGCTCGCTAGGCTCCTCTGTCTTAGATTTCTCAGGCAACAATAGTGGAGTGGGCTGTCCAGTATTCTCTTCATGTATTGTTGAATTTGGTTTTCTAATATTTTGTTGAGAATTTTTGCATCTATATTTATTTGGGATATTAGCCAGTATTTTCTTTTCTTGTGGTGTCCTTGTCTGGTTTTGGTATCAGGATAATCTTACCCTCATAAAATGGCTTTGGAAGTGTTCCTTTCATCCTTTTTGGGAGAATTTGTGAAGGCTCCACTGCTTCATACCATTACACTGGGAACTGGAATTAAAAAAAAAAAAAAGTTGGTGGAGTTACAAATAGTCAGACCATAGCACCTTACTTCCTTCAACATTTCTCTCTCTTTTATTCCCCACCTTCCAGATACACCCCATTCAAGAATACCTTGAATGATATGTTGGGCATTGCCTGAAATCTACAAATGAGAGAATGAGATAGATTAAACTAAATGAGATAGATATTTCAAAAGTAGAGATATGTCCCTTTCCTTGCCTCTGTTTCTTCATCTCTTTGTCCTTTCATTCAAAAGCCAAAGTAGTGTTAAACTATTGGACTTTTGTATATGATATATTTTCAACAATAAAGCACCATAAAATGGGTTGTGGTGAAGTCTCTGACCCTGAAAGTGAGCAATCACCCCACAGAGGCCGTGCCATCATTTTTTCAGTGGTTCTCTGCATGAAGTGGGTAGAAAGTTTGGTAACATCATGTGGAGAGAATACACAAGTTCTCATATTTTGTGACAAGAACCATTTACACTTCCATTTTCTTGTGTTTTTTGAACTTACATGTATTTCTTTCACTTGCAATTCTTTTGTGTCATTTTTTGGTTATTTTTGCTTCCTCTAAATACAAATCTTTCTTAGAAAATTTATTTGAGTCTACTGCAGCCATTTCTGCTTTACTAGGTAGCTATTTGTTTTTTTTTTTTTTTTCTGACTTTTTCTGTATATTCCTTTTTTTGAGTTTTCCCTCTTTACAGCAACTTTTGCTTGACCAATGCCATACTGAATAACACATAACAGTAGCTTAGAATTCATTTAATAATTGTCCATTGAAAATTGCATAAGTGGGGCTTCCCGGGTGGTCCAGTGGTTAAAAATCTACCTGCCAGTGCAGAGGACATGAGTCTGATCTCCTGTCCAGGAAGTAGTAAAGAACCTGCCTGCCAGTGCAGAAGATATAAGAGATGCAGGTTTGATCCCTTTGTCTGGTAGATCCTCTGGAGGAGAGCACGGGAACTCACTCCAGTATTCATGCCTGGAGAATCCCATGAACAGGTGAGCCTGGCAGGCTACAGTCCATTGGGTCACACAGGGTTGGACACGACTGAAGAAACAGCACACACATGCACACACACCAGGAAAATTCCCTATGACATGGAAAAACTAAGCCTGTGCACCACAGCTAGAGAAAGCCCACGTGCAGCACCAAGACCCAGTTCAGCCAAAAATAAATTTAAGAAAAAGTTTTAAAAAATTGCATGAGTGGAAATTTGAATATAAATTAATTCTGTGCTTATGCACTAATTATTTTTAATCTGCACCATTTATTATCAGAAAACATTACCATTAATTTATATTTGCTTTATTCTTTTGCCGATTACCGTGAATTTAAAGAAATTCTATTTCACTGAATTGTATTCATCTACTTATTCATTCAATAAATATTTATCAAGTCCCATCATGGTATTTAGAAAAGCCTCTCCATGCAATCTTGTTGGATGGTGAATGTGCAATCACCATCCTAATAGCAGAAACACGGGGTAAATAAGATATGCGAGGTCCTTCCCTGGAACTTTCATTCAGGGGTATATATGTGTGTGTATTTGTTGTGGAATGTGGACATGATAAACAAGTAAATACTTAAAGGTATTTCAGATATCTTTAAGATATCTTCCATCATCATTTATATTTTTTCTCTAGAATGTTTAAAATTTCATTTGTTTATAGGAACTCTCTATGAATAAACACCACTTACTGCTTTTCTTAAATACTACTGAAAGTATTTACCCCATTTTTTGCATATGTCTTTAGGGTTGTGTATGTGGTGTGGTTATATGATCAAATATGCTATGTTTCACTGTTATGAATTCTGCCTTTAATGAAGTGTTTCAGATGCCATTCTTCTTCTCAAAATAGCTTTTAATCATTTTATTTTCTTCAAATAATTTTATAATTTGAGCAAAGAATAGCTATAATCTTACTGAATCTGAATTTATTTTACTGTGTGTGATGTTTTAATATCATCAACAGATACAAATTACATTTTAGATACCTGATAATTTAGTTCCTCATCAAATACATATACATTATTTCATGATTTCATGGATATGACACCAAAAGAACAGGCAAAAATAGACAATTTGCAAAATATATAAGGAAATCCTACAACTCAAGAGCAAAGCAACAAGAAAAAAAGCATAATAACCCAATTAAAAAATTAGCCAGAGGCTTGAATGGACATTTCTCCAAAGAAGATATAGAAATAGCCAATAGGTATAGGAAAATATCTTCTTTGGAGAAATGTCCATTCAAGCCTCTGGCTAATTTTTAATTGGGTTATTATGGTTTTTTTATGCTCAACATTATTAGTCATCAGGGAAATGTAAATCAAAACCATAAGAGATATCATCTTACACCTCTCAAAATGGCTATGATAAAAAAAAAAAGAATAAGTGTTGGCAAGGTTGTGGATAAATTGACAAGCTTGTGAGTATTTATCCACATTAGATATGTAAACCCCTGGAGAAGGAAATGGCAACCCACTCCAGTACTCTTGCCTGGAGAATCCCATGGAGGGAGGAGCCTGGTAGGCTACAGTCCATGGGGTCGCAAAGAGTCGGACACGACTGAGCGACTTCACAAAAAATCTCAATAAAACTATGACCAAAAAATTTGTATGATTTATAGTGACATTTCTTCATTCTTGGTGTTGTTAACTTCATTTTCTCTTTCTTCTCGTGTAGTATTGCTCAGTGGTTATCAGTTTTCAAGGAGCCATGTCTGAAAGGTTTTCCTCTGCTTTCTCTATCATGCTTACCTTGGGCCTCCCTGGTGGCTCAGCAGTAAAGAATCTGCTTGCAATGCAGGAGACCACCTGCAAAGCAGGAGATGCAGGTTCAGTCTCTGGGGTAAGAAGATCCCGTGGAGAAGGAAACGGCAACCCTCTCCAATATTCTTGCCTACAATCCCATGGACAGAGGAGCCTGGTGGGCCACAGTCCATGGAGTCGCAAGAGTAGGACTGGACTTAGGGACTAAACCACCGCCACTCCCACCATCCTTACCTTCTTTTAAAATTAACTTTTGTTCTTTCCTTTGTTAATCCCAACTTCTGTATCCTTTAGGCTTTATTTTCTCTTCTCCTAGTTTCTTAAATAGAAGCTTACATGTTTTTTTCATTTTTAGCCTTTCTTCTTTTCTAAATCTAAGGTATAAATTTCCCTTAAGCACTACTTTAGTTGCGTTAGAAGAATTTAGTTATATCGTATGTTTGCTATCACTATTTCACAATATTTTCTAATGTTTAAATTTATTCCCAGACCCAGGTACTGTTTTGGAAGGGTGTTGCTTAATTTCTCCAAATAAGGATGGCTAACCGTATTTTCTTATTAATTCTTAATTTAATTACACTGTGGTCAGAGTAAATACTCTGTATAAATTCAATTATCTGAAGGTTTTTGTCCTGCCATATGGTCATTTTTGATAAATGTTCCTAGTACTTTTACAATAATGTGAATTCTTTCATTGTTGGGTGCATTGCTCTTTATATGTTATTTAGCTAAATGTATTGATTGTGGTGTTTTACATCTACTATAGTCTTCCTTCTTTTTTGTATGCCTGGTCTGCATGGTATTGAAAAAGATTCATTAAAGTTCCCCCAGGTTGATTGTTATTTTGTCTATTTCTTCTTTTCATTCTGTCAGCATTATTCTGTATTTCAAAGCTATGTTTCAATATCTTCCCTGGATTTTGATATCTATAATATCTTTATTAAGGGTGTACCACTGTAAAATCATGAAAATATCCTTTTTAACTAAATTAGCACATCTTCCCTTAAAGTCTCCTTTCTGTGACCTTGCTATAGCTACTGCAGCTTTCTTATAGTTAGTATTCACATGTGTGCAGCTTGCTAAGTCGTTTCAGTCATGTCCAACTCTTTGGTAAGGACTGTAGCCAGCCAGCCTCCTCTGTCCGTGGGATTCTCCAGGCAAGAATACTGGAGTGGGTTGCCATGCCCTCCTCCAGGAGAGTTTCCTGACCTAGGGATTGAACCCACGTCTCTTATGTCTCCTACATTGGCAGGGAGGTTCTTTACCACTAGCACCACCTGGGAAGCCTAGTATTCACATAATATATACTTTTCCCCCATCATTTTACTTTTGACCCTTCTTTGCTCTCATATACAATGTGAGTATCTTGCAGGTAGCATTTACATGAATTTTGTTGGTTTATCAGTTAGTAGAGGGGTTTTAATTTGAAGTATCTAATCTATTGTAATTAGATCACAAATTCAGTTACTGATATTGTTGGGTTCTGCTAAGTCACTTCAGTCGTGTCTGACTCTGTGTGACCCCATAGATGGCAGCCCATGAGGCTCCCCCGTCCCTGGGATTCTCCAGGCAAGAACACTGGAGTGGGTTGCCATTTCCTTCTCCAATGCATGAAAGTGAAAACTGAAAGTGAAGTCGCTCAGTCGTGTCCGACTCTTAGCAACCCCATGGACTGTGGCCCACCAGGCTCCTATGTCCATGGGATTTTCCAGGCAAGAGTGCTGGAGTGGGGTGCCATTGCCTTCATTGTTGGGTTAGTATCTACCATTTCCTTTTAATTGACCCATGTGCTTCATGTTCCTTTTTCTCACCTTTTTTTCTTTCTTTGGTATTAAACAAATTTATTCCAGATTTTCCTTTGATTTTCTGCAGCTTTACTAGATGTGGAGGTTTTCTTAGCCTTCCATCCATTAAAAAAATTCTTAATTATTACATCTTCAAATATTACTTCTGCTGCACTGTCTCTGTTTCTCTTCTCCTCCTATCCCCCCTCTTTTTCCTTCTCCTCCTTCTCTTTTTCCTCCTCCTCATCTCTCAACTCTAGGACTCCTCTAAGACACTAATTCTGTGTTCAGTTCAATTCAGTTCAGTCGCTCAGTCGTGTCCGACTCTTTGCAACCCCATGAATTGCAGCACGCCAGACCTCCCTGTCCATCACCAACTCCCGGAGTTCACTCAGACTCACGTCCATCGAGTCAGTGATGCCATCTAGCCATTTCATCCTGTCGTCCCCTTCTCCTCCTGCCCCCAATCCCTCCCAGCAACAGAGTCTTTTCTGATGAGTCAACTCTTCACATGAGGTGGCCAAAGTACTGGAGTTTCAGCTTTAGCATCAGTCCTTCCAATGAATACCCAGGACTGATCTCCTTTAGCATGGACTGGTTGGATCTCCTTGCAGTCCAAGGGATGCTCAAGAGTCTTCTCCAACACCAGAGTTCAAAAGCATCAATTCTTTGGTGCTCAGCCTTCTTCACAGCCCAACTCTCACATCCATACATTCTGTGTTCAGTTCTGTCTAAAATTCTTTTAAACCTATTCAATAAGTTCTTAATTCTAAATATTTTATTTTCAGTTGGCAACTGTTCCTTTGATTTTCTTATAATTACAATTATTTGTTAACATTTTTCATTTTTCACCTATTGATTCTTTCCTTTCCCCTTTCCCCCTAAACACTTTGTTCATAGTGAAAATTCTTATCTGCTAACTCCAGCATATCTAGCATGTGTGTCTCTGCCTTCCCTTCCCTTCCTTTTTTCAAGTTTTAAATTTGTCATGTCATCCATCTCTTTACATCCCATGCAATTTTTAACTGAATGAGAGAAATGATGCATAAGAAAATAAGATATCCCAGATACATTTTCTAACACCTGAAAGGATTCATATTCTGTGTTTTTAAGCAAGTGGGAGAAGGGGTTCAGACCACCCAGATGTCTAAATACTAGCTAGAGCTAGCTGCCGCAAGTCTGGGCTGCAGTCTTTGTAGCCTTCAGTCTGCCTCTGATTTCTCTGCTCCTGTGTTACGGGCTTTCAGAGTTTATAATTGAAAACCTGAATGCTTTGGTAGCTCAGCAGTCAGGAGGATGAGGGAATATCCACTCTGTTTCCAAGGTGTTTGACACAGTTCTTTGCCCTCCTGCCATTGACAGCGTGTTTACTGGGCAGATATTTGAGGAGAAAATCTGCTATATGAGAGAGGCTCTCAAGTCTCCAATTTTGTCACTGCAGCACCAGGTAACCCCCAAATCATGCAGGCTTCTCTGTCCCACTGTGATCCATTAACCCAGGCAACAAGTTGGGAAATTCCCATAGAGAAAGAGAAGCTTCAGATCCTTAGCTAACAATGAAATGAACTCCACTCTTTAGAATTTTAGCATGTTTAGTTCATATTGTGTCCACAAATGTCTAATATCTTCATTTTTTATCTAACATTTTAGCATTTAAAGTTATATCCAGCAGACCACTGGCCTGCTGTGAACCCCTCCATTGGAACCCCTCTTCATGGAAGTACAAAATTCTAGATTTTATTCTCTACTTCATCATTCACTTAAAGAGCAACATTGAATAGACATCACTTAACCTTTCTTTACATGGCTTTTTATGTATTAAAGAAGAACAACACAGTGAGTCTGTCAATATCCTTTGTTCAAGTGCTTTCAGAGCAAGAATTTAACGTATTTCTGCTCTATGGTAAAGTTAGAAATCCTTAATATTTTTCCCCTGGAGAACAAATAACCCCCAACTTTGAATAATAGCAATTGCTGACACAAAGTGCAAGAAAAGATAATATTTACTTGAGAGAAGAAGCAGCATTCCAAGATTCCCAGTGGAATCTGGTCAATGTCAATCAATATCACCTGACAAATTTCTTAGGCAAGGTTGCCCAGTCCACTCAATGAGATCCCATTTTCTTAAAACAAAGTATCCAGATCTGCAGTCTGAAGCTTAGAACCATCAGTGAAATACTCTGGGGCAAACCAAGACATCTCAAGGTCCATTTGTTTTTCAAATCTGCATGATTGTACCAAGGAGAACGATTCTAACGACAGAGGATTCATGGCTGCTTCCTGAGGCTTCTGATGAGGCCAGTTCCTGACTCCATTTCCTTTCATCTAATCCCTTTAACTCTCAGGTCAAGGGCATCAACATGTGTGTGGTTTATAAGGAATCCATCCAGCAGCCAGCCCATTCCTGTGACCCTGAATTCATTCAACTGCTCCGGGTAGAGAGACTAACATTTCCTGTAACTCTTTCTCAGATGCTGTGCAGAACTCTACAAATCAAAGGTTAACACTCCTGTCTCACCCTACTCAGTAGTGTAATATTTGCTGTTTTTGCCCATTTTCAATGTTATTATTCTCTTATCACTGCTGTAAGAAATCAGACTCGGGTGCTGCCCCAGGGCAATGACTCCCTGTCAGAACCAGGGGACTCTGACGCCTCAGAGGAGAGCGCCCCCTACTGCTCAGGTGAAGGTCCTACAGGACAGAAGACCCTTATCCCCACTGTCAATGCCTCATTGTCCCATTTCTCTCTCCTCAGACAGCAGACAGCTCCGCCTGGTGGACGGAGGAGGTCCCTGCGCCGGGAGAGTGGAGATCCTTGACCAGGGCGCCTGGGGCACCATCTGTGATAACGGCTGGGACTTGGATGACGCCCGTGTGGTGTGCAGACAGCTGGGCTGTGGAGATGCTCTCAACACCACGAGGTCTGCTCACTTTGGGGCAGGATCAGGGCCCATCTGGCTGGACACATTGGACTGCAGAGGAAAGGAGTCCCACGTGTGGAAGTGCCCTTCCCAGGGCTGGGGAGTGCACAACTGCAGTCATGACAACGATGCAGGAGTCATCTGCTCAGGTATGGTCAGTGTATTGCCCTGTGATGGCAGAATGAAAAGGTCCATGGAAGCTGATGTCTGATCATTGGGGCAATAGTTTATAGATGGGCTAGAGAGGACTGAGACAGACCCATCCTCCCTGAATGCACAAAGCTTCTGTGGGTAATGTGTTTCATTTACTTTCCTGCTGTAAGTCTCTGCTGTTTCTTCTCCAGTGATCTTACCTGACATAGTAGATTAAATTATTCCAATGAAAACTGATCTTCATAATGAAGATGGAGATCAATCACATGAGACATTTTCAAATCACCACACAAACCTCTTCACACAGTTAGCCTATGGGAAGGGAGGGTTGGAATGAGGACACACCATCGTGGATGGAGTTATTTCTGTATGTACAGTGCGAGACATTATTTTACACTAGGTTAGTAGGAGTGGAGGCACAGAGGATGTCACGAAACAGATCAGACAGGAATTGATGGATTTGTGCCAAGTTGCAAGCCTCTTTTGAAATTTTAGATTTAAATATTCATAGGCCTTTGGAGGTAAAACCAGAGAACTTTGGATGAAGTGCTGTGAGTCATGGGTTCTCCTTCCACTGTTACTATAAGAGATTCTCTGCCTATTTTTTCTTTTAAGACATCTATAGAGGCCAAAACTTTGGAAGAACCCTTAGCCAAATACTGACAAGTCAAAAGTGGAAGCAATACAATTTCTGTGTTGACCGAGGATGAGATGGCTGGATGGCATCATGGACTTGATGGACGTGAGTCTGAGTGAGCTCAGAGAGATGGTGATGAACAGGGAGGTCTGGTGTGCTGCGATTCATGGGGTCGCAGAGAGTTGGACACGACTGAGTGACTGAACTGAACTGAACTGAAGGGGACAGATGAAATTTTTGAAGAAGGTAGAAGAGAGTTATAGCAGCTGGGAGGGAGAGGGATTGTAATAGGAACTGAAAAAGGCACATGTGGGGTGTTCTGAGCAGCACTGATGGTCCAGGAGTGGTGTGGAGGATGCTGTGTGTGCCTAAGGATGCAGGATGTCTGTACACCAAGAGACCAGGGAAGGATATATTTTTATTATATTTAATATCCTTATCCACTGACATCAGCCTTCTATTCCATAAACTTTCTCACAGTTTTCACACATATAATCTTCCACATAAATTTTAAAGTCAAATAGAAAACAAAAAAGAAGTCATAATTTGTCTCAGAAGAGTCTNTATTATATTTAATATCCTTATCCACTGACATCAGCCTTCTATTCCATAAACTTTCTCACAGTTTTCACACATATAATCTTCCACATAAATTTTAAAGTCAAATAGAAAACAAAAAAGAAGTCATAATTTGTCTCAGAAGAGTCTTATCCTTAGGTATATAAGACTATTGATTATTCAGTGTATATTCGAGCATTTAACATGTATCAGGGTACCATAAAACAGCATATAACAAATATTTGTTTCGTGTTCTGCCTAATCTGTAATCTTATGGGGTTAATATAGCAACTAAAAAGTGTTGACTGAAAATGCTTTAATTAGAATGTGTTGCCTATGAGCAAACTCCCAACGAGACCAGACTAGGAGTTCTAAGCTGTGTCTCTCTGGGGAGATGAAAGTGATAAACAATAAAAGGGAAACAGACCATCTTCTCTTGCACCATTCACTCTTGTAAAAGTGGTCAAGCTGATCCTTCAAGTCTTTAATTTCTTTTAGGTCTTTTCTGTTTTCTGTTCAGTTCAGTTCAGTTCAGTCGCTCAGTCGTGTCCGACTCTTTGAGACCCCATGAATCGTAGCACGCCAGACCTCCCTGTCCATCACCAACTCCTGGAGTTCACTCAGACTCACGTTCGTCGAGTCCGTGATGCCATCCAGCCATCTCATCCTCGGTTGTCCCCTTCTCCTCCTGCCCCCAATCCCCCCCAGCATCAGACTCTTTTCCAATGAGTCAACGCTTCGCATGAGGTGGCCAAAGTACTGGAGTTTCAGCTTTATTCCTTCCAAAGAAATCCCAGGGTTGATCTTTTTAGAATGGACTGGTTGGATCTCCTTGCAGTCCAAGGGACTCTCAAGAGTCTTCTCCAACACCACACTTCAAAAGCATCAATTCTTCGGCGCTCAGCCTTCTTCACAGTCCAACTCTCACATCCATACATGACCACAGGAAAAACCATAGCCTTGACTAGACGGACCTTAGTCGGCAAAGCAATATCTCTGCTTTTGAATACGCTATCTTAGTTGGTCATAACTTTTCTTCCAAGGAGTAAGTGTCTTTTAATTTCATGGCTGCAATCACCATCTGCAGTGATTTTGGAGCCCCCCAAAATAAAGTGTGACACTGTTTCCACTGTTTCTCCATCTATTTCCCATGAAGTGATGGGACCAGATTCCATGATCTTCGTTTTCTGAATGTTGAGCTTTAAGTCAACTTTTTCACTCTCCTCTTTTACTTTCATCAAGGGGCTTTTTAGTTCCTCTTCACTTTCTGCCATAAGGGTGGTGTCATCTGCATATCTGAGGTTATTGATATTTCTCCCAGCAATCTTGATTCCAGCTTGTGTTTCTTCCAGTCCAGTGTTTCTCATGAGGTACTCTACATATAAGTTAAATATGTTTTCTGTAGTAGATTTTATTTTTTTAGAATATTCTTTCTGAACCTTCAAAGTTCACATATTTATATAATCAGAATCCTTTACCAGAAAGAATTTCACTATGTACATAAATTATCATGAGCATGGTTGGAAACCAGACAAGTGTGTTAAAGAAAGTGTTTTATGTTGTGAGTTTCTTTTTTATTTGGATTACCTTCCTCTACCCAAAATATGGTCCCTGAAGTTCAAACCATGATCATGAGTTTTTCCTTTGGTCTCTCTCTCAGTTTCCTACCCCATCCACTCCCCATTTAACCTACCACACACCCTACCTCACTCCACTCCTACAGAAGTTCTTCCCTTTCAGAATTTCCTTTCCACCCATTGGCAGTTCTTAAGATGGTTTTCTCTTGTATGCAGTGGGAGAAATAGGAAAGGTGGTAGGGTGAAGTGGTTGACAGGAGGAGCACAGTGGATAAAATGTGTCAAAAACTTGTTGGACAAATATTTCCCCCAAATATTCTTTCTTTCTTCCATATTGAGGCTTTTGCAATTTGAAAAGTTCTGAATTATGTATGGCTTATTTGCTCTCTTGGCTTCCCTCATAGCTCAGTTGGCAAAGAATCCACCTCCAGTGCAGGAGAGCCCAGTTAGACCCCTGGATTGGGAAGATCCACTGGAGAAGGGATAGGCTATCCACTCCAGTATTCTTGGGCTTCCCTTGTAGCTCAGTTGGTAAAGAATCTGACTGCAATGCGGGATACCTGGGTTCGATCCCTGGGTTGGGAAGATCCCCTGGAGAGGGAAAGGCTACCCACTCCAGTATTCTGACCTGGAGAATTCCATGGACTGTATAGCCCATCGGGTCTCAGAGAGTTAGACATGACTGAGTGACCTTCACTTCACTTCACTATTTGCCCTCTGCTCTCTTCCTCTTCCTCTCGTTCTTTACAGCATAGTTGCTATTTCTCAAGAATCCAAACAGTAGAGGAAGAAGCAGTTAGCATATAGACAGGATTATGGGGTCGCAAAGAGTGGGACACGACTGAGCGACTGAACTGAACTGAAAACACTTTAACTCATCTTCACTCTTTAACATTTCCTAAAGTTCACATGTCTAGTATGAAATAATCAAAAACCTCAGCTGCTTTGCATGCTCCCACTGAGAACTCACTCTCTCCCAGGTTCTTTGATAAATTCTAAGCTTTCAAGAAAGATGGCTATGACCAGCCCCTTCCCCTATGACTCTGAACTTTCTTCCTAGCCAAACTGATCTCTGGACAACTTTCCAAAATCAGGTCACCTAAGAAATTCTTGGAATTTTTCACCATGAAAAATTATGAGAAACATGTGTGAAAAGTTCTTATAATGTCTAGCTTTCCTCCTGTTAGCCAGAAGTCTGTCTACTGTCAGCGAGCACTCACAGATCCAGCCCACATGATTATCCTTATCTTCAGTGACTTGAGTATCGGTTCCTGAGAGAAAACTGGCCAGTATTCTGGCCTCAGAAATCTCAGGATGGCCTTCTAACCTTGTGTGGCTCTGAGTCCTCTAACCTCTTGTGGCCCATGGATCTACTTCACTCTGGGTTAGTTCAGCTCTGAACTGAACTGGTGTTGAGTCTGGTGCCCACTACAGAGCAGTATCCTTGGGCTCTGTAGTTTCCAGGCCTCTAGATGAGGAATTCAGATTCCTGCTGCTGCTGCTGCTGCTACTAAGTCGCTTCAGTCGTGTCCGACTTTGTGCAACCCCATAGACAGCAGCCCACCAGGTTCCCCCGTCCCTGGGATTCTCCAGGCAAGAACACTGGAGTGGGTTGCCATTTCCTTCTCCAATGCATGAAAGTGAAAAGTGAAAGGGAAGTCGCTCAGTCATGTCCGACTCTGCGATCCCATGGATTGCAGCCTACCAGGCTCCTCCATCTATGGGATTTTCCAGGCAAGAGTACTGGAGTGGGGTGCCATTGCCTTCTCCGATTCAAATTCCTAATTAACCTCAAAATGCATGTTTTTGGAAATCAGCCATTTCAAACTGACCCTGAAATCCTTCAGGGTTTCTTTTCAGAAACTTGCTCATGAAAATACTTGCTCATGAAATTCTGAGAATAAGTGTCCAATTCTCTCTCCAGGCTCCACTCCTGAAAAAGAAAACTTTTCACATTATTGCCTGTGACATTGTTTCCATCTGCCAAACCAGGACTATGGGCACTCACTGGATTTCTTGTTGTTGTTTGCTTAGGATTTGTGCATCTGGTTGGAGACAATGGACCCTGCTCAGGACGGGTAGAAGTACGTCCTGGAGAAAACTGGACCCCAGTGTCTGATGGGAGCTTCACACTCCGCACTGCCCAGGTCATCTGTGCAGAGCTGGGGTGCGGCAAGGCTGTGTCTGTTCTGGGACACGAGCTCTTCAGAGAGTCTGATGGCCGGGTCTGGGCTGAAGAGTTCAGGTGTGAGGGGGAGGAACGTAAGCTCTGGTCCTGCCCCAGAGTGCCCTGTCCAGGGGGCACGTGTCACCACAGTGGGGCTGCTCAGGTTGTCTGTTCAGGTGAGATGCAGGTCAGGACTAACCTCCCTGCACACTTTGTTCACGTGAAAAATCATGAGATGTTTCTGAATTTCTGTCTTCTTCTACCAGCATACTCAGAAGTCCGGCTCATGACGAACGGCTCCTCTCAGTGTGAGGGGCAGGTGGAGATGGACATTTCTGGACGATGGAGAGCGCTCTGTGCCTCCCACTGGAGTCTGGCCAATGCCAATGTTGTCTGTCGTCAGCTCGGCTGTGGAGTCGCCATCTCCACCCCCGGAGGACCACGCTTGGTGGAGAGAGGTGACCAGATCTCAACAGCCCGATTTCACTGCTCGGGGGCGGAGTCCTTCCTGTGGAGTTGCCCTGTGACTGCCCTGGGTGGACCTGACTGTTTCCATGGCAACACGGCCTCTGTGATCTGCTCAGGTAAGAGAGAGGGAAGGGCTATTGGTACTCAGGATGCTCCTGGAGTGAAATGTCCTGAAGAGCAGAGAGTGAGGGAAAACTGACTTTGGAAGATATTTCATGATGAAATATGGTGCTTCTCATTGTTCACTCATTTTTCAGATTAGGGCAAGAAGTATGAAGAGGAATAATGTATTTTAAAGCAACATTGTTATTGACATATGATCGTAGAAAACAGGGTATAAGCAATATGTGTAGACTTCAGTCATGTACCCAGAGCAGCAAAGAGAACATTTCTAGCACCAAGAGTCACTGTTGCCTCCAATAACCGTGGCCTCCCTCCTCTCCAGGGAAAACTGCTTATCTAACTTCTACTACCACAGAGTGTTTTATCGGTTTTTGAACTTTATATAAAATCATGCAGTGTTTTTTCTTTTGTGTGTGGCTTCTTCGACTCAACATTATGTTTAGGATTCACTCATGATGTTGTTTATAGCAGTACTTTATTCATTTTTATTACTGTAGAATATTGCTTTCATTGATAACATGGCCATTGATCCATTCAACTGATGTTAGAGATTTGAGTTGTTTCCTGCTCTGGACTATTATAAATATGATGCTAGAATGTAGCACGACAATGACTTTGGGCGCAAATATATGTTACTTATTTTGTGTGTTTAACATTTGGTCTTTTCATTTTCCTAATGGTACAGTATCTTTTGATGAAGCAAGTTTTTAATTTGAAATATAATATAACTTACCAACTTTTCCCTGTATATTTAATACTTCTTATACCCTTTGAAAAGAACTTTCCCTACTCCAAGATCATGAAAATATTCTCTTAGAGTATCTTACAAAAGTTTCTTTTTCTCTTGCATGTAATTGCACATTCCTTCTGGGATTGATATCTGTGTAAGATAAGTCATGTTTCACATGGACATCCAGTTCACTCAGAATCTTTTTCTGAAAAGACTTTTTCCCCCACTGCAGTGCTACCTTTATCTTAAGCAGAAGAGCACATATGTCTGAGTCCTTTTTAATACTCTGTATTCTGCTCCACTGTATCATTTGTCTATCTTTGCACCAATACTGCATTTTCTGAATTACTATAACTTTATAATAAGTCTAGATAATTTTAATTTACAGGGGTTACTTTATAGTAACTTCTTTAACTTTGTTCCTTTTCTTACTGACTGTGTTGGTCATTCTTGGTGTGTATGTGTGTGTGTGTGTGTTTTTAATCATTGAGGATAGTCTTTTATTTTATTTTATTTTGTGTGTGTAATATATGAGTTTTATTTTTTAATTTTTTTTTATATTTTACTTTATTTTACTTTACAATACTGTATTGGTTTTGCCATACATCAACATTCTTGGTGTTTTGTTCAGTTCAGTCACTCAGAGTCGTGTCCGACTCTTTGCTACCGCATGAATCGCAGCACTCCAGGCCTCCCTGTTCATCACCATCTCTCGGAGTTCACTCAGACTCACGTCCATCGAGTCAGTGATGCCATCCAGCCATCTCATCCTCGGTCGTCCCCTTCTCCTCCTGCCCCCAATCCCTCCCAGCATCAGAGTCTTTNGATTCTTTACTACTGAGCCATCTGGGAAGCCATTGACATAATATATCCCTCCATTCACCTAGGTCTTGAATTTCTCTCAGAAGTTTTGTCCACCTTATTCTACATTTTTCCTAAGCATTTTATTTATTTTTTAATGTTATTAGTATTTCTTTTATGGAAGATGTCCTAGGAATGAATTGTCTCTGACTTTTTTTCACCTTTTAACATTAAAAAAATATTTTGATGTAATTTTAGACTTACTGAAATGCTAGAAGAAGAATTTAATCATTTCCAGATGGCCTTTAACTGGAATCCCTCAGTGCTAGTTTTTGGTTCATTCTGTCTCATTTCTCTCTGAACATATAAAATCTTTCTGGATTAGGTTGCTGTCATGATGTCCCTTTACTGCTAAAATACTATGAGGAATTTCCTTATGTAACCACCACAATGAGATTCAGTCAAGTTCTCAGCTGATTGCAGCCCAGATGATATCTAAGAGCCAGCACTGAAAGACCCCAAGACAGAACTGTTGAGTCTTTCCCAAATTGCTGACTCAGGAAGTCTTAAGCAAAATGAAATATATATTTTCTCCTCCAGTGGCTAAATTTTGGGGGGAAATTTGTTACACAGCACTATAACCAGGACACTTACCATGTGACCTGCAGTTAGGTTGGTGCAAAAGTAATTGTGGTTTTCACATTGTTGAAATTTTTTTTTTTTTTGCTATTTGCTATTGGAATGTATTCTTAAATAAATGTGGTTCTGTTACACAGCATTTAATGTGTATTTCTTGCTTTTTATTTTGCTAATGGTTTATTACTTGCTGCTTATTTTATATGTATTTTAGACTATAGACATGATGTTAGACACAAAGCAACTTCAAGTCATTTTCTTATTCGAGTTCAAAATGGGTCGTAAAGGAAAGAGGCAACTTGCAACATCAACAATGCATTTGGCCCAGGAACTGCTAATGAACATACAGCACAGTGGTTGTTCAAGAAGTTTTGCAGGGCTTCCCTAGTGACTCTGTGGTAAAGAATCCGCCTGCCAATGCGGGAGACACGGGTGCAATCCCTAGTCCAGGAAGATGCCACGTGCTGCAGAGCAGCTAAGCCTGTGCACCACAAATATTGAGCCTGCGCTCTAGAGCCTGGGAACCACAACTACTGAAGCCCAGAAGCCTTAGAGCTTGTTCTCCATAACACGAGAACCACCACAATGAGAAGCCTGCGCACCGTAACAAAGACTAGTCTCCACTCGCCACAACTAGAGAAAAGCCTGAGCAGCAGCAAAGACCCTGCAAAGCCAAAACCAAATAAATAATAAATAAATTTTTTGAAAAAAGAAGTTTTGCAGAGGAGACGAGAACCTTGAAGATGAGGAGTGCAGTGGGCTGCCATTGGAACTTGACAACAACCAATTGGAGCAATCATCAAAGCTGATCCTCTTACAGTTACGTGAGAAGTTGCCTAAGAACTGAATGCTGACCTTTCTACAGTCGTTTGGCCTTTGAAGCAAATGCTGAAAGGTGAAAAAACTTGACAGGTGGGTGCCTCATGAGCTGACCACAAACCAAAACACTTGTCATTTGAAGCATCATTTTCTCTTATTTTACACAACAATGAACCATTTCTCAATTGAATTGTGTCCTGTGATGAAAAGTGGATTTTATACAACAACTGGTGATGACCAGCTCAGTGGTGGAACTGAGAAGAAGCTGCAAAGCACTTCCCAAGGCCAAACTTGCTGCCAGTCTGATCCACTACAGCTTTCTGAATCCCAGTGAAACCATTACATCTGGGAAGTATGCTCAGCAAATCACTGAGATGCACTAAAAACTGCAACACCTGCAGTCAGCGTTGGTCAACAGAAAGGTGCCAATTCTTCTCCATGGCAACGCCTGGCCACACATCACACAACCAACGCTTCAAAAGTTTAACAAGTTGGGCTACAAAGCTTTGCCTCATCTGCCATATTTACCTGACCTCTCGTCAACTGAATACCACTTCTTCAAGCATCTCGACAACTTTCTGCAGAGAAAATGCTTCCACAACCAACAGGAGGCAGAAAAGGCTTTCCAAGAGTTCATCAAATCCCAAAGCACAGCTTTACACTATAGGAAAAAACAAACTAATTTCTCATTGGCAAAAATGTGTTGATTGTAATGGTTCCTAATTTGCTTAATAAAGATATGTCTGAGCCTAATTATAATGATTTAAAATTCGTGCTCTGAAACTGCAGTGATGTTTGCACCAACCTAATAGAATATTTGTTCTTGATCTTCAGTTTTAATAACTGCCTTATGCTGATCTAACATGCTTATACGTTCATTCTTTAGTTCTTAAATTCAAATGTTAAGTTTTTTAGCTCTAGAACTTTTATTTCTTTTTTGTTAAAATTTCTCTGCCAAGAAACACATCTTGTCAATTAATCTTAAGAGCACTTTGAAGGTGAAGTCACTCAGTCGTGTCCGACTCTTTGCGACCCCTTGGACTGTAACCTACCAGGCTTCTCTGTCCATGGGATTCTCCAGGCAAGAATACTGGAGTGGATTGCCATTTCCTTCTCCAGGGGATCTTCCCGACCCAGGGATCGAACCCGGGTCTCCCGCATTGGAGGCAGACGCTTTAACCTCTAAGCCACCAGGGAAGCAAATTTTAAGAGCACTTTAATCAGGGATATTTAAATTCTCTGTCAGGTAACTCTAATAGTTGAATATCTGGGGAAATTTTGGGGAATGTCTTCTTTTTCCTTTTGGTTTTCCATTTAATCTCGTTTATATGAGCTTTTTTCTTCTTTTAGTGACAGACACAGAAGATATAAACTTTTAGAAATCTTTCAGAAAAGATTTTGTTTTGCTTCTTCTATTTAGATCTAGATTTAGGTATAGAACACACTATTTAACTCGTTCTCAGTGTAAAGCTTGGCTTAAACAAAAACCGTGGCACTGTCAGAAGCAGACCTCTCCATGGAGAAACTGAACTCTATAATAACTTCACTGCTGCTACAGCTTTCATCTCAAACTCCATCACTAGGTTATTATTTAGTTTAATTCAGTTTCCTGTTCTTCAACCCAACAAGACCCCTGATCATTGCTGTTTCTGCAGGAAACCACACCCAGGTGCTGCCCCAGTGCAAGGACTCCGTGTCTGAACCAGCAGGCTCTGCGGCCTCAGAGGAGAGCGCCCCCTACTGCTTAGGTGAGAGTCCCACAGGACAGAAGATGCTACTGCTGCTAAGTCACTTCAGTCGTGTCCGACCCTGTGCGACCCTATAGACGGCAGCCCACCAGACCCTCCCCTCCCCCCCACCACCCCGCCCCGCGTCCCTGGGATTCTCCAGGCAAGAACACCGTCAACCCCTAAGGTCACCGCCCCATTGTCCCATTTCTCTCTCCTCAGACAGCAGGCAGCTCCGCCTGGTGGACGGGGGCGGTCCCTGCGCCGGGAGAGTGGAGATCCTTGACCAGGGCTCCTGGGGCACCATCTGTGATGACAGCTGGGACCTGGACGATGCCCGCGTGGTGTGCAGGCAGCTGGGCTGTGGATGGTTGTGCTCGTGGTAAAGAACCTGCCTGCCATTGCAGGAGATGTAAAAGATGCGGGTTCAGTCCCTGGTTTAGGAAGATCCCCTGGAGGAGGGCATGACAACTCATTCCAGTATTCTTGCCTGAGCATCCCATGGACAGAGGAGCCTGGCATAGTGAAAACTCAGATTTTTCCTTTACAGTTCTGTTTTTTAGGAGTCTGAAGAGACTCTCCATGGGCCAACATCGCGGTGTCCACAGGGCTGCATTCTTCCTGGTCTCTGGGCAGGACTCTCTCCCAGCTTTTTCTGGTTTCCTGTGTGGCCTCATTTCTTGGCTCAGAGCCCTCTTTATTCTTTTTCAACAACAGTGCCTCTTCCAACCATTCTCCCTCACTCACATTTCCCTTTGACTGAAGCTGGGAAAGATGATGCATTTCTCAGCATAGCAGGTTTAAAGATGTGTTAGGCTGAGGTCACATGGTTAATCCACAATATTTGAGCTCTATCTCTCCATCCCAAGGTCCTTATTAATCACATCTGTAAAATCTCTTTTGAAATGTAAGGCAACATATCACAGGTTCGGGGATTAGGCTGTGGACATCTCTGGGGGTCCATTATCCTATCGACCACCTCACTGTCCACATCACATTCCTTTCACATGTTCTTTTAGAAGTTTTGTCAGGAGTCAGGATGCAGCTCCCATCACTGCAGCTGCCCAGTTTGGTCTTCCTCCTTGTTCATATCTACATTGTTGTGGTAGAAATAGATGTACAGACAATAAGGGACAAAGTCAGGTGAAAGGGAGGTAAAAGTCAGTCTTGTCACCCAGTGAGCATCTCCTCCGCTGGGTCAGGGGTGAATGGTCACTATTTCTGGGGGAGAGGAAAACCCGGAGCACTGAGTGGGATGCTCACTGTGTCCCATCTCCTCCCTTTCAATCTCAGAGTTCCTGGCCCTCAGGATGGTCAGCGAGGACCAGCAGTGTGCTGGGTGGCTGGAAGTTTTCTACAACGGGACCTGGGGCAGTGTCTGCCGCAGCCCCATGGATGATGTCACCGTGTCCATCATCTGCAGTCAGCTTGGCTGTGGGGACAGCGGAAGTCTCAACACCTCTGTTGGTCTCAGGGAAGGTTCTAGACCCCACTGGGTAGATGGAATCCAGTGCCAGAGAACTGATACCTCTCTCTGGCAGTGTCCTTCTGACCCTTGGAATTACAACTCATGCTCTCCCAAGGAGGAAGCCTATATCTCGTGTGCAGGTGACTTACTGTCTGTTTCTGTGTCACTCCCAACCATGTAGGATGTCATTAGTATGATTTCATATTTTCAGATGTAATTGATGGGTTTTGGTTGAGTCTACAAAATGTAGGTGTATATTTGTATTTATTTCTGTGTCTGTTCACTATTGTTATGGTAAACAACTAATTAGATAAAGTAATTGCAGCTGCTGCTAAGATGCAGTGACCCTCTCAGCCAAGTAGATGGTGAAGATTCTGTTGTCTCTTGTCATTTGACTGTGACAAAAAATCTTAGTTACTCATGTTTGGGGACAAGGCCTCCCCCAGGTGTCCCTGATCCAGAGCTTCCCATCATTGCTTCTGCAGGAAGAAGACCCAAGAGCTGTCCCACTGCTGCCCCCTGCACAGGTACGTCAGCCCCGCCCCCTCCCCGTGGCTCCCAGGGGCTCCTTCCTCCCACCAGGGCAGTCACAGGAGGGGCTGCTGCCTTTTCAGACAGGGAGAAGCTCCGGCTCAGGGGAGGAGACAGCGAGTGCTCAGGGCGGGTGGAGGTCTGGCACAGCGGCTCCTGGGGCACCGTGTGCGATGACTCCTGGAGCCTGGCAGAGGCCGAGGTGGTGTGTCAGCAGCTGGGCTGTGGCCGGGCCCTGGAAGCCGTGCAGGCCGCGGCCTTCGGCCCTGGAAATGGGAGCATCTGGCTGGACGAGGTGCGGTGCGGGGGCCGGGAGTCCTCCCTGTGGGACTGTGCTGTGGAGCCCTGGGGGCAGAGCGACTGCAAGCACGAGGAGGACGCTGGCGTGAGGTGCTCTGGTGAGCGAGGGGCTCGGGGTCCACCCTGGGTGAGCTGGGGCAGTGCAGGGGCAGTGGGCTGGGCTGGGTGTGGTGGGGAGTTTGTGTTCAGACATCCCGGGTGCTGGGGCTCTGATCTAGGACGGGGGAGCCGGGAGGACTGGACACTGATGTTGTGGAGACTGAGGGGTGATTCCAGGCTCGAGAGTGAAAAAAGGGCTGCCCTGTATTCTGGCCAATTCCCTTTATCCAAACTCCTTTTTTTCTCTTTAGGTGCAAGGACATCTTTGCCCCCAGCTACAGCAGGTACTGTGATCCATCTAAGGTCAGGGGAGAATACTAAGATTCTGGGGACCTGTTCTGTGGGCTCTCTGACAGCTCAGGAGAGGAAAGAGTCTGAGAAGCCTCTGGCTGTTGGGGAGGAGCCAGGGCATTACATTAGGGAACTCCCCTACCCTGGTTCCCTGGGTCAGAATGTTCTCATGCCTGGGGTCCAAATGGGTCTGGTTCCCATGTTGCAGAATTTAAGGTTCTCCCACCTGCCCCTGAGTGTTGCTCCTCATCAGTGACGTGCAGGTCCCAGGACTGTTTGATGCTCTGTCTCCTGAAGCCCAAGGAGAGGGGATGAGCCAGGTCCTCAGAGGCTCTTTTGGCAGGGCAGCTCACTGAGAATCCCTGGCACTGCCTTGGGGCCACACTGGCTGGAGTGAGGTTGGCTTGTCTGAGGAGGAGACCTGGAGAATCACTGTTAGTGTACTTGTGTCTGAGACTGGGACGCCATTGTTCAGAGCTCCTGGAAGTTCTGGCACAGAGGGTTTCTCTGCCCAGGACCTTCTCCAGCCCTCTTTCCTATTCTCCTTAGGGACCAGACCAGCCTCAAATCCTCTCCCTGGCATCTTCTCCCTGCCTTGGGTCCTCTGCCTCATCCTGGGAGCCCTTCTCTTCCTGGTCCTCATCATCCTGGTGACTCAGCTGCTCAGATGGAGAGCAGAGCGCAGAGGTGGGCTGCAGGGGGGACTAGGGACCAGCGAGAGTATGTGGAGGCAGGAGATGGCACAGGTGTGAGGAGGGGAACCTGGGCCAGGTGCCTATTCTGAGTCTGCAGAACTTCATGTGCTCTGTGCTGAGCTCTAAGTGCTGAGTAGACAGAGGCTTTTAGGACTGGTATATGAACTCTCATAAGTCATAGCCTCTCCTGTGAGATGAGACAGAATTGGAGCTGAGCTATATTCAGGGCCAGATGAGGGGAGAAGGTGCCAACAGGTGCACTGGGTGGGAAGCTATCCTGAGGTCCTGACAAGCCCTGTGTGAACACTGGGGAGATAAAGGGTGTGTCTGCTGGATCGGGGTATCTGGGATGGCATCTCTGACCTACTGAGGGATCTTTTGGCCTGCTGGACCAGGGTGTCTGGGGCAGCATCTCTGACCTGCTGGGGCATCTCTCAGCTTTTTCCAGCTATGAAGATGCTCTTGCTGAAGCTGTGTATGAAGAACTCGATTACCTTGTGACACAGAAGGAGGGTCTTCTGGACATTCCAGGTGGGTGTCTCTGCCTGCCCTCCTGGCACCTCTGGTTGTCACCTCTCATTGGCTGTGTTCATCTTCTCAGTGTCTGCAGCCCCCACGCATGCCCCAGACTCACAGAGGCGGCTCCTCCAAAGTGGTAGGATGGCCTCTCAGAGCCCTGTGAGCCCCCAGCCTCCGTCTACACTGCATGAACCAGGCCTGATCTTTCTCAGCCTTAACACTGGTCCCTTGGGCGTGGGGAGGGTCATTCTGTGCATTGTGTGATATTTGTCTCCACATTAGGCTTTCTGTCAGATGGTGAGGACAACGATGACTCCAGATCTGCTCCAGGTAATAGAGATGGGCCTGCCTCAGCTGGGTGTTGGGGAGGAGAGTTTCCATCATAGAGATGAGAGGCAAGGGAAGCAGTTTTCCTTTGATGGAGCAGCAGCATCCACTGTGTCGAGATGGAGTCCATCCTTTCCCTTCTCTGGCTGTTCCGTCATGTCTCACATTTGGAGCTGGGCTCTCTGTGTCCAGAATCATAACAGAAACACATTGTTTCTAAAAATAACATCTGGAAAGCACAATTTGTCAACATGCTTTGGTAATGCTTAATGGGTATGAGTGTTCCTTTAAGAAACATGTGTAAAATCATGTTTTGGCTTATGGACACTTCAAACTGAAACATGGTCTTAGAGAAAAAAAATCTTTTGAAACAAGGTGCCTCTATATAGCAGCTCATAAACTCTGGATCAGAAGGGATCTTAGGTATTTCCCAGATGAACCCACTTACCGTGGTTTTATCTGACCCCTTCTCTGCCCTCAGAAGCCCCAGATCAGAGGACTGATGCCCCTGGTGAGGATTACGATGATGCTGAAGAGGTACCAGTGCCTGGGGCTCATCCTGCCTCTCGAGTGAGAGAAGAGCAAGTGCTCCCAGAGAAGGAAGATGGGATGAGGTCTCAGACAGGTGAGTGGGGTTAGCTCCTCTCCTGCAATCTTCAGTCCCTGTCCTGGAAATGGTGAATTTGGGCTCCTCCATGCCCAGCCTCTCTAGAATTTCAAAACATCAGTAATCTCATGAATTTGATGGGCTTCCCTGGTATCTCAGATGGTAAAGAATATGCCTGCAATGCAGGAGACCCAGGTTTGATCCCTTCTCGTTGGGAAGATCTCCTGGAGAAGGGAATGGCAACCCACTCCAGTATTCTTGCCTGGAGAATCCCATGGACAGAGGAGTCTGTCAGGCTGTAGTCCATAGGATCACAAAGAGTTGGACGTGATAGTCTCAACCGTATGCTGTCTTTAATGTTATCACACTCCTTGGCAGTGAGGAATCATTCTCCTTTTGGCGTTTATATCTCCATACTGCAACATAAATTTTCACTTTATATGTGATATGCTTGCATTAAAATTTACAGATTAGGGCATTTCCTGACAATCCAGTGGTTAGGACTCTGTGCTTTCACTGCTAGGACTCAAGTTCAATCCCTGGTCAAACAACTAAGATCCCACAAGCATTGTTCAGTGGCCAAAAGAAAAAGAAAAACTTGATTATTTGAGCATATTTATGAAATCCACAAATAGAACAAGTGTTTTGATAACTCTTCTGTGCTGTCTTATACATGAAAGGTAGTCAGAGATTTTTAAAAATGTACTGCAGTATTGAATTTGTGAAGTATTCTGATAATTTAAGATGAGTTCTGTTTATATATCAGCACAATGTACAAAATCTATGATATGAAGTGGCCTTAACATTAAGCCATGTTGGTGGTTCATAGACCAGAGTTTGTAGTCAGCTAAAGTCTAATTTGCTCCAGACTTTTCAGTAGCTGAGAGAAGACACTCATTCTCTAGAAAAGAGCATTTCTCCATCTGAGGGCCTGTGTGGTCCCTGGGAAGGGGTGTCCTGTGGTTGCATCTTGATACTATTTGTGGACATTTGGGAACAGGAGTTAACTAAGAGCAGAGCTGGTTTGTGAGTGAGGAACTCATATTTGCCTGTCTCCACTCTCCCTCTCATGGTGATTTCACATCTGTCAGTTGTGAGAGGAGAACATTAAATTCATTGGTATGTTCTTACTGTTCTTGGGCATCTCCCTGCAAATTGTGTAGCCTGGAGGCAGGTCTTCCCAGAGCTCCTGTGTGAGCCCAGGTCTCCTGTGATGCAGGATTTCCACATGAACTGAGGCCCCAGAGACCACATGAACCGGATCTGAGAGGACAGCCGGGATCCATCCTCACTGTAACTAGTGTGAAACAGCCTGAACCCCCCTGCCCACACCTGGGTCCCAGGGGTGCTTTGTTATCACCACTTAATTGACTCACTTCCACAACACAGTCTGGTCCCCTTTGTCTCAGTTCTAGTCATACTTTTCTTTACTATTTCAGGCTCTTCTCTGTTCGTCTTTGGAGAGGAAGCTGATCCTGGGGAAGGAGAAGAGAGCCCATGGCTGCTCCATGGGGACAAAGGGGACCCTGGGTATGATGACATTGAACTCAGTGCCCCAGGAACATCCACAGTGACTTTCCCATGATGTTGTATTAAATATGAGATGAAGCCTCGGATATTCTAATTGCCTGTATTTCAATACAGTAATGCTGACCTACTGTAATTGGGTTATATGGAAATTGTTCAAAATGAAATATTCTGAATAAAGTAACTTTTTTCTGTGTTACTAATTTAGCAAGTTCCACATCAAATGCTTTTCAAGGATTGGTCTGGTTCTCAAACACCATTTTCCTCAAAGGAAAACAAGGTGTACTGCCTTCTTTTCTCACCTCCTTCAAAGGCTAATGAGGCCATGACTTTGCCTGGGATCACAGATGCTCCAGGTCACTCTTACTTAGAAAAAGCATCTAAACCTGGTCTACATTCACACCCTCCTTCCTAGCAAGATGAATTTGTCGACCAAAAAATATAGTCAGAACCTGATAGAGTTATTTTATTTGGTGGGGATGTGTAGGACTGTATGCCCTGGAGACTGCATCTTAGCAGCTCTGAGAAAACTGCTCCAAGGAGGCAGGAGGGGAAGTCAGCCTATATACAAGATTGCAACAAAGGGAGCAGGCAGACGGAACATCAAAGGTCAGGTATCAAGTTAAGGAAGTTAGCATTCTGCTTCTGGGAAGATGCAAGCCTCTGGACTCACTGGATTCATTCCTTACACATGCAGCCCAGCTATCCGGGACCAACCCTGGTTCCCTGTTCACCTTATGGAGCGGCAGATGGCTGCTGCTTGCATCCCCCAGCTCCTCAGCAATCACCATGCAGGGGGTGGCAGCATCCCCTCGATCACAGTTTTGGGAGCCCTCATTCACATTTGAAGGCCGGAAATCACTAATGGCTGTGACATTTCTTGTTTATTGATATGGCAGGAGATATTTTCATTTCACACCCTCATGGAAAAAACCCAATCCTGTATGTTCTTCTCTGAGATGTCACATCACCTGTTTTTAACCTATTCTTGGGCACCAGACTTGGATGTGAGTTTCAAAGTGGGACATTGGCTGGTAAGAGAGAATGGATACAGCTTTTCTTGTCCTGCCTAAATTTTCATGGACCCGTTAAAAATCTAACTCTAGGTAACTGTGTCTCCTGTTTTTCATTACTCATTCCCTAGGTTACTTTATCTGTTTATTTCTCAAGCAGATATAGATTCCTTTTTGCTCTTCTCCCATGTCTAGTTGGTTATCAAATCATGAATCCATTCTTTCCATCCCTTTGTGCTATTTCTTCAGGATGTTGCTATTTCTTGTCTCTCCAGTAATCTATCCCTCTGAGTGAATTATATCAGCTCATATCTCTTTCTAAGTTGATGGAAGGCAAATTGGTGCTCACCACACCCTGCATCCAGGTGGAACAACAGGGCAAGAAAGTGGAGACCTAGGCAGAGGGGATGCATAAGAAGGGATGTAGATGGGAAGATCAGGAACATTTGGTTATTTATGTTTCAAATATGTGGGTGGAGGTGTCTGATATGATTGAAAACTTAAAGGAAGAATTTCAGACTAGTGGACTTCTCTGAAAACATACTGTTTCAAGATTGCTTTAAACTGGTTGCTATTGAAAATGTTAACGTGATCCTGCTGTGATTCTTCAGGGTAGGGACAGCTGTCATGTAGGAGTGGCCAAGTAAATACTATCTTTACACAACACGTCTCCCCCCACCCCATTCCACTGTGGACATGTGGAGAAGCTGCTGAACTATTATAAGAACTGAGAGTGCTGGCCTGGCTGTGAGCTGAGTCCACCCAGCTACTGCTTGATGGCCTGTATGGTGTCCAGGGCTCCAACCTACACACACACTTGCAGTCTTCATAGTTCTAGGCTGTGCTTGGGGATGGGAAGATGCCCAGGACTTCTCCCAGGGCAGCTCATATAGCTATTCACCACTGGGAAGTAATGAAATAAATGACACATGATGAAAGAAATAAAGTATACCCACCAAGAAGCTCAGTGAACTCCAAAAAACACAGATAAACAATCAAGTTCAGGAAAAGAATATGTGAACAAAATGAGATTAAAAATATTTCTTATCATTTTTATTATTGTTTTTGGTTGCACTGGGTCTTTGTTGCTGCATATGGGCTTTCTCTAGTTGCGGCAAGCAGGCACTACTCTTCTTTGTGGACAGCAGCTTCTCTTTGTGGGGGCTTCTCCTGTTGTGGAGCACAGGCTTTAGGCGCTCAGGCTTCATTCAGTAGTTGCAGCATGCAGGCTTCTATTTGCGGCATGCAGGTCCTAGAGCACGGGCTCAGTAGTTGTTGTGCACAGGCTGAGGTGCTCCACAAAGGAAATTGATTGTTTTACAGAGATAGAAATGATAAAAAAGGAAGCAACAAGGAGTTTGGTGATGGTTTAGTGGTTAGGATTCTATCCTTTCATGGCTGTGCCTGGATTCGATCCTAGTCTGGGAACCAAGATCCCTCAGTCTCTACAGTGAGGCAAAAAAAGGAGAAGGAACCAAACAAATTCTTTTGCTTAAGATTACAATGAATGAAACACAACAAAATGAAAAATGCTACAGGCAGCATCAGCAACAGCAGAAGAATCTGTAATGTAGAAGACATTGAAATTACCCAGCCAGAAGACAAAGAAGAAAAAAAGAATGAAAAAATGTAAAAGAACCTGTGTGAACTATGGGATAACATTCAGAGAAACAACCTGCATATTATGGGAATCCCAGAAGGAGAAGAGAGGGAGAAAGAGACAGAAATTGTGCTTAAAGAAATAATACCAGATAAGTCGCAAACTGGACCAGTTTTAGACATCCAAGTTCATGTAGTTAATAGGTCACCCCTGGAGTTCATTCAAAACTATTCTCTCCAAGACACATTTCCTGTAATCAAGACAAAGAGAGAATTTTAGAAGCATCAAGAGGAAAGTAAATGTTCACAGAAAAGAAATTCCCTTAAGAATATCATTGGGTTTATGAGAATAAACCTGGCAGGCCAGAAGAGAATAGGATGATATATTCAAACTGATGAAAGTAAAAACCTGCCAACCAAGAATATTTTTCTCAGGAAAGTTGTCTTTCAGAAATTAAGATGATACAAAGAATTTCCCAAACAAACAACAGTTGAGGAAGCTCACCAACACAGGTTTGTCTTGCAAGATTACTGAAGGGAGTTCTTCAAGGTAAATGAAGGATGCTAATTATCATATGAAAGAAGATATAACAGATTTGTAAATGTAAGTATGTAACCCAATTCAGAATACTCTAATATACAAACTATACAGTGAAAGTCACTCAGTGGTGTCCGACTCTGAGACCCCCTGGTCTGTCTATGCAATTCTCCAGGCCAGAATACTGGAGTGGGTAGACTTTCCCTTCTCCAGGGGATCTTCCCAAGCCAGAGATTGAACCCAGGTCTCCCACACTGCAGGCAGATTCTTTACCAGCTGAGCCACAAGGGAAGCCCAAGAATACTGGAGTGGGTAGCTTATCCCTTCTCCAGGGGATCTTTCTGACCCAGGAAATGAACCAGGGTCTCCTGCATTGCAGGTGGTTTCTTTACCAACTGAGCAATCAGGGAAGCCCACAAAATATACAATGGACTTGTAAATGTAAATGTGTAATGCCGGAGTCTAGCCCCGGTGGATCCAGGGAATTCGAAGGGGGGGCGGAGTTGGTGTCCTAGGAAAGAACTTATTTAATTACAGCTATAAAGAGAGATTAGAAAAGGATAATGTAGTAGGAAAATTGGTGGAGAAAAGGGGCTGAATAACTTGGTTTATGTGGAAAACCAATAAAACTCCAAGACAAGGAGTTTGCACCATCTATGTAGGCCACCAGTGCTCGCTTGAATAGCAGAGGGTGCCCCGCCTTGGGCTCCCTCTTGTGGGTCTTAGAAGCCAGGGCAAGTAAGTAGACATGGCGAGCCTCCACGCTCCAGATGGGAATTCAGCCAGAAAAGAAGAGAACGAGAAAAGACCACACAGGGGAAACAAATCTTTCCAGGAACTGGTCCATTTCTTTATTTTTCAGGTCCACTTATATACTTTTTGTTATACATAGGGATCAATACAGAGTCACGTGGGGTCAGCAGACCTGACCCTTATCAAAATCAGGTGCTTTATGCAGAAGTATAAAAAGATCTTAAGGGATTTAAATCAGCTTATGGCCAAGAGGCCTGCTAACATTTTATGGCCCTTTCTTTCTGAATACGGTCAGTCAATCAGAAAACTTATTCTTCCAGGGGTGAATTTTCTTAAACCAGGCGCCAGATAAAGTTGCATTCCTATAGGGTGAAGGTGCAGTGGGTTACAACTAAGAAAGGAATTTAGTTAGCCTAAAGTTTAACATGATTAATATCAAAGGTTAATATCTTTTTCTCCTATATGCTAGTTATATTCATTTGTGTGTATAAGGGCAGGGAATATAGAGACTTGGCACCAAATATTGGCCCAACAAATGAAAACCCTTCACCACTAATACTATACTAATAATTTTCTAACTTCTCAAAAGAGTCTGTATTTAGAAAGTTTAAAGCATCTCATGCCTCTCACGATTGGGAGGCTGTGAACAATCACATGTGGCTGGACGAACCTGTCAGGCAAGCTACAGAACTTTCAGAGGAGTTTGTAAGATGAAACACTCTTGTCACGCCCAGGAATTTATTAACTGGAGCTGTAGATTAACTCCTTCTCTGAGAGAGGTGGTGGGGGACAGCCCCCCATAAAATCAGAGGTGTAGGTGAGAGCATGAAGCAGTAAAGTAGGCAGACTCTGGTTTTGGGGGTAGATGCTCAGGAACAGGAGGTCTCCTGAGGCTTGATCCTGCCTTTGTGTATGCCGAGCCTCCTTCCTCATGACCTTTGCCATGGGCGGAGTTCCTCACGCTGGCTCCCGGCAGTGTAATACAACTCAGAATACTCTAAATGTGCTAACCAGTTAACTGTAGTCTAAAGGAAGTATTAAAATAACTATAAAGAAAAGTTTTTTGTTAGTGGTTATACAATATAAAGAGAGGCAAGTTCTGACATCAAAAACAGAAAGTGTAAGGGGATAAAAAGGTATAGCTTTTGTATGTGATTGAAATTAATTTATCAGACTGTTGTGTCTCTAAGATGTTATACGTGAGCCTCATGGCAACAAAAATGTAAAAACCTACAGTAGAGTCACAAAAAGTAAAAAGAAAGAAGTCAGAGCACACCACTATCCAAAGTTATTAGCTCACAGTTCTAACTGTTGTGCAGAACAGTTGAGTTGTCCTGGTCTCTAAAGCATCCTTCAGGATCAGCCGCAGAGGACTCTCCTTTCACAAAGTGAAAGATGAATTAGTCTGCCTTTTTTTTTTTTAAAGCAAAAGAACTCCTTCTGCAGCTAATCTCCTTCCTTATGTCATACAGACAGTGCAGCTGTACTTTTTAATTGCAAACTTTCTTCCCGTGATGTCACTGTGAGGTTTTAATTGAAAAACTGCCAAATGATAAATCATATGAATACCTTGTCTCCTCCATTGGGTCTGATTAAGACTAAATAAGATGCCACATTAATCTCCTTCCTTATGTCATACAGACAGTGCAGCTGTACTTTTTAATTGCAAACTTTCTTCCTGTGATGTCACTGTGAGGTTTTAATTGAAAAACTGCCAAATGATAAATCATATGAATACCTTGTCTCCTCCATTGGGTCTGATTAAGACTAAATAAGATGCCACATGTTAGTATGTTGTGGTTTGTCTTGTGTATCCTTAGAGATAGAGATTTGCAGCGTTCGTTGTGACATATCTGTTGGTGATAAGCTCCCTCTCTTAGAAAATAAAAATTTGCCCTGTTAATTGCTGAAAACGTTTGCTTTTAAAACAAAAATGTCAGTTAGCTAAGTGCTGCTGCTGCTGCTAAGTCACTTCAGTCGTGTCCGACTCTGTGTGACCCCATAGACGGCAGCCCACCAGGCTCCCCCGTCCCTGGGATTCTCCAGGCAAGAACACTGGAGTGGGTTGCCATTTCCTTCTCCNTTCTAAAATTGATATTTTTGCATGCACAGTTAGAAAAGGCCAGCTGTGCTTTGACTGGTATCTGCTGCTGCCAACTCGCTTTAGTTATGTGTGACTCGTGGGACACCAGAGATGGCCCCCCGTCCCTGGGATTCTCCAGGCAAGAATGCTGGAGTGGGTTGCCATTTCCATCTCCCATGCATGAAAGTGACAAGTGAAAGTGAAGTCACTCAGTCGTATCTGACTCTTCGTGACCCCATGGACTGAAGCCCACCAGGCTCCTCCGTCCATGGAATTCTCCAGGCAAGAGTACTGGAGTGGGTTGCCATTGCCTTCTCCATTAGCTAAGTGAGGTCCTCAAAAACAGTTCTCTATATTTAAGATAATTTCTCTTGAATGTCTGCTGCTGCTGCTGCTGCTGCTGCTGCTAAGTCACTTCAGTCATGTCCGATTCTACGTGACCCCACAGATGGCAGCCCACCAGGCTGCCCCACCCCTGGGATTCTCCAGGCAAGAAGACTGGAGTGGGTTACCATTTCCTTCTCCAATGCATGAAAGTGAAGAGTAAAAGTGAAGTTGCTCAGTTGTGTCTGACCCTTAGCAACCCCATGGACTGCAGCCCACCAGGCTCCTCTGTCATGGGATTTTCCAGGCCAGAGTACTGGAGTGGGCTGCCATTGCCTTCTAGTGGGGTCTAATTCAGTCATTCAATAAATATTATCTCAGCATCTATTAAGTTATAGAGAGTGGAAATACAGAACTTATACTCAGGTACAGGCCTCACTCCAATCCTGGGCTTTGGCAGGGCCTCAGCAGATACTTGCAGCCTACAGGAGCCTTGGGTAGCATGCCCAGATTGGGGAGGAGTCAATGATAAGGAAAAGAGAATCTGTTCACAGACTTTTAGATGTTAAAGGAGGAACACATTTTGCTATATTTCCAGTGTTCTTAGACTGATATGCAGGCTGGACTCAGCCTGGACTCAAAGCTCCATGTGCAATAGAACATCAGGTCATAGAGTTCAAGTCTGAGCAACCACTCAGCCTTTGAACTCTGAGTGCCATCCCAGTGGCACTAATCTTGAGTTTAAGTAGTTTAAGAATGACCACCTGCAGGAACTCAATAGCTCTGGAGTTGGTAATTACATCAGTTCTGAGCAGAGGTGGATTAATCATGAAGGTAATGAAGCCTCACCTTCACAGACTCTCCTTATACCAACTCCTCCCACATTCTGAGGCAGGCCCTAGGGCTGTGCTCACAAGGATACAGGTTTTGAATGTGCCATTCTCTTGAGTTGAGGAAAAAAAAATTAGCAAAATTTTTCTTACCCAAATGTGAAGAATTCTTTCTGTGGTAAATTCTGCAAAGATGGTCACCTTACCTGCCTCCTGAGAAATCTGTATGCAGGTCAAGAAGCAACAGTTAAAACTAGACATGGAACAAAGGACTGGTTCCAAATTGGGAAAGGAGTACGTCAAGGCTGTTTATTGTCACCCTGCTTATTTAATTTATATGCAAAATACATCATGCAAAATGCTGGGTTGGATGAACCACAAGCTGGAATCAAGATTGCTGGGAGAAATATCAATAACCTTAGATATGCAGATGACACCACCCTTGTGGCAGAAAATGAAGAGGAACTAAAGAGCCTCTTGATGAAAGTGAAAGAGGAGAGTGAAAAAGCGGGCTTAAACTCAACATTCAAAAAATGAAGATCACCACATCTAGTCACATCACTCCATGGCAAATAGATGAAGAAACAATGGAAACAGTGAGAGACTTCATTTTTTTGGGCTGCAAAATCACTGTAGATGGTGACTGCAGCCAAGAAGTTAAAGACCTTGCTTCTTGGAAAAAAAGTTATGACCAAACTAGTTCAGTTCAGTTCAGTCGCTCAGTCGTGTCTGACTCTTTGCGACCCCATGAATCGCAGCACGCCAGGCCTCCCTGTTCATCACCATCTCCCGGAGTTCACTCAGACTCACGTCCATCGAGTCCG
>SJYT01030076.1:297524-371086 GCA_006410635.1 Cephalophus harveyi | reverse complement strand
TCATCTGAGTTAAATTCACCCATTCCAGTCCATTTTAGTTCGCTGATTCCTAGAATGTCGACGTTCACCCTTGTCATCTCTTGTTTGACCACTTCCAATTTGCCTTGATTCATGGACCTGACATTCCAGGTTCCTATGCAGTATTGCTCTTTACAGCATCGGATCTTGCTTCTATCACCAGTCACATGCACAACTGGGTATTGTTTTTGCTTTGGCTCCATCCCTTCATTCTTTCTGGACTTATTGCTCCACTGATCTCCAGTAGCATATTGGGCACCTAATGACCTGGGGAGTTCCTCTTTTGATATCCTCTCATTTTGCCTGTTCATACTGTTCATGGGGTTCTCAAAGCAAGAATACTGAAGTGGCTTGCCTTTCCCTTCTCCAGTGGACCATTCTGTCAGCCCTCTCCACCATGACCCGCCTGTCTTGGGTTGCCCTGCAGGCATGGCTTGTTTTCATTGAGTTAGACAAGGCTGTGGTCCTAGTGTGATTAGACTGACTAGTTTTCTGTGAGTATGGTTTCAGTATGTCTGCCTTCTGATGCCTTCTTGTAATACCTACCATCTTACTTGGGTTTCTCTTACCTTGGGTGTGGGGTATCTCTTCACGGCTGCTTCAGCAAAGCACAGCCGCTGTTCCTTACCTTGGACGAGGGATATCTCCTTACCGTCGCTGTTTCTGACCTTCAATGTGGGATAGCTCCTCTAGGCCCTCCTGCGCCTGCACAGCCATGGATCCTTGGGTTGCTCCTCCCGGCCGCCGGCCCTGGCCTTGGGCGTGGGTGGCTCCTCCCAGCTGCCGCCCATGGCCTCGGGCTCGGGGTGGCTCCTCAGGGTCACCGACCCTGGCCTCGGGCGCCAGGTGGCTCCTCCCAGCTGCCGCCCCTGGCCTTGGAAAGCAGAGACATTAGTTTGCCAACAAAGGTTCATCTAGTCAAAGCTATGTTTTTTCCAGTAGACACGTATGGATGTGAGAGCAGGAACATAAAGAAAGTTTAGCACTGAAAAATTGATGCTTTTGAACTGTGGTGTTGGAGAAGAATCTTGAGAGTCCCTGGACTGCAAGCAGATCCAACCAGTCAATCCTGAAGGAAATCAGTCCTGAGTATTCTTTGGAAGGACTGATGCTGAAGCTGAAACTCCAATACCTTGGCCACCTGATACAAAGAACTGGCTCATTGGAAAAGACCCTGATGCTGGGAAAGATTGAAGGTGGGAGGAGAAGGGGACGACAGAGGATGAGCTGGTTGGATTGCATCACCGAGTCAATGGCCATGAGTTGAGCAAGCTCCAGGAGTTGGTGATACAGGGAAGCCTGGCATGCTGCAATCCACGGGGTCACAAAAAGTCGGACACTACTGATCGACTAAACTGAACTGAAAGGGGAAGAAGTTAATTACATACATGGAGCAGTAAATGCACAATCAGATTTCTTCAGGAAATCAAGAAGAAACAGGGGACTTAGAAAGCACATGCTACCCTTTCATTAGTACAGGATTGGTAGAAGGTGAAAATAAGATCAGAGATGATGCACTGACCAACCCAGAGGAAATGAGAGCTTTTTAAGGATGAAGGTCAAAAGGCTGAGACAAATTTGGGAAACTGAGCCTGCTCAAAATCCTCCAAGCCAGGCTTCAGCAATACTCAGATATGCAGATGACACCACCCTTATGGCAGAAAGTGAAGAGGAGCTAAAAGGCCTCTTGATGAAAGTGAAAGAGGAGAGTGAAAAAGTTGGCTTAAAGCTCAACATTCAGAAAACGAAGATCATGGCATCTGGTCCCATCACTTCATGGGAAATAGATGGGGAAACAGTGGAAACAGTGCCAGACTTTATTTTTTTGGGCTCCAAAATCACTGCTGATGGTGACTGCAGCCATGAAATTAGAAGACGCTTACTCCTTGGAAGAAAAGTTATGTCCAACCTAGATAGCATTTTCAAAAGCAGAGACATTACTTTGCCGACTAAGGTCCATCTAGTCAAGGCTATGGTTTTTCCTGTGGTCATGTATGGATGTGAGAGTTGGACTGTGAAGAAGGCTGAGTGCCGAAGAATTGATGCTTTTGAAGTGTGGTGTTGGAGAAGACCCTTGAGAGTCCCTTGGACTGCAAGGAGATCCAACCAGTCCATTCTGAAGGAGATCAGCCCTGGGATTTCTTTGGAAGGAATGATGCTAAAGCTGAAACTCCAGTACTTTGGCCACCTCATGTGAAGAGTTGACTCATTGGAAAAGACTCTGATGCTGGGAGGGATTGGGGGCGGGAGGAGAAGGGGACGACCGAGGATGAGATGGTTGGATGGCATCATGGACTCGATGGACGTGAGTCTGAGTGAACTCCGGGAGATGGTGATGAACAGGGAGGCCTGGCGTGCTGTGATTCATGGGGTCGCAAAGAGTCGGACACGACTGAGCGACTGAACTGAACTGAACTGAACTGAGCCTGACTCAGCACAGAGTGATGTAAAGGGAACAGGAGATGCACCAGGGGCGGGTGCTCTTAAACAGGACTTAGATCTAGTTGTTGGTCAATCAGAAATGTTGACTGAGAAACAACCAAGCCCAATAGAGGAAGCAAGGTGAGATCAGAGGGAGCAGTTTGGGATGAAGACACAGAAGGAAGGGGAGATCCAGGAAAGGACCTGCCTCATGTGACAGATTCTTTCTTCTTTTCAAGTCTTCTTTCTCCTTTGTATCCATCAGAAGAGGCCCTGTTCTGCTGCTGGAAAAAGTGACCCCCAAATCTCACACATACACACACACACAAATGCACACATACACACACATATACAGACACACACACACACACTCATCACAACCTACAGTTGTTAGTGGTCAGTGAGACTCTTATATGTGCACCCTCTGGAACATACAGCTTCTGGGGCAGAAAAGAGAGAGACTAGAGAATCACACTTGGGCTTTTCATGCCTCCACTCAGAGGTGACAGAGGTGACACCACCCACATTTCATTGCCCAGAATGAGTCACTGAGGACTGGAAATACAGCTGTTTGGTGAGCATCACTGTCTATCCACACCCTTCAGTGGAACTCCTGAGAGCACTGCTGTCAGTCTTTTCTCACCTTGGAGAAGCTTCTGAGGTACAGCTTTGTGCAGATGGGCTTTTCATGCCTCCACTCAGAGGTGACAGAGGTGACACCATCCACATTTCATTGCCCAGAATGAGTCACTGAGGACTGGAAATACAGCTGTTTGGTGAGCATCACTGTCTATCCACGTCCTTCAGTGGAACTCCTGAGAGCACTGCTGTCAGTCTTTTCTCACCTTGGAGAAGCTTCTGAGGTACAGCTTTGTGCAGAGGTTGAACATGATCCTACCCTCCCCGAGTGGGACTTGAAGGCATTTCCTAGTTTTATCCTTTGGTTTGTGTGTCTCTGACTCCTTACTCCACCTCAGTCTGTGCCAAGTGGGATTAGTCAGATTGTATCTCCCCTGTCCCCCACCTCCCTTCTCCACTCAGTATCACTAACTGCAGGGTGATTTTCAGCATTTGCCCATGAACTCACTTCTTTAGTTAGCCAATATTTGTTAAGCTCTTTCTATGTGCCTTTACTTGACCTTAAGGAGACACTGAAGAATAAGACATAATACTTGCTCTCCAGAAGCCTGCACTTTGGAGGTGAGGTGAGGTGAAGTGAAGTCTCTCAGTCATGTCCGACTCTTTGCGACCCCGTGGGCTGTAACCTACTAGGCTTCCCCTTCCATGGGATTCTCCAGGCAAGAATACTGGAGTGGATTGCCATTTCCTTCTCCAGGGGATCTTCCTGACCCAGGGATTGAACCCAGGTCTCCCGCATTGGAGGCAGACGCTTTAACCTCTGAGCCACCACTTTGGAGACCATAGTGTATATATAAGAAAGTTTATATAGATTAAATAGATGCAGCAGTAAGTTTGAGCTGGAGGAATTAGAAAGAATCCTCAGAGGTAAAAACTCTATGCATTTAAAAACAAGAGAAGATTTATCAATTTTCTTTTTGTAGTAGGCTTAAAAATGTGTCCTCTAGAATTCAAATATACATAAATGTAATATTCTCTATTATTATAACTGATTTCATCTTGTGCACTAGCAAGGTGTGTTTGTGTGGATTGAAAGTTCCATAGCATCAACACAGACTCTCCCATTTAAAATTTGTCCCTCAACTTAGCTTGGGTTCATTGTAATAACTGTCTTGTCATTTCCAGTTCAAGCTCCCTGCTGAGACTGTCTTTCCTCTCTTTAAGGAGGCATCTTCTTTTCTCTTCTCCCACAGATGGTGTCTGGGGTGGGAGGGCTTCTACGTTTCCAGCAGCATCAGGGAAGGGTCCTTGGTTTGCTTGCTCTCCACTTAGAATTTGATTGTCTTTGATTTAGCAGCTTTGATCGTTTCTGGTCTCTGGGTATCTGATGCTGCACTGTGGAGGAATGAATGAGGCCAAACCAGAGCCATACTCTTTGTTTGATATTGCTGGTTATAGACCGTAAATGGCTGAACAGAGATGATGGGCTGGACATCACCAGCTGATGGCTTTGCTCCTTCTTTTATGCCCTTGTGATGAAGCGGTCTTTGGTAAAGGAGACTCTACAAACCCTGGTCCCATCCATCCATGCAAGGAACATATATGGTGACACAGATCTCCAATGCTTTGGTGTAACAACACAATGAATTATTTCCTTTTGAACTGTGTACCACTATTTTAATTTTAAAATATTTTGTTTTTTAGTCACTCTGTCTGATAAGTCCTGAGGAAATGTCTCTCAAGTAAGCAGGTTTAATTATTAACTTTCCTGGCAAAGAGATTACTGAACCTCTGAAACCTCTATTTTCTCATGGTGATTTGGGAATAATAATGCTACAGATTGTATTGCTTTACCATAAAACCAGGTAAGCAGTTAGTCTAAGTTAAAGAAAAGGATTATTTCTGCTCTTTGCTCCTGCACTTCTAATTCAATATGGAAGCTGTTAAAATAAAATTTTTATAAAAAAATTTCTTCCTGTTACAGTTATGTGTGGTTTGAATTGAAAATGTGCTAAATGATAAATACATAAACATCCTGACCACTTGGCTATATCTGATTAAGACAAGAACAGGAGGCTTCATGGTCTTCACCTGTCAGAGTGCTGTGGTTTATCTTCTTTATCTTCAGATATACAAAGACACTTGCAGCTTTTTTATACATGTTAGAACTGGCTCTCTCAGCCCTGCTCTTGGAGTGGGGCTAGCCTTTTTTCTGGTATTAGAATTTACTGCACTCATTGCACCAAAGTGTTGAAGTGAACCATACATAGCTTATACCATTTAGTCATATTGAAATATCATTACAAAAATTAACACAACTTGTATTGTGCTCTTAAGTCCTCACAACAAGTTGAATTATTTCTCAAAAGATTTCTTTTGATTAAAATGATTTATGTAAAATACCTGGCTGACATCCATTCATTCAGGTATACAAGAGACATCATTTAGGATTTTTTATTAGCAGGCTTTGGGGATAAGGAGGTGAATTAGACACAAAACTTTTACCAAGTCTATTTATAAAGTAAAATTAGCAACTAAACAACTTAATTCATGAGGTTCACAGTTGGTAGGGTCAAAGTTCATGAGCAGTAGAATGGGGGACAGAGAGAAGGGGCGATGTGTGGAAGACTCACAACTCTGGCACCAATCACCATCACAGCATGTCAAAACTCTGGGAGGGTTTTGATAGCTCCAGTCAAGGCTCCAGATAACAGAATTGAATTCCTGTTCTAGAGTTCTGTGAGTCCTGGGATGGGATGGAGAGAGGGGCCCTAATATTGCTTCTCTATCGCTACTATATACTACTATTAACTAAAGGTAATATCTCTTACTAACGCCAACTCATTTAATTCTAACCAAAAGTCTGCCATCTAGGCACAACATAACTCTCCTCTTACAGACTAAACCAGTACACAGAGAGTGTAAGGACCCTGTACAAGGTCACACATGTGGTGTGTGGCTGAGCTCTGAGTCACAACAGGGCAAACTGGCTCCCAAGTCTGTTCTCCTGACCCCTGCACTGCACTCTCTCAAGTTTATTGCAGACAAAGTTGGTTGGTGTCCTCCCTAAAGTTTTCCTCCTTCAAATCTTGGATGAGATTGGACACTGAGATTTTCTTACGTGTCAGAGAAGACATACCTTCATCAGAGGGTGAGTTGGTTCATGTTGACGCTGCACTCCCAGCTCTGGGGTAGTGGGTGCTGGGGACCCTATACTAGCCCTGAGTTAGCCCCTCCTTTCCAGCCCACCCCTCCTTATAATAGAGTCTGGAGCCCCTAACAGTGTCTTATCTGTGAGATCTCAGTCCCGGGGTAAGATCGTATGTACCTGGTTCACTAAACGCATCCCTGTGTCATCCTGTGGGAGGGATGAGTGGACCTCAGGAAGCATGTCCTGTGTTCTAGGTGTCTGCCTCATGGAATCTGGTGATGCTGTGGAGTGGAGTCCATAACTGGGTAAGGGATGATGACTCTGGGTCCCAGGGGCAGTAGAGCATCGACTCTTAAGTGACTGAGCAGATCCTGGTCCTACTCCAGCCCCTGAGTTTTATTCTGGTTCTGACATTTATAATCAGCTATTATCACCACTGTGTCAAGCATACAGAAGGAGATGGAGTTCATGTACAGATGGGGGCTTGGAAGTGAGAGGAACACAGAACAAGTAAGTGACTGTTATAAAATAAAATATTAGCACATTTAATAGAGAGAGAGAGAAAAATGTGTTCAACTGACTTTTCTCCCTTTTCATTTACCTGAGTCTCAAATAGGAAGGACGGGCATGACAGGACAGAGACGCTATGTCTGCTGACCAGGACGAGGCGTCCCTCTGGTTGGGGATGTGACAGGGCTGTGGACTGGCCCTCAGCTGCCCTCGGTGTTGCCGTCACTGAGACCTTAAGGTGTATGCGTGTAGGGGGTGCATGGAGCCATCCATCTCTGAGCTCTGGTGGGGACTCTGAAGTGTGTGTGTCACAGATGTGTCTTTCCCCCATCTTTGCTGAAATGATGAGAGTCAGACGGGTGAGGGGGCCTCAGTGTGGGCTTGTGTGGACCACAGGGGTGCATCCTGGGCATCTTTAGCCTGAGAGGGCATGAGGCATGGGAGGTAGCATCTTAGTGACCTTGGGTTTTGTCACTATCTTATATCCCCTTACTGTCCTTCTCAGTCTCTATTCACCCCAGGACTACTTTCTGGTTACCATCTGGGAGCGTCTTCTGGTCAGTGGAAACAGAACAAGGCAGCAATGGCCACACTGAACTTCAGCCCCTTCTGCTTTGATCTGTCCCCTCATCCACCCGGGCTTCCATTCTTGTCCCCACTTTTCCTCTTAAATGTAGAATGAAGGAGGTGGGGTCATTGATAGTTTCAGGCAGCATGAACCCCTTCTCTTTTCTGCTTCACAAGCCTCTTCTTTGACCCCTTGCCTGCAAGGGGTAGCAGAATACTTTCTATATATCCTTCTGTCTGGGGCAGTTCCTTTAGATTATATTTTGCATCTTCTTTAGTCATGGCTTATAATATAATGAATCTTATCAAACTAAACTGTCAATACACAAAGGGGGAAACTGTGAAGTTTAGGAAACCTAAGTCTTTCTAAACTACATGGTTTATTCTAGAGATCCCCAAGTTTTATTTTGGAGGGCTAGAGTTGAATGATGACTTCCACTCTCTCTTTGTTTCCTATAACAGCAATCTCTTTCTCTCATGAAGCATTATTCGGTGACTAGCTGAAAGGGATATTTCACATAAACTGAAATGCAATAAAGGGGAAGGCATTTAGTGTGTCTGAAAATCCCTTATAGGGCTTCCCAGGTGGCTCAGCAGTAAAGAACCTACCTGTCAATGCAGGAGACACAGGAGACGCAGGTTCAATCCCTGAGTCAGAAAGATCCCCCAGAGAAGGGAATGGCAACCCACTCGAGTATTCTTGCCTGGGAAGTCCTGTGGACAGAGGAGTCTGGTAGGGCTACAGTCTATGGGGTTGCAAAGAGTCGGACACAACTGAGAATGCACGCACGTGCCCCAGTACCGAGGCTCCAGATCCTTCTGAGAATGGGGGGGAAAGACCAGCAAATTCATCCCCTCAACATGATGGGTCCCACCTCACTCCCACCATGGTCACCTATGAATTCCTGTGCTCCTGGTCCTCACTTTCTGCTGGCCTGATAAATATTCTTGTATTTCAAGCCTTCTTGTAGTTCTTCTTTGTCCCTGAGCTCAGTCCCAGGGAAGATCAATGCTTGATTCTACCAGAGATATTCTCCATGGGCTAAGAGATCCCCTCCTTTGACGCTGACAGATCTCACAGTCTATGGCATTTGTCAGGGTGATCAGATGAGAAAATGTCACTCATGCTTTTTGATGCAACTTTTCTACACCAGCCTCAGTCATGGAGCCCGGCTTTCAGGACCACGGAAGTGGAGGTCAAAGGACCGTGTTGCTCATATAAGGAGATTTTGAAGATTCAGAAGCTCATTGGTGTTTGAGCTTCAGAAAGTGGCAGATGCAGCCTCCGATAGTGCCCGAAATGGTGAGAGATGTCGCTATTGGCTCTCAGGAGGGAGGGTGTAAGGGGTGGTCTATATAGACCACAGTCAGCACCCTGACGCCTCCTCACAGGCTGATCCTGCAGCTGGGACTGTGACCTTGAGGACTCGGGGTCAGGATGGCTCTGGGCAGACACCTCTCCCTGCAGGGACTCTGTGTTCTCCTCCTCGGCACCATGGCGGGTGGTCAAGGTAAGAGCTGCCCCTCTGTCCTGGGTCCACGGCAGGGGAGGATGCCTTGGTGAAAGGAAAGGTGTCTGGAGTTCTGGAGCTGAGCCTCAGTGTTTTTGACCAAAAGGAACCACAGTGGCTGTGAATACTGGTCCCTCTCCTGTGCGGGGTCCAATGGTCGTTGCCACAGATTTTATAGAGCAATGAGGTTTTGTCTGGACCGAGCTGGATCAGTCTGAGTCCCTCCACTGTCACCCTTGTTCTTAGGGAGTTTCTAGGAGTCCCAGTGTCTCCCAGTGTGTGGAAGGTCCAGCGACTGACCTCATTTGGGACTCTGGGCTGTTCCCACACGCTCCACAAGCCTGGTGTGTGAGCACTGCCCCTGGGTCCCCGTGTTTCCTGTGTCTGTGCTCCTGTGGGCTCTGTGCTTGTGTGTGTGTGTGTGTGTGTGAGGGTGCATGTGAGGGTGTCTGTGGGTGTATGAGGCTGTATGAGGGTGTGGAGCCTGTCTGTGTGAGAGGAATGGGACTGCTGAGCAGGGACTGAGTGTGTTGGTCTGTGAAGCACACAGGGTGCCCACAAGGCTGGGTGTCGTGTCTGCTGCATGTAACCAGATCAGAGATTATAGTGTACCTGCCTGCCTCTCTCTGGGTCCTCTCTCCCATCCTCTGGCCTCTCATATTTCTTATCCTGCCTTAAAATATAAATTTTATTTCATCAGGCATTTAGTAGTTTTCAACATTTCTGCTATTATGGAAAAAGTTGCTCTGAGCTTTTCTGTATTTAAATGTAAGGACCATTCATGATTGTTTCTCTAATGATGTTCCCTGGGTGGAACTGTTGTTTCATGAGCTGTGAATGTCCTTAAGGCTTTTGGTGCATAGAGAGTAAATGCTTTTTGAAACATTTGCACAGAGTTTTATTTCCACTAGCATTGTGTGAGAATATTAGTTAATGGCAACCCACTCCAGTATTCTTGCCGGGAGAATCCCATGGACAGAGGAGCCTGGCAGGCTACACTCCATGGGGTCGCAAAGAGTTGGACACGACCGAGCGACTTCACCTTACCTTACCTACCCTCATCAACATTTGGTTTTTACTGAGCTTTAAAATCTTATCCAGTTTTATAGGCAAAAACTAGCATATATTCACTAATTTAATGCTTCATTTCCTCCTTCATTGCTTGCTCATGACATTTGTGTTTTTTAAATTGTGATGTTTTTCATTTTGGCATGATTTATATTGGAGCTCTCTATACTATGACTGTTGGAGAAGGCAATGGCAACCCACTCCAGTATTCTTGCTTGGAAAATCCTATGGATGGAGGAGCCTAGTGGGCTGCCGTCTATGGGGTTGCACAGAGTCAGACACGACTGAAGTGACTTAGCAGCAGCAGCAGCATACTACGACTGTGACTACTAAGCCAGTTCAGTTCAGTCGCCCAGTTGTGTCTGCGTATTTGTGACCCCACGGACTGCAGCACACCAGGCTTCCCTATCCATCACCAACTCCTGGAACTTGCTCAAACTCATGTCCATTGAGTCGGTGATGCCATCCAACCATCTCATCCTCCCTTCCCCTTCTTCTCCTGCCTTCAATCTTTCCCAGTATCAGAGTCTTTTCAAATGAGTCAGTTCTTCCCATTAGGTGGCCAAAGTATTGGAGCTTCAGCATCAGTCCTTCCAATGAATATTCAGGACTGATTTCCTTTAGGATTGACTGCTTTGATCTCCTTACAGTCCAAGGGACTCTCAAGAGTCTTCCCCAATACCACAGTCCAAATGCATCAATTCTTCAGTGCTCAGCTTTCTTTATGGTCCAATTCTCACATCCATAAGTGACTACTGGGAAAACCATAGCTTTGGCTAGATGGACTTTTGTCAGCAAAGTAATGTCTCTGCTTTTTAGGTGCTGTCTAGGTTGGTCATAGCTTTTCTTTCAAGGAGCAAGTGTCTTTTAATTTCATGACTGCAATCACTTTCTGCAGTGATTTTCAAACCCCTCAAAATAAAGTCAGCCACTGTTCTCATTGTTTTCCCATCTATTTGCCAAGAAGTGATGGGACCAGATGCCATGTATTAGTTTTTTGAATGTTGAGCTTTAGGCCAACTTTTTCACTCTCCTCATCCACTTTCCTTAAGAGGCTCTTTAGTTCTTCTTCACTTTCTGCCAAAAGGGTGGTGTCATCTGCATATTTGAGGTTATTCATATTTCTCCTGGCAATCTTGATTCCAGCTTGTGCTCCATTTAGCCTGGCATTTCGCATGATGTACTCTGCATATAAGTTAAATAAGCAGGATGACAAAAAACAGCCTTGACGTACTTCTTTCTTAGTTTGGAACCAGTCTATTGTTCCATGTCCAGTTCTAACTATTGCTTCCTGACCTGCATACAGATTTCTCAGGAGGCAGGTAAGGTGGTCTGGTGTTCCCATATGTTTAAGAATTTCCCAAAGTTGGTTGTGATCCATACAGTCAAAAGCTTTGGTGTAGTCAATGAGGCAGAAATAGACGTTTTTCTGGAACTCTCTTGCTTTTTCGATGATCCAGTGAATTTTGGCAATTGGATCTCTGGTTCCTCTGCCCTTTCTAAAACGAGCTTGAAGTTCTAGAAGCTCACGGTTCATATAATGTTGAAGCCTGGCTTGGAGAATTTTGAGCATCACTTTACTAGTGTGTGAGATGAGTGCAACTGTATGGTAGTTTGAATACTCTTTGGCATTGCCTTTCTTTGGGATTGGAATGAAAACTGACCTTTTCCATTCCTGTGGCCACTGCTGGGTTTTCCAAATTTGCTGGCATATTGAGTGCAGCACTTTCACAGCATCATCTTTTAGGATTTGAAATAGCTCAGTTGAAATTCCATCACCTCCTCTAGCTGTTACCTATATGAATTTGAGTGCACAACATTCCTACAAGGCAGGATACATTTATCTCAAAAAACAGATCAGGAAGCTGAGGGAAAGCAAAGTTAAATCACTTGCCTAAGTAAGATAGATAAGATTTGAGTAAGTAGCACAAGTAAAATTAGAGCCCGAGCATTGGCCTTTCCAGGTGGTGTTAGTGGTAAAGAAGCCACCTGCCAATGCAGGAGATGTAAGAGGCGTGGGTTCGATTCCTGGGTCAGGAAGATCACATGGAGAAGGGCATGGCAACCCACTCCAGTATTCTTGCCTGGAGAATCCCATGGACAGAGGAGCCTGGCCAGCTACAGTCCATGGGGTTGCAAAGAGTCAGACATGACTGAGCAGGCATCTTGAATACCTTGTTTCTCCTAATGGCATCCATAATTCCTGTAGGTTTTCTTTATTCCTTTGCATTCTTTTTGCTCTTCTGATTGGATAATTTCAACTGATCTTTGTTTTATTTTATTGAGTCTTCTGCTTGGTCAAGTCTGCATTTTTTTAAGCTTTTTGTTTCATATTGGAGTATAGCCAGTTAACAATATTGTGATAGCTTCAGATGAACAGCAAAGAAACTCAGCCATACATATATATATGTGCATCCATGCTCCCACACACTCCCCTCCCATCCAGGCGGCCACATAACATTCAGTAGAGTTCCTTGTGCTGTTCAGTAGGCCCTTGTTGATTATCCATTTTAAATATAGCAGTGAGTAGGAGTTGGTCACAAGCAAAGGAGAAAAGGAAAGATATAAGCACCTGAATGCAGAGTTCCAAAGAATAGCAAGAAGAGATAAGAAAGCCTTCTTCAGTGATCAATGCAAAGAAATAGAGGAAAACAACAGAATGGGAAAGACTAGAGATCTCTTCAAGAAAATTAGAGATACCAAGGGAACATTTCATGCAAGGATGTAGGAGTTGGTCCCAAATTCCTTGCATATCCCTTCCCTTCATTCTTTTCCCTTGGCAACCATAAGTTAAGTTCTCTAACCTGTGAGTTTCTTTCTGTTTTGTAAATAAGTCCATTTAAAAATTTCTTTTTGGATTCATTATATAAGGGATATCAAATGATATTTCTCCTTCTCTATCTGATAGTCAAGTCTGTTTTTGAAGCTCTGTATTGAATTCTTCAGTTCCCTCATTGTTTTATTCAGCTCCAGAATTTCTGGTTAGTTTTATTTATTTATTTTTAATGTTTTCTGTCTGTTTGAAACAATGAATTTACAAGCTCCCTTCAGATTTGGACTGATTTTCCCCTCTTATTTTAACAGGTCTTTAATGCTTTTAGATAATTTTTAGTAAATTAATTCTACTTTTTCAGCAGAAGAGATAGCCTCAATAAGCAAACCCACCATTACCGAGAAAATCTCCTAGAACTCTTCACAGTAATGAAATCACCTTTGTGTTTGTGTCATAAACTAGATAAAAGCTCCATGTAGCAAAGACATTGTCTTATTATTTTCTGTATTTATAACACTTTAAAAAGACCTGCCTCTCCATAGATAGTTTTATCATTGATAAAATTTTAATCATTTAGTATTAATAAAAATAGCTTCTTGTGTGCTTTCAGGATCCTATTCAATCCTTTACTCTTACATCAGTGTCAGACTTCTAAAAAATCTGAGTAAGCACCATAGGATGTCCCTCTACTTCTACTGTTTCCTTTACCTCCCCCCAAGTATCTATTTTTCCTTCCTAGAATGGACCTCCCTGGGTCTGTGGACTAAACTGTGTCCCTCCATAATTAATACATTGAATCCTAGCCCCTAGTGTGACTGCACTGGAGATAGGGTCTTTAGGAAGTAATTGAGGTTAAATAGGCTTCCCTGGTGGTTCAGTGGTAAAGAATCCTCTTGCCAATGCAGGAGAGGCAAGTTTGATCCCTGGGTCAGGAAGATCCCCTGGAGAAGGAAATGGCAACCTACTCTAGTATTCTTGCTTGGGAAATCCCAAGGACGGAGGATCCTGGTAGACTACAGTCTATGATGTCTCAAGAGTTGGACACAATTTAGTGACTAAACCACTAACACCAAGGTTAAATAAGGTCATAAGGATGCGGCCCTAGTCCAGTAGGTGACTTTATAAAAAGAGGATGAGACAGATCCCCCTCCCTCTCTCCCTGTCCATCTGTCCCGAGGAAAGGCCAGGGGAGCACACAATGAGGGAGCCATGGCTACAAGCCAAGAGCAGAGATCTCAGAATGAACACGGCCTTGCTGGCACGTTGATCTCAGGCTTACCAGCCTCCACAACTGTGATAAGATAAATAACTTCTGTTTTTTAACCAGCCAGACTCTGGTTTTTGGGTCGCTGCCTGCCTGATCTGACTGTACACCAGGATCTTCTCCCGTGCAGCATTTCCCCAGATGTTCCCTCTGTGATGCACCACTTTGGTTTCCAGAGTGAGAACACATGGGGTGGTGCAGAGATCTGAGTGGTGTTAAGGGTGCCCCAAGGACAACGTCTTGTTAGATTGCAAGAAAGATTCTCATTTTCTGACCTGAATTTAAAGCTAATGGAGCTGATCAAGGTCTCAGGGAACTCACTTCTCAGTTCCTGACAGGCAGGCTCCTGCCTGCAACACTGGATGAGACCTGATGTGACAGAGAGAGGTGGTTTGGGTCCCAGTTTCAGGTGGGACCAGGCAGCAGACCTGGTCACACAGGAAGAAGTCTCGTCTGGATGAAGCAGTGAAGGCTCACGCATAAACCTCCAGCTTGTTCACCCACTGTCTTCTGACTCTGGAGGGAAGCCCTGCGTTAGTTATGTGTTGTTGTGCAACCAATTACTGCTGAACTCGGCAGCTTAAGTCAGCAAACACCAGGTATCTCACACTTTCTGTGGGTCAAGAATTTTAATAATTTTTCTCCTGTAATTGAGATCTAATCTTACTGCATTGTGGTCAGAAAAGATGCTTGGAATGATTTCAATTTTTTTAATTTACCAAGACTAGATTTATAGCCCAGGATGTGATCTATCCTGGAGAAGCTTCCGTGTGCGCTTGAGAAAATGGTGAAATTCATTGTTTTGGGGTGAAATGTCCTATAGATAGGTCTAACTGGTCTGTTGTATTGTTTAAAGTTTGTGTTTCCTTGTTAATTTTCTATCCATAGGTGTGAGTGGGGTATTAAAGTCTCCCACTATTATTGTGTTATTGTTAATTTCCCCTTTCTTATTTGTTAGCATTTGTCTTACATATTGTGGTGCTCCTATGTTGGGTGCATATATATTTATAATTGTTATATCTTCTTCTTGGATTGATCCTTTGATCATTATGTAGTGGCCTTCTTTGTCTCTTTTCACAGTCTTCACTTTAAAGTCTATTTTATCGGATATGAGTATAGCTACTCCTGCTTTCTTTTGGTCTCTATTTGCGTGGAATATCTTTTTCCAGCCCTTCACTTTCAGTCTGTATGTGTCCCTTGTTTTGAGGTGGGTCTTTTGTAGGCAGCATATATAGGGGTCTTGTTTTTGTATCCATTCAGCCAGTCTTTGTCTTTTGGATGGGGCATTCAACCCATTTACATTTAAGGTAATTATTGATAAGTATGATCCCATTGCCATTTACTTTATTGGTTTGGGTTCAGGTTTATACACCCTTTTTGTGTTTCCTGTCTAGAGAAGATCTTTAGCATTTGTTGGAGAGCTGATTTGGTGATGCTGAATTTTCTCAGCTTTTGCTTGTCTGTAAAGCTTTTGATTTCTCATTCATATTTTAATGAGATCCTTGCTGGGTACAGTAATCTGGGCTGTAGGTTATTTTCTTTCATCACTTTAAGTATGTCTTGCCATTCCCTCCTGGCCTGAAGAGTTTCTGTTGAAAGATCTGCGGTTATCCTTATGGGAATCCCCTTGTGTGTTATTTGTTGTTTTTCCCTTGCTGCTTTTAATATTTGTTCTTTGTGTTTGGTCTTTGTTAATTTGATTAATATATGTCTTGGGGTGTTTCGCCTTGGGTTTATCCTGTTTGGAACTCTGGGTTTCTTGGACTTGGGTGATTATTTCCTTCCCCATTTTAGGGAAGTTTTCAACTATTATCTCCTCAAGTATTTTCTCATGGTCTTTCTTTTTGTCTTCTCCTTCTGGGACTCCTATGATTTGAATGTTGGGATATTTAACACTGTCCTGGAGGTCTCTGAGATTGTCCTCATTTCTTTTAATTCGTTTTTCTTTTTTCTCTCTGATTCACTTATTTCTACCATTCTATCTTCTAATTCACTAATCATATCTTCTGCCTTTGTTATTCTACTATTTGTTGCCTCCAGAGTGTTTCTGATCTCATTTATTGCATTATTCATTATATATTGACTCTTTTTTATTTCTTCTAGGTCCTTGTTAAACCTTTCTTGCATCTTCTCAATCCTTGTCTCCAGGCTATTTATCTGTGATTCCATTTTGATTTCAAGATTTTGGATCATTTTCACTGTCATTATTTGGAATTCTTTATCAGGAAGATTCCCTGTCTCTTCCTGTTTTGTTTGGTTTGGTGGGCACTTATCCTGTTTCTTTACCTGCTGGGTATTCCTCTGTCTCTTCATCTTGTATATATTGCTGAGTTTGGGGTGTCCTTTCTGAATTCTGGCAGTTTGTGGAGTTCTCTTTATTGTGGAGTTTCCTCACTGTGGGTGGGGTTGTACAGGTGGCTTGTCAAGGTTTCTTGGTTAGGGAAGTTTGTGTCGGTGTTCTGATGGGTGGAGCTGGATTTCTTCTCTCTGGAGTGCAATGAAGTGTCCAGTAATGAATTATGAGATGTCAATGGTTTTTGAGTAACTTTGGGCAGCCTGTATATTGAAGCTCAGGGCTGTATTCCTGTGTTGCTGGAGAATTAGCATGGGATGTCTTGCTCTGGAACTTGTTGGCCCTTGGGTGGTGCTTGGTTTCAGTGTAGGTATGGATGCATTTGATGAGCTCCTATCGATTAATGTTCCCTGGAGTCAGGAGTTCTCTGGTGTTCTCAGGGTTTGGACTTAAGCCTCCTGCTTCTGATTTTCAGTCTTATTTTTACAGTAGTCTCAAGACTTCTCCTTCTATACAGCACCATTGATAAAACATCTAGGTTAAAGATGAAAAGGTTCTCCACAGTGAGGGACACCCAGAGAGGTTCACAGAGTTTCATGGAGAAGAGGGAGGAGGGAGTTAGAGGTGACCCGAATGAGATGAGGTGGAATCAATAGAGGAGAGAGCAAGCTAGCCAGTAATCACTTCCTCATGTGCACTCCACAACTGGACTGCTCAGAGATGTTCACGGAGTTATACAGAGAAGAGGAGAGGGAGGAAGGAGACAGAGGTGGCCAGGAGGATAAAAGGGGGGAATCAAAAGAAGAGGGACAGATCTAGCCAGTAATCAGTTCCCTAAGTGTTCTCCACCGTCTGGAACACACAGAAATTCACAGAATTGGGTAGAGAAGAGAGGGGGTAGGGAGGAGACACAGGTGACCTGGTGGAGAAAAACGAGAGTCCAAAGGGGGAGAGAGCAGTCAAGCCAGTAATCTCCCTCTCAAATAAAAATGGATACTGCAGATTGGATTCTTAAAGGTACAAAACTGATAACAAATACCAAAAAGCAAAGATTAAAAATCTAGAGTAGAGTTTGGAATTTCAAAAATACAATATTAAAGAAAAGAAAAAAAAAAGAAAGAGAAAAAAGGTCACAAAAATTATAAAATATATATATACATATGAAGTTTGCTTTTAAAAATAGGGTCTTCTTTTTGTTTTGCAAAGTAATAGTAGGTTATAAAAGTGAAAATTAAAGGAGTAATAGAGGACTTAAATTTTTTTTTAATTAAAAATAAAAGAATGATCATAAAAATAGTAAAAATATATCTAAGACTTTCTCTGGTGTTGCTGTGGGTATTGTGGGGTCAGTTCATTTTTGGATAGTTCCTTGGTCCGGCTTATATTTCTCAAGCTCTATAGGCCCCTTCCTATGTAGTTGGTACTAACAACAGGGTTTTAATCTATTGCACCTGTTACTTCCTCTGTTTTAGCTTCTTTTGTTTGCTGATCTCTGAGTGTCTGATCTCCGCCCTGACACAAGGGGGCGGTGGTGGACACGTTTTTTAGGCTCACTTGTTCAGTCGCACTGTGGGGAGGGAGGGGCACTGCTAACAAATAACACTGGTGTGTGCTTGCAGTGTCTCAGCCACACTGGGCCTGCCCCCGCTTACGGCACGTGTACCCTCCCTGCCCACACTACTCAGGCTCTAGGTTGCTCCACCGGGAACCGTCCGAGGCCAGCCCTGGGCTGCATGCACCTCCCAGGTCTAAGCCACTCAGGTTCAGGCACTCAGGTAGTCCTCAGAGGCGTAGACTCGGTTGGGTCTGTGTTTTGCACCCTTCCCAGGTCCGAGCAGCTCAGGTGATGAGGTGTTTGGCGAGCACAGTCGCTGTGACTTATCACCTCCCCCATCCCTGCTGCTTGGTTTTCTGGGTGTACAACCAGCACACCTTCTCAGGAGGATGTTGACTGTCCAGAACCCCAAGAAGTCTTAGTTAGCAAAGAAGCCTGCTTGCAGTTTGTTAGATAATGTCTGGGGCTGCGATTGCCCCCTTCTGGCTCTGGCTGCCTGTCATCAAAGGGGGATGGTCTGCAGCTGGCTAGTTCTGTTCACGCCTTTGTTTTCTGTGTGGGCCTGGCGGTGTCTTGGGCTTTTTGCGCTGGTAGCTATCCAACAGTCTGGTTTGCTAGCCCAAGTTAGTTCGCTCAGATTGCCCAAGGGGCATTCAGGCCCGATGCTTACTCTAGATGCAGCCCGTGCCTCCCTGCCCAGCCCCCGCTTGCTAGTGGTGGGTGCAGGCGTCTGTGCTGTTTCTCCGCTGGGGGAGTTACCGTTGGGCTCATAATCTGTGGGGTTTAATTATTTATTTATTTTTCCTCCCTGTTATGTTGCCCTCTGTGCTTCCAAGGCTCGCCACAGACTTGGCAGTGAGAGTGTTTCCTGGTGTTTGGAAACTTCTCTCTTTTTAAGACTTCCTTCCCAGGATGGAGCTCCGTCCCTACCTCTTTTGTCTCTTTTTTTGTCTTTTATAGTTTTTCCTACCTCCTTTTGAAGACAATGGTCTGCTTTTCTGGGTGCCTGATGTCCTCTGCCGGCATTCAGAAGTTGTTTTGTGGAATTTACTCAGCATTTAAATGTTCTTTTGACGAATTTGTGAGGGAGAAAGTGGGCTCCCTGTCCTATTCCTCCGCCATCTTAGGACCACTCCTTGTGGATCAAGAATTGACATGGCTTACCTGGATCCTTGGAGTCATGATGTCTCACAAGGATGCAATCATCTGAAGGTTCGAACAGGGGAGGATATTGCCCATGTACTTACCTGGTTGTTAGCAGCATTCAGACTTTGGTGGATTGTTGAACTGAAATCTAATCTCATAAGTGACATCTCATCACTTTTGCCAAATTCAATTTGTTACATGCATGTTACTAAGTACATTCGAGTGTGGGGATTACACAAGGATGTGGATACCAGGCAACAGAAAAAATTGGAACACTTTAGAGCCTGTTACCCCAGCCCTCTGTTCCTGAGCTGGATAAGACGCTCCCTATGGACAGGGAAGGAGAGGGAGGATTCCTCCCTGGATCCTGGGCCATGAGCTGTAACTGAGACAGGGAAGCTGGGCCCTAGTAGCCTTGGGTGCATCTACAGGGAGAGCAGCATCCAGAGTCTCTGGAGGCCTGTCCTCGGTGGTATGCCTGGATCTGGTTCTACAGGCTCGTGAGAAACACCTGGTGCCTCCCTTCCAACTCTGGGTTCAGTAATGGCACATTGGGAGCTTAGAGTTGGCCATGGGGGGAATATATATACCACAGTTCAGTTCAGTTCAGTTCAGTCGCTCAGTCGTGTCCGACTCTTTGCGACCCCGTGGACTGTAACCTACTAGGCTTCTCCGTCCGTGGGATTCTCCAGGCAAGAATACTGGAGTGGATTGCCATTTCCTTCTCCAGGGGATCTTCCCGACCCAGGGAACGAACCCGGGTCTCCCGCATTAGAGGCAGACGCTTTAACCTCTGAGCCACCAGGGAAGCACAGAAGTCAACAAATGCTGTACACAGGGTATTTTTTTCAGAGATCAGAGTGTTCATTTTTTATTACTTGACAGTACAGTACTGCATGGTGTACTAAAATCTGTCCTGCATCTGTGTCTGTGTCTCTTTTGCAGATCTGGAGTTGAGGCTGAAGGATGGAGGTCACCGCTGTGAGGGGAGAGTGGAAGTGAAGCACCAAGGAGAATGGGGCACAGTGAATAGTTACAAGTGGAGCTTAGAAGAGGCAGCTGTAGTGTGTAGACAACTGGGTTGTGGAGCTGCTGTTGATGCTTTCCGAAGAGTTCACTTTGGATCAGCAGTTGGCCCCATTTGGTTTTATGCTATTCGCTGCAGAGGGACAGAGTCAGCTATCACGAAGTGTAGTTATCCTGCTGTTAAAGACTATCGTCCTGAGGGCCTTTCCCATGATCAGGATGCTGGAGTAGTCTGTTCAGGTAAGGCTTGTCTGGTCTGGGAGGGGATCTCCAGCAGGAAAAGCCTCAGTCTCATTCCCAGCCTAACTTTAAGAATATGGATCACAGACTTTAGTACATACTTGAGTGAAGATTCCAGTCACACAGTTATTCCTAGAGCATTAGGTGTTCAAGGGAGCAGAAGGGCTTTCTTGGCAATGGACAGTAAAGGCTCCAGATCCAGTGTGCACTCTGCCCTTCCGGTCTGTGTGATGTGTCACAGGAGGCAGTGAAGTGAGATCAAATGTTTCATACATGTACAACTGCCTGGTTGAACCAACATTAATTAGGTTAATATAGTAGTAGTACCATTGAAGTTCTTTGTATTTTTTTTTCATGGGATGGTCAGACAAGTGCAGCTCTAAGAGGGGATATAGGAGAAGTGCAGGTAAGGGGAGGTGTGGGTTTATTGTACTCACAGATCCTAGAGAGACAGAGTATCAGTAGGTGGGTACTTGGGGGAGGTGACTGTAGAACACCATGATCCAAGCAGTGGTGAGCCCCAAATGGAGTGTGAGGACCCATGGACAAGTGACAATACATACATACATACATACATACATATATATATATACATGAAAACAAGACATATATATATATATATATGTCTTATTTTCATTTTCATTCAGCCAGTCTCTGTCTTTGGGTTAGAGCACTGAATCAGTTTACATTTAAGGTAATTAGAGAAATGTATGTTCTTACTCACACTCTGTTCATTGCTTCGTATTTTTTTGGTAGGTCTTTTTTCTTCCCTTACTCTTTGGTTCTCTTCTCATGATTTGATGGCTATTTTTAATGCTGTGTTTGAATTCTTTTTCTTGATTGTGTGAATATATACTGTAGATTTTTGATTTGTGGTTACCATGAGGTTTTGATATACAGTCTATTGCAAGTTGCTGGTCTTTTAATTTCCAATGGATTTCCAATATCTTGCATTTTTACTCTCCTCATGATTGCTAGTTTTGGTATCATATTTGTGTGTGAAAAAAAAAAAAAAAAGAATGCTTTCCTAACTTTATTATATGTTTGCTTTTACTGGCAAAGTTTCTCATTCATAGTTTACTTTTTTCTTCTCTGGCCTTTTAATTTTCTGCCTAGAAAAGTTCCTTTAGCTCTTGGAAGCTGGTATGCTGCTGCTGCTGCTGCTGCTAAGTCGCTTCAGTCGTGTCCGACTCTGTGCGACCCCACAGATGGCAGTCCACTGGGCTCCACCATCCCTGGGATTCTCCAGGCAAGAACACTGGAGTGGGTTGCCATTTCCTTCTCCAATGCATGAAAGGGAAAAGTGAAAGTGAAGTCGCTCAGTCGTGTCTGACTCAGCGACCCCATGGACTGCAGCCTCCCAGGCTCCTCCATCCATGGGATTTTCCAGGCAGAGTACTGGAGTGGGGTGCCATTGCCTTCTCCGGAAGCTGGTATAGTGGTGCTGAATTCTTTCAGCTTTTTCTTGTCTGTAAAGCTTTTTGATTTCTCCATAGAATACGAATAAGAGCCTTGCTGGGTAAAGTATTCTTGATTGTAGGTTTCCCTCTTTTATCAGTTTAAATATATCATGCCACTCCCTTCTGGTCTGCAAAGTTTCTGCTGAAAAATTAGTTGAAAAACTTATGACAATTCCTTTTAAGTTATTTGTTGCCTTTCCCTTGTTGCTTTTAATAGTTTCTCTTTGTCTTTAGCTTTTGTCAATTTGATTAATGTGAGTCTTGACATGTTCCTTCTTGGGTTTATCCCATTTAGGACTCTGTGCTTCCTGGACTTCAGTAACTATTTCCCTTCCCATGTTAGGGAAGTTTTCAGCTATTATCCTTTCACATATTTCTCAGCTCTCTTCTCCTCCTGGGACCCCTGCATTGTGAATGTTTGTGCGTTTAATGTTGTCCCAGAAGTTTCTTACACTGTCCTCACATCTTTTCATTATTTTTTCTGTCCCACAACAGTGACTTCACCATTCTGTCTTCTAGCTCACTTATCTATTTTTCTGCCTCATTTACTCTGCTGTTGATTCCTTCTAGTGCACTTTTCATTTCTTTTACTGTATTATTCTTCAACTCTGTTCAGTATATCTTCTAGCTCTCTGTTAAACATTTCTTGTATCATTTCATTCCACGCCTCCATTCTTTTTCCAAAATCTTGAATCACCTTTATTATCATTATTTTGCCTTTTTTTTTTTTTTTTCAGGCAGATTGCCTACGTCCATTTCACTTAGTTGTTCTCCTGGGATTTTATCTTGTTCCTTTTTCTAAAATATATTCCTCTGCTGTCTCATTTTATCTAACTTTCTGTGTTTATAGTCTCTCTTCCACAGGTTGGAGAATTGTCCTTCTTCCTTTTGGTGTCTTCCCCCTGATGGGTGAGACTCATCTGGAGGCTTGTGCAGGCTTCCTGGTGGGAGGTTTTGGTGCCTGCTGACTAGTGGGAGGAGCTAGTTCTTGATCTTCTGGTGTGCAGAGCCATGCCAAAAGATGTGTATAGAGGCAGTTGTGGGCTCAGGAAGACTTTAGACTGCCTGTCTGCTAATGGGCAAGGCTGTGTTCCTGCCCTGTGGGTTGTTTGATCTGAGGCATCCCATCACTGGAGCCTGCAGGCTGTTGGGTGGGGCCAGGTCTTGGTGTCAAAATGGCAGCCTCCAGGGGAGCTCATGCCAATGAGTACTCCTTGGTACTTGTGCCACCAATGTCCTTGTTCCTGCAGTGAGCCACAGCTGCCCTGATCTCCCCAGAAGACTCTATAAGACAAGCAGGTAAGTCTGGCCTTGGCTTCTGTGAAGTCATGGTTTTTCCCCTGGGCCTTAGTGGGCTTCCCTGGGAGCTCAGCTGGTAAAGAATCTGCCTACAATGCAGGAGATCCTGGTTCAATTCCTGGGTTGGGAAGATCCACTGGAGAAGGAATAGGCTACCCACTCCAGTATTCTTGGGCTTTCCTGGTAGCTCAGACAGTAAAGAATCTGCTTGCAATGCAGGAGACCTGGGCTCAATCCCTGGGTTGAGAAGATCCCCTGGAAGAAGGAAAGGCTACCCACTCCAGTATTCTGGCCTGGAGAGTTCCATAGACAGAGGAGACTGGCAGGCTACAGTTCATGTGGTCACAAAAAGATGTACATGACTGAGTGACTTTCACTTCACTTCACTTCCCTTCTTCATGTGGAGTTCCTATGATCAAGCCCCCTGTCCTTCAAAACCAAGTGCTCTGGGGGCTCCTCTTCCTGATGCCAGATCTCCAGAGTGGGGAGCTTTACCTGAGTTTCAGAAACGTTCTGTGGGTAATCTGTCATATAATTATTTTCCAGTTTGTTAACCATTCACCTGGTGGGTATGAGGTTTGATTATATTGTAAATAAATCCCTCCTACCATCTTATTGTGGCTTCTTTGTCTTTGGATGTAGAATATCATTTTTAATAGGTTATACTCTTTTTTGTTGATGGTTGTTCAAAAGTTAGTTGTGATTTTTGTGCTTTTGTGAGAGGAGGTGAGCTTAAGTCATTATACTCTGCCATCGTTCATATTTTACCTTAAAATGATAAGGGAAAACTGAAAGTGAAAGTCATTCAGTCGTGTCTGACTCTTTGTGACCCCATGAACTAAACAGTCCATGGAATTCTCCAGGCCAGAATACTGGAGTGGGTAGCCTTTCCTTTCCCCAGGGGATCTTACCAACCCAGGGATTGATCCCAGGTCTCCCGCATAGCAGGCGGATTCTTTACCAGCCGAGCCACCAGGGAAGCCCAAGAATACTGGAGTGGGTGGCCTATCCCTTCTCCAGCAGATCTTCCTGACCCAGGAATTGAACTGGGGTCTCCTGCATTGCAGGCAGATTCTTTGCCAACTGAGTTTTCACAGAAGCCCTTAAAATGACAGTTTGTCACTTAACAAATAATAAAACAAATTAATAAATCTTATAAAATGTTGCTGCTATTTTTATCTTAAATATTCTATTATCTCAAACACGTGCAATAGTTTTTGTATTTATTCACAGAATTATCATTTACAGCAGTCTTTATAGCTTTGGGTAGACCCAAATTTTCACATGTTATCACTTTCTTGTACCTTACTGGAACATTTTGTGTGTGTGTGTGTGTGTGTGTGTGTGTGTGTGTGTGTGTGCAGTGATGGTCTGGTGGTCTCAAATTCTATCATCTTTTTTATATGAAACATTTTAACTTTTAATAATTTTTGAAAATATTTTCACCAGTGACTGTGTTCTAGTTTAGAAATTTTCACCACACTGAAGACATTTTTACATTGGCCTATGGCTAGCATTGCTTCTAATAAATAGCCAGTAATACTTATTTTGTCCCCCTTTACATAACATGTCAATGTTTCATGGCAATTTTTTTTGAGGGGGAGGGGTTTATCACTGGTTTTCCATAATTATATTATTAGGTGTCTGAGGCAGTTTTCCTTATTTTTATCTTTTAGAGTTTGTTTAGCTTTTTGGCTTGGTTTATAGCTTTTGTTAAATTTGGAAAAAAATTCCATCCATTATTTACAACTAGTTTTCTACTCATCCCTTATTCTGAGTCTCCAAATATATATATTTTTACATGGTTTACTCTTGTCCCAAGTGCCACAGAGTTCCCCTCCATGGTTCATTTTCTGCCCCTTTTTTCTCTCTACTTCAATTTGGATAGTCTCTATTGATTGGTGTTTAATTTCCCCACACCCTTTTTTTGTTCTGCCATATCTAACCTCTTTTTATGCTAATCCAGACAATTTTTCATTCCATATATTGATTTTTCAGTTTTAGAAGTTCCATTTGGCTATTTTCTGTTTTTTTCTCTCTGTTTTATTTTTTTGCTAAGCATATTTACATTAATGTCTTTATTAGCAGTCAATTAAACAATTTGTTATTCTGGAATCTGTTTTTAATGATTGCTCTTTTAAAATTTTGCTATGAGTTACATTTTTCTTTTCTAGAAAGCCTTGTAACTTTTTGATTGGATGTTGGGCACTGCTAGGATGCCTTTTAACAGAAAGAATTATAGCAATAAATAATCAGAATACGGACGCAAATATAAATACAGTCAGATATCAGGGAATTTTATTTGATGAATCAAACAATGTTTTTCATTGAGTTACATTGCATTCTCTTAAAAATATGTTCCTTGGGTGGCAAAGTGATAAATTTTTATTTGGTTTCTCTACTTTAACTTCAGAACTTCTTGTTATCCCACTTTTGCTTGCCACGTACCCAAATTATGCTCTACTTCTACAGCAGTTGCTGTCCTTTTGCCATTTTATTTGCCATCCATCCATATGTTTTAAAATTGTGTTTTCTTGTCTGAAGTGGGAGAAATGGGAAAGGATGGAACAGTTGGGTGGCATATAAGGGGAGCAGAGTGCAATGAAATATTCTAATTACTAATTTAACAACTCGTTTCCCTAAATGCTTGTATATTTTATACAGATTGAGGCTTCTAAAACTCAGAACTCTGCAGATTAGGCCTTACTTGATTTCTGCTTCTTTATTACTCTCTTCTCCCTCTCTTTTTGCAGCATGCCACCTTCTTTCAAGATTATAAAATATATATGAAAGAAATTGATGAAGATATACATAAATGAAAAAGCATCCTGTGTTCATGGGTCTGAAGAATCTATACTGTTAAAAATGTCTACACTACTCAAAGTGATCTACAGGTTTTACATAATCCTTCTCAAAAGTCCAATGTCATTCATTATAGATATAGAAAGTACAATTCTGAAATACAGTCTAAAATATGTATATTGTTTACTTTCAATCTATTCATGATTTTTTGTTTCCTTACCATTATTGACTTTTAGTTTCATTCCACTGTGGTCAGAAAAAATACTTGGAATTATTCAAATTTTCTTGAATTTGTTAAGACTTGTTTGTAGCCTAACATGTCATTTACCCTGGAAAATAGTCCATGTGTGCTTGAGAAGAACGCATATTGATTTTATGTTTGAATGATCTGTTAATTATAGAGAGTGAGATATTGAAGTTTTCTACTGTTAATGAATTGCTTCTACTTCTCCCTTAAGAGCTGTCCATGCTGTCCTGTATACTGAAATGCTATAATGTTGGGTGCATATATATGTGTAGTTGTTATATCTTCCAGTTGAACTGTCTCTTGTGACAGTATTTTACTTAAAGTCTCTTTTGCCTGACTTTGATCTCTGTAGGTTACTATTTGCATGGCATCTCTTTCTCCACCTGTTCACTTTCAGCCTACCTGAGTCATGAAATCCAAAGTGAGTCTCTTATACACAGTATGTAGTTGGATCTTGTTTTTAATCCATTCAGATAATCTATATCTTTTCATTTGAAAGTGCAGTACATTCACATTTATAATCATATTGAAGGATAAGGACTTACATTGCCATTTTATTAATTGTTTTCTCTGTTGTATAGCTTCTTGCTCCCTCTTTCTTCTGTGTTGTATTTATGGCTTGATGATTTCTTATAGTGGTATGCTTTGATTAATTTCTCTTTTTTTGTGTGTATGTACTATACTTTTTATTGTAGTTACCAATGAACTTGTATAAAACATTTTCTAGCTATAGCAGTCTATAGCAAAGTTCTGTTATGAAAACAACTTAATTTCAATAGCATGTAAAAACTGCATTTTATTCCTCCCCTACATTTTAAGTGATTGATATCAGATTTTACTTCTTTCTATATTGTGTTTCCAACAGCAGCTTTCTGTAATTATACTTACTATTGTGATGGTCTTTTGATTTATATTTAAATACTAATGTAAAAAGCAAGTTATGTACCAATATTACAATATTCTGTATTTCTCTTTAGATTAACCAGTAAGATTTACACTTTCATATGTGAAGATACCTTTGTATCATTGTTTTGTTTATTCATTGAAACTTGAAGAACCCTTTTAGCACTTTGGTAATGTAGTGATGATGAAATCCCTCAGATTTTGCTTGTCGTTTATATACATGTCATTTGAGCCTGGTAGCTCAAATGGTAAAAAATCTTCCTACAGTGCAGGATACCCAGGTTTGATCCCTGAGTTGGGAGGATCCCCTGGAGAAAGGATTGTCTACCCACTCTAGTATTCTTACCTAGAGAATTCCATGGACAGAAGAACCTGGTGGGCTACAGTCCTTGGAGTCACAAAGAGTTGGACATGACTGAACAACTAACACACACACAAATGTATATATAACATGTATATGTTATATAGCATATATGCACACATATTATATAACACATATAATATACATATATTATTGTTTTGGTAGTGGTGGTGGTCTGGTTTGAACTTGCGTCTCCTGCATTGGCAGGCTGATTCTTTACTTCTGAGAAACCTGGGAAGCCCTTTTGCGTGTGTATACACATATATATGTATATATATCCCCATTTTTAAAGGATAGTTTATCCATGTGAAGCTTTGATGATTGGGTTGGCAAGATTTTTTTCTTGTGGTACTTTTGATGTATCATGCCACTTTCCTGGACTTCAAGATTTCTAGTTTTAAAGGGTTTTTCTTGGTGATAAGTCACTTTTTTTCCTGTTTTCAAAAATTTCTCTTTATCTTAAAGTTTGGTAATTTAATCATAACGTGTCTTGGTGTGGACCTCTTTGGGTTCCACCTATTTGGGAACTCATAAGCTTCATGAATCAAGATGTCCATTTCCCTCCCTAGATTTGGGAATTTCTCAGTTATTATTTCTTTAAATAAGCTTTCTGCTCCTTTATTTCTTTTTTCCTACTGGGCTTCTCAAATATATATATATTTATATTGCCAATGGGTATCCCATATATGCTATATATTCTGTTCACTGTTTTTTCTTTTTGTTTTTCTAACTTGATTATTTCAAATGGAATGTCTTCAAGCTTACTGATTCTTTGATTTCCATGATAGAGTTTCCTTGATGCTTTCCTTTGGAGTTGTAATTCAATTATTGAATCCTTGAACTCCAGAATTTCTGTTTGGTTCTTTTATTTATGTTTTCTAGTTCTCTATGAAGCTTCTCGTTTTGTTAATGTATAGTTTTCCTGATTGTGTTTACTTGTTTCTCTGTATTCTTTTGCAGGTCACTGAGCTTCAAAACAATGAATTTGAATTTTTTATCAAGTAGTCCATAGATCTCTATTTCTTTAGGATCAGTTTGGGAGCTTCACTAGTTTCCTCTGGTGGTGTCATGTTTGATAGATTCTTCATCCTCTGGGTAGGCTTGCACTGCTGACTGTGCATTTGAAGGAGCAGACACCTCTTCCAGACTTTACAGACTGGTTTCCACAAGTAAATATTTACGGCCTAGTCCTTGAACTGATAGGACTGCCTCTGGAATCATGGGCTAGCAAAGCCTGGAGCTGCTTTGGGGTCTATGGTCAGTGGGTATGTAGCAAAGGCATGGATGGATGTGGTTTTCTCTGCATGGTCAAGATTGCCTCCCTACTGTGGTAGAATGGGTCTGGATAAGTCAAAGGGCTGCTTCATAATCCGTACTCAGATCTGCAGTTGGCCCTCCTATTACCAGAGTTTCCAACAGGTTGTGCCTCCTTCTGGATCAGGACTGCCCAGAACCATGGTGGTGCAGGGCTGGAGCAACATTATGGAGCTGATTCTGGGTCCACAGTTCTGTCTGAAGTTGGCAGGCATGTTGCTAGGGGCACCCTGTTTCTGTGGGAGAATGAGAGCAGGGGAATCTCCTTTTCTATCATCTTGATGTCAAATATGGATACAGAAAAAGCAAAATAATAGAATTAAAATCAGTTAAATATCACCCCTTAGCATTTTCTGTGATTCCTGTGTCAGAAGAAAAACCTGTAATAGGAACTGTTTGGCAAACTCACAGTCCTGAAACTTCCAATCAGAACTCACTCTCTCCCAAGGTCACTGACAAATCCTGGGGTTTCAAGAGAGATGGTTAGAACCACACCCCCTCTTCTATGACTCTCTGAGCTTTCTTAACTCATGTTCTTTCCCACTGAAGTCACCTTAGAAATTCTTGGAATTTTTGCCATTAAAAATTATCAGAAAAATATAAAAACCATAAATGTTGATTATTTATAATGTCTATATTTCTTCTCTCAGACAACCTCCCTACAGGTTGGCATGCATTCTTAGATCCTGCTTCATGATTTTCCTTACCTAAGTCACTTGAGGACTAGCTCCTGGAAAAGAAAACTATTCAAAATAATAGCCTCACAAGTCTCAGGAAAAATTTCTAACTTTGTCTAGATGACAGATCTCTACTCTCTCATAGTTCTTGTCTTTCTGGGGTGGTTCTGTTTTTCATATGTCTGCATTCACATTTGAGTGCCAACACATTATGCAGTTTCCTTGGGCTCTGTAGTCCTGGGCTCCTAAATGTAAAATTCACTTCTCCAACCAATGATAAATTATATGTTCCCGGTATTCAGCCATTTCTGATGATAGGTCTTGGGCTCTGTAGTTTCCAGGCCTGTAGATAAGGAATTCATATTTCTAACCATTATCAGAGTATACATTGTTGGGATACAGTCATCCCAAACTGACCCTGCAAATTCTTCTGAATTTCTCTTCAGGATCTTGTTCATGAAAAGGCAATTCTGACACCAACTATCAGTTTCTCTCTCCATACCCCACTCCTGGAAAAGAAAAGCATTCACATCATTGCCTGTGTGTGTTGCTTCCATTTGTCAAGTCAGGATCAAGAACACTCACTGGGTTTGCTTGTTTGTTTCTCTTAGGATTTATGCGTCTAGCTGATGGAGATAGACCCTGCTCAGGGCGAGTAGAAGTTCATTCTGGAAAAGACTGGACCCCAGTGTCTGATGGGAACTTTACATTCCGCGCTGCCCAGGTCATCTGTGCAGAGCTGGGATGTGGCAAGGTTGTGTCTGTCCTGGGACATGTGCCCTTCAGAGAGTCAGATGGCCGGGTCTGGGCTGAAGAGTTCAGGTGTAAAGGGGAGGAGCCGGAGCTCTGGTCCTGCCCCAGAGTGCCCTGTCCAGGGGGCACGTGTCACCACAGTGGAGCTGTTCAGGTTGTCTGTTCAGGTGAGATGTAGATCAGGTTTATAACCTCTCCACTTACCTTGTTCAGGTGAGAAAATAAGACTGTTGAAACCCTGTCTTCTTCTACCAATGTACACAGAAGTCCGGCTCATGACAAACGGCTCCTCTCAGTGTGAGGGGCAGGTGGAGATGAGCATTTCTGGACGATGGAGAGCGCTCTGTGCCTCCCACTGGACTCTGGCCAATGCCAATGTTGTCTGTCGTCAACTTGGCTGTGGAGTCGCCATCTCCACCCCCGGAGGACCACACTTGGTGGAAGGAAGTGATCAGATCTCAACAGTCCGATTTCACTGCTCGGGGGCAGAGTCCTTCCTGTGGAGTTGTCCTGTGACTGCCCTGGGTGGTCCTGACTGTTCCCATGGCAACATGGCCTCTGTGATCTGCTCAGGTAAGAGAGAGGGAAGGGCTACTGGTACTCAGGATGCTCCTGGAGTGAAATGTCCCCAAGAGCAGAGAGTGACAGGGAACTGGCATCAAAAGTCAGATATTTCATGGTGAAATGTGGTTCTTGTCATTGTTCATTTGTTTTCCAACTCAGGGCAAGAAGTGGTAAGGGGAAATAATCTATTTTTAAGTAACACTATTATTTAAATATAATCATAGAAAATAAAGTAAAAGCAGTAAGTGTAGACTTCAGTCATATACCCAGATCAGCAAAGAGAACATTCCCAGCATCACAGTCACTGTACTCTGTCTCCCTCCTCTCCAGCTAAAACTGCCTTCCTAACTTCTACTACCATAGAATGTTTTATCATTTTTTGAACTGTGTATAAATTTATGCAGTATGTTTTCTTTTGTGTATAACATTGCATCACCATTATATTTGAGATTCATTCATGATGTGGCTTATTGAAGCATTTTATTAATTTTTATTACTGTAGAGCATGTCTTTGAATGATCACACGACCATGAATGAATCCATTCCACAATAGATAGTAGACATTTGAGTTGTTTCTTATTCTTGACTACTACAAAAATGATGCTACAACTTACCATGACAATGACTTTGAGTGCAAACATGTTATCTTCTGTTTAACCTATGGTCTTTCATTTTCATTTTCTTAATGGTATAGTGTCCTTTGATGAGCCAATCTCTTAATCTTAAGAAAGTGCTGCTTACTAACTTCTTCCTTGATGTTTAATGCTTCTTATATCCTTTAAAAAGAACTTTGTCTACTCTAAGACCATTAAAACATTCTCCAAGAGTGTCTCATAGAAGTTTAATTATTTTTCTCTTGCATAGAATTGTGCATCCCTTCTGCAACTGATATCCATGTAAGTTAAGATCAAGTTTCATATGACATCAAATGACTCAGAATCTTTTTCTGAAAAGACTCTTTTCCCCACTGCAGTGCCACCTTTGTCATAAAAAGAGCATATGTCTGAGTCTTTTTTAAGACTCTCTATTCTATTCCATTGTATCATTTCTCTATCTTTGCACCAATACTTCATTTTCTAAATTATTATAATTTTATGGTAAGTCTGGATAATTTTAATGTATAAGAGTTACTTTATATTATTAACTGTTCTACTTTAGTTGCTTTTTTGGTCAACTGTGTTGGTCATTGTTGTTCTTTTGTATTTTATTCCAATTTCGGAATCAGATTTTCATTTAAAAAACATATGTATTTATTTGACAGTGTTGGGCATTAGTTGCAGTATATGGATCTTCATTATATCTTGTGGGATCTTCTGTCATGACACATGGACTGCCCAGTTGTGAGGCTCTTGCTGAGATTCTCTGTGGCATGTGGGATCTTATTTCTCACACCAAGGATCAAACCTGAGTCCTCTGCATTGCATGACTGATTCTCAATCACTGGACCAGGAGAGACATCCCTCATCTTGTCATTTTTCATCAAAAAAAAAAAAAAAAGCATAAATGTATTTTGTTTGAGATAGTTAATCTACACAGAAATTTGAGGTGATTGACTGATGATGTTGAATCTTCCAATTCATTGGCATTATATATATATATATCCCTCCATTCAGTTAGGTCTCCAATTTCTCTCAGAGGTTTTGCTCATCTTCTGCTAGGTTTTTCTCCTTGGCATTTTATGTTTTTGATGTTATAAGTATTTCTTTTAGTGGAAGTGTCCTAGGAATGATTTATTTCTGACTTGTTTTTGCTTTTCCTTTTCTAAAATTTTAATGTGATTTAAGACTTACAGTAAAGGTGTAAGAATAATATAAGAATCCAGAAGACCTTTAGTTGGATTTCCCAATGTTAGCATTCTGCTTTATTCTCTCCCCCCAACTGACATCTTTCTCTATCTCTGTTTCTGTCTTTCGTTCTCTGTCCCCCTCCCACCACATTTCTCCATGAATATGTAAAATCTTTCTGAATTAGGTTGCAAACATGATGTCTCTTTATCCCTAAAATGCTCCAAGGGATTTCCTTATATAATCACGTTTCAGTCATCAGACGACTTCAGCTCCAGATGACATCTAAGTGCAACCACATGAAAGACTCTAAGGCAGAACTGCCAAGTGAGATCTTTCCCAAATTACTTACCCAGGAAGTCTTAAGCAAAATGAAGTATATTTTTTTCGCTTAAGTGGCTAAGTTTTATGGGAAATTTTATTATATAGCAATATAACCAGGACACGTTTCCCTGGTGGCTCAGTAGTAAAGAACACACCTGCCAAGTCAGGAAACACAAGTTCCACCCTTGGGTCTTGAAGATTCCCTGGAGAAAGAAATGGAAACTCACTGCAATTATACGCAGAGTACATCATGAGAAACACTGGACTGGTTTGGAAGGAAGGATGCTAAAGCTGAAACTCCAGTACTTTGGCCATCTCATGCGAAGAGTTGACTCATTGAAAAAGACTCTGATGCTGGGAGTGATTGGGGGCGGGAGGAGAAGGGGACGACCGAGGATGAGATGGCTGGATGACATCACTGACTCGATGGACGTGAGTCTGAGTGATCTCCGAGAGATGGTGATGAACAGGGAGGCCTGGCGTGCTGCGATTCATGGGGTCGCAAAGAGTCGGACACGACTGAGCGACTGAACTGAACTGTTCTTGCCTGAGAATTTCCAAGGACGAGGAGCCTGGTAGACTACAGTCCATATGATCCTTAAAAGTATCAGACATGATTGAGTGACTAAACAACAGCAACAACAACCAGGGCGCTTATTACATGACCTCTTATTTAGAGACCCATGCATCTCTAAATAGAAGACTGTTTGTCCTCTGATCTTCTGTTTACTGTTTCTACCTTATGCCAAGCTAATGTGTTGAAACTCTTACCCTTTATTTCTTAATAGCAGCTGTTAAGTTTTTCAGCTCTAGAATTTTTATCTGCTGTTATTTTGTCAATTTCTTTCATCAGTTAATTCTAGGAGGCTATTTAAATTCTCCATCAGATAACTCTAGTAGCTGAATAACTTGGGAAATTCTTTCTAATGTCTGTTTCCTCCTGGTTTTCTATGAAATTTCTTTTATATGTGTAATGTTTTTAGTAATAAACATTGTAGATGAAAAAGTGGTAGAATCCCTTTGGGAAAGATTTTATTTTACTTTTCCTGTTTATGGATAGATTTAGAGACAGAAGATCTTATTAAACTTATTCTTAGTGCAATGGTTGGCTGAAACCAATTGTGACATTGTCAGAAGCAGAACTCTCCCTACAGAAGGTGAGCCCTAAGATTATGATAACCTTCCTGTTACATTGTTTATCTCAGACTTCACCACTAGGACATTATTTAGCTTAATTCCATTTCCTGTTCTTCAATCCACCAACCCTCTGATCATTGCTGTTTCTACAGGAAACCAGACCCAGGTGCTGCCCCAGTGCAACAACTCCGTGTCTGAACCGGCAGGCTCTGCAGCCTCAGAAGAGAGCGTCCCCTACTGCTCAGGTGAGGGTCCCACAGAACAGAACGTTTTCCCTGCCCCCGCCCCCGTCAACGCCCCATTGTCCCATTTCTCTCTCCTCAGACAGCAGGCAGCTCCGCCTGGTGGACGGGGGCTGTCCCTGCGCCGGGAGAGTGGAGATCCTTGACCAGGGCTCCTGGGGCACCATCTGTGATGACGGCTGGGACCTGGACGATGCCCACGTGGTGTGCAGGCAGCTGGGCTGTGGACAAGCCCTCAATGCCACGAGGTCTGCTCACTTTGGGGCGGGATCAGGGCCCATCTGGCTGGACGACCTGAACTGCACGGGAAAGGAGTCCCACGTGTGGAGGTGCCCTTCCCGGGGCTGGGGGCGGCACGACTGCAGACACAAGCAGGACGCGGGGGTCATCTGCTCAGGTCTGTGCTGCACACTGTCCACAGGCTGGGGGAGAGGTGGGGCTCTGGAGGACGGGAGTCTGAGCCCTGAGGGAGAGATGCTGAAAGGATCAGAGACGAAAGCTTCCTCCTGTGGATCCAGTCTTTCCAGCGACGTGAAGATAGGTGCTTTCACGTCCTCCTGTAGCAGCGGACGTTCTAGTCCTTTCTTCTCATCAGAGTTTCCTGGCAGAGCCGTTTCTTAGAATTTCCAGTTGAAAGTAGGATTCACCTTGCCTTACATGTGGGACAAAAATCTTAAGTCCATTGCACTAGTTTCTGTTTGCTTCTGTAACAAATTACCACATAATAGTTTAAAACAACATATATTTATTGCCTTAGAGTTCTGTAGGGTCGATGTTCAACAAGATCTCCCTGTTGGAATTAAGATTTCAGCAGGGCCACATCACTTCTGAGGCTTTGGTGAAGAATCCCTTTTTTATATCAAGTTTCTTTGCAAACGATTTGCATTCCTTGACTCATAGCCTCCCTTCATCCATCATCAGACCAGCAATGCTGCACATCTCTAACCATTATCCAGAGTCACACCTCCCTGGAGCCAGAGCCAAGAAAGAGTGCTTCTATTGGTTTGGCCAAAAGGTTCCTTCCTTTTTTCCTGTAAGATGGTCTAGTAACACTTAGTTGTCTTTCACTTCGTTTGAAACAATTTTGTTACATTGTTTTGTGGCAGCTATCATATCAACATGCATCTTTTCAAAAAAAATCAAAATTGGTGAATTTTTGAGTAGCCATTTTAATATTGAAAATGGAAGGGAAAAAAGCAACATTTTCAGCATATCATGCTTTATTATTTCAAGAAAAGTTAGAAACACAACTGAAATGCAAAACAAATTTGTAGAGTGTATGGAAGTGTGGTGACTGATCACATTAATCAAAAGTGATTTATGAAGTCTTGTGTTGGAGATTTCTCACTGAACAGTACTGCACAGTAGGGTAGGCTAGCTGAAGTTGATAGCAATCTAATCGAGCTATTACTGGAAGACAATCAATGTTAAACCATGCAAGAGATAGACAACATACTCAAAATATCCAAATCAAGCGTTGAAAGTCCTTTGTGCCAGCTTGGTTATATTAATTGCTTTGGTGTTTGGGTTTCACATAAGTGAAAAAAACCTTCATGGCAGTATTTCTACATGAGATTCTCTACTTAAACATAATGAAAATGTTTTGCTTTTAAAACAAATTGTGATGGGTGATGAAAAGTGGATACTGCACAATAATGTGAAATGGAAGAGATTGTGGCACAAGTGAAATGAACCACCACCAACCACACCAAAGGCCAGTCTTCTTCCAAAGAAGGTGGTATTGTGTATGTGGTGGTGTTGGAAAGGAGTCCTCTATTAAGAGAGTACCTTCCAGAAAACCAAATGATAATTCTAACAAGTACTGTTCCCCATTAGACCAACTGAAAGCAGCACTTAATGAAAAACATTCAGAATTAATCCAACGAAAAGGCTTAATATTCCACCAGGATAATACAAGACCACATACGTCTTTGTAGGCCAGGCAAAAACTGCCACAGTTTGGCTAGTTCTGATTCATCAGCTCTATTTACCAGACATTGCGGTTTCAGCTTTCCATTCATTTAGTTCTTTACAAAATTCTCTTAATGGAAAAAATTTTAATTCCCTGGGAGACTATAAAATACACTTGGAATAGTTCTTTGCTTGGAAAGATAAAAGTTTTGGGAAGAGGGAATTATGAAGTTGCCTGAAAACAGCAGAAGGTAGTGGAACAAAATGATAAATATGCTGTTCAATAAAGTTCTTAATGAACATGAAAAATGTCTTATATTTTGACTTAAAAACCAAAGGAACTTTCTGGCCAACCCAACGAGAATGTGATTAGACTGGGTTCACACAGTTTATCCACAATATTTCAACTTAATCTCACCATCCCAAGATTCTTAACCTTAATCACATCTGTGAGATGCCTTTTGCCAGGTAAAGTAACATATTCATGGTTCCAGGGATATGGATGAGACATCTGAGGGTTCATTATTCTGCCACTGCCCCAATATCATATCATATCCCTTTCATGCTGTCTTAGAGGTTTTGTCAGGAAGCAGAATTCAGCTCCCCTCCCTACAGGTACCCAGGTTGCTCTTCCTCTCTGCTCATATTCACTACATCATAGTGGTAGAAATGTTTAAAAATATAGACACAAATGGACAAAGTCAGGTAAAAGGGAGACAACTTTCAGTCTTATCACTTAATGGGTATCTCCTCAGCTGGTTCAGGGATGAATGGGCACTATTTCTGGGAGAGAGGAAAACCCAGAGCACTGAGTGAAGTTTTCACCAGTCCTGATTCCTCCCTTTCGATCTTAGAGTTCCTGGCCCTCAGAATGGTGAGCGAGGACCACCAGTGTGCTGGGTGGCTGGAAGTTTTCTACAATGGGACCTGGGGCAGTGTCTGCCGAAGCCCCATGGAAGACATCACTGTGTCCATCATCTGCAGTCAGCTTGGCTGTGGGGACAATGGAGGTCTCAACTCTTCTGTTGCTCTTAGAGAAGGTTTTAGACCTCGGTGGGTAGATGGAATCCGATGTCGGAACACGGATACTTCTCTCTGGCAGTGTCCTTCTGATCATTGGAATTATACTTCATGTTCTCCAAAGGAGGAAGCCTACATCTCATGTGCAGGTGAATTACTGTCTGTTTCTGTGTCTGTCTTAAACCCACAGAATGATAATAGTGAGATTTTATATTTTCATATTTAAGTAATTAATTTAACATGGGTCCACAAAATGAAGTTAAGACCAGTAGAGTTAAGTCACTCAACGGTGTCCAACTCCTTGCAACTCATTGGACTGAAGCTCGCCAGGCTTCCCTGTCCATCACCAACTTCCGAAGCCTACTCAAACTCATGTCCATCGTGTCAGTGATGCCATCTAGTCATCTCATCCTCTGTCATCCACTTCTCTTCCTGCCTTCAATCTTTCCCAGCATCAGGGTTTTTTTCTAATGAATAAGTTCTTCGCATCAGGTAGCCAAAGTATTTGAGTTTCAGCTTCAGCATCAGTCCTTCCAATGAATATTCAGGACTCATTTCCTTTAGGATGGACAGGTTGGATCTCCTTGCTATTCAAGGGACTCTCAAGAGTCTTCTCTCCCTCCCCCAAAAAAGAGTTTTCTCCAACACCACAGTTCAAAAGCATCAATTCTTCGGCACTCAGCTTTCTTTACATTCCAACTGTCACATTCATACATGAATACTGGGAAAACCATAGCTTTGACTAGATGGACTTTTGTTGGTAAAATAATGTCTCTGCTTTTTAATATGCTTTCTAGGTTGGTCATAGCTTTTCTTCCAAGGAGCAAGCATCTTTTAACTTCATGGCTGCAGTCACCATCTGCAGTGATTTTGGAGCCCAGAAAAATAAAGACTGTCACTGTTTCCATTGTTTCCCCATCTATTTGCCATGAAGTGATGGGACCAGATGCCATGATCTTAGTTTTCTGAATGCTGAGTTTTAAGCCAACTTTTTCACTCTATTCTTTCACTTTCAAGAGGCTCTTTAGTTTGTCTTTGCTTTCTGCCATAAGGGTGGTGTCATCTGTGTATCTGAGGTTATTGATATTTTCCTGGCAATCTTGATTCCAGCTTGTGCTTCTTCCTGCCTGGCATTTCACATTATGTACTCTGCATAGAAGTTAAATAAGCAGGGTGAAAATATACAGCCTTGGTGTACTCCTTTCCCAATTTCGAACCAGTCTGTTGTTCCATGTCTAATTCTAACTGTTACTTCTTCACCAGCATACAGATTTCTCAGGAGGCAAGTTAGGTGGTATGGTATTCCCATCTCTTTAAGAATTTCCCACAATTTATTGTGATACACACAGTCAAAGGCTTTGGCATAGTCAATAAAGCAAAAGTAGATATTTTTTCTGGAACTCTCTTGCTTTTTTGATGATCCAATGGATGTTGAAAATTTCATCTCTGGTTCCTCTGCCTTTTCTAAATCCAGCTTGAATATCTGGAAGTTCCTGGTTCATGTACTGTTCAAGCCTGGATTGAAAAATTTTGTGCATTACTTTGCTAGGGTGTGAGATGAGTGCAATTCTTTGGCAATGCCTTTTTCTTTTCTTTGGGGTTGGAATGCTGACTGATCTTTTCCAGTCCTGTGGTCACTGCTGAGTTTTCCAAACTTGCTGCATATTGAGTGCAACACTTTCACCACATCATCTTTTAGGATTTGAAATAGCTCAAGTGGAATTTCATCACCTCCACTAGCTTTGTTCATAGTGATGCTTCCTAAGGTCCACTTTGCATTTCAAGAAGTCTGGTTCTAGGTGAGTGATCACACCATCGTGGTTTTCTGGGTCATGAAGGTCTTTTTTGTATAGTTCTTCTGTGTATTCTTGCCACCTCTTCTTAATATCTTCTGCTTCTGTTATGTCCAGTGCTTTCTCTTGGCAGATGGTCAACTCTGAAATCAGATTGATAATATTCTTTGCAGCCAAAGATAGAGAAGCTCTATACAGTCAGCAAAAACAAGACCGGAGCTGACTGTGGCTCAGATCATGAACACCTTATTGCCAAATTCAGACTTAAATTGAAGAAAGTAGAGAAAACCACTAGACTATTCATGTATGACCTAAATCAAATCCTTTATGATTATACAGTTGAAGTAAGAAATAGATTTAAGGGACTAGATCTGAAAGACAGAGTGCCTGAGGAACTATGGATGGAGGTTTGTAACACTGTACAAGAGACAGGAATCAAGACCATCCCCAAGAAAAAGAAATGCAAAAAATCAAAATGGCTGTCTGGGGAGCCTTTACAAATAGCTGTGAAAAGAAGGGAAGTGAAAAGCAAAGGAGAAAGGAAAGATATACCCATTTGATTGCAGAGTTTCAAAGAATAGCAAGGAGAGATAAGAAAGCCTTCCTCAGTGATCAATGCAAATAAATAGAGGAAAACAACAGAATGGGAAAAACTAGAGATCTCTTTAAGAATATTAGAGATACCAAGGGAAAATTTCATGCAAAGATGGGCTCAATAAAGGACAGAAATGGTAGGGACCTAACAGAAGCAGAAGATATTAAGAAGAGGTGGCAAGAATACACAAAAGAACTATACAAAAAAGATCTTCATGACCCAGATAATCACAATGGTGTGATCACTCACCATGAGCCAGATGTCCTAGAACGTGAAGTCAAGTGGGCCTTAGGAAACATCACTACGAACAAAGCTAGTGGAGGTGATGGAATTCCAGTTGAGCTATTTCGAATCCTAAAAGATGATGCTGTGAAAGTGCTGCAGTCAATATGTCAGCAAATTTGGAAAATTCCTGTGGCAGTGGCCACAGGACTGGTAAAGGTCAGTTTTCATTCCTATCCCAAAGAAAGCCAATGCCAAAGAATGCTCAAACCACCACACAATTACACTTATCTCACACACTTTAGAAAAGGCAGAGGAACCAGAGATCAAATTGCCAACAGCCGCTGGATCATGGAAAAAGCAAGAGAGTTCCAGAAAAACATCTACTTCTGCTTTATTGACTATGCCAAAGCCTTTGACTGTGTGGATCACAATAAACTGTGGAAAATTTCAGAGATCAAATTGCCAACATCCGCTGGATCATGGAAAAAGCAAGAGAGTTCCAGAAAAACATCTATTTCTTCTTTATTGACCATGCCAAAGCCTTTGACTGTGTGGATCACAATAAACTGGGGAAAATTCTTCAAGAGATGGGAATACCAGACCACCTGACCTGTGTCTTGAGAGACCTGTATGCAGGTCAGGAAGCCACAGTTAGAACTGGACATGGAACAACAGACCAGTTCCAAAATTGGGAAAGGAGTATGTCAAGGCTGTATATTGTCACCCTGCTTATTTAACTTATATGCAGAGTACATCATGAGAAACACTGGACTGGAAGAAGCACAAACTGGAATCCAGATTGCTGGGAGAAATATCAATAACCTCAGATATGCAGATGACACCACCCTTATGGCAGAAAGTGAAGAGGAGCTAAAAAGCCTCTTGATAAAAGTGAAAGAGGAGAGCGAAAAAGTTGGCTTAGAGCTCAACATTCAGAAAACAAAGATCATGGCATCCAGTCCCATCACTTCATGGGAAATGGATGGGGAAACAGTGGAAACAGTGGCTGACTTTATTTTTCCGAGCTCCAAAATCACTGCAGATGGTGATTGCAGCCATGAAATTAAGACGCTTACTCCTTGGAAGGAAAGTTATAACTAACATAGACAGCATATTAAAAAGCAGAGACATTACTTTGTCAACAAAGGTCCATCTAGTCAAGGCTATGGTTTTTCCAGTAGTCATGTATGGATGTGAGAGTTGGACTATAAAGAAAGCTGAGTGCTGAAGAATTCATGCTTTTGAACTGTGGTGTTGGAGCAGACTCTTGAGAGTCCCTTGGACTGCAAGGAGATCTAACCAGTCCATCCTAAAGGAGATCAGTTTTGGGTGTTCATTGGAAGGACTGAGATTGAAGCTGAAACGCCAATATTTTGGCCACCTGATGTGAAGAGCTAACTTATTTGAAAAGACCCTGATGCTGAAAGATTGAGGGGAGGAGGAGAAGGGGACGATAGAGGATGGGATGGTTCGATGGCTTCACCTAGTCAATGGACATGGGTTTGGGTGGACTCCGGGAGTTGGTGATGGACTGGGAGGCCTGATGTGCTGCAGTTCATGGGGTCACAAAGAGTCAGACATGGCTGAGCAACTGAACTGACTGACTGATAGGTCCATATCACTTCTGTCTTTTATTGTGCTCATCTTTGCATGAAATATTCCCTCAGTGTCTCTAATTTTCTTGAAGAAATCTCTAGTCTTTCCCATTTTATTGTTTTCCTCTATTTCTTTGCACTGATCACTGAGGAAGACTTTCTTATGTCTCCTTGCTATTCTTTAGAACTTCATTCAAATAGGTATATCTTTCCTTTTCTCCTTTGCTTTTCATTTCTCTTCTTTTCACAGCTATTTGTAAGGCCTCCTCAGACAGTCATTTTGCTTTTTTGCATTCCTTTTTCCTGGAGATGGACTTGATTATTGCCTCCTATACAATGTCACAAACTCCCATCCATAGTTCATCAGGCACTCTATCAGATCTAATCCCTTGAATCTATTTGTCACTTCTACTTTATAATCATAAGGGATTTGATTTAGGCCATACCTGAATTGTCTAGTCATTTTTCCTACTGGGACTGAGCCAGAACTGTGTCTGAGTGTCTCCTGTGGAGGTGCAGGTCAGCAGTGCCCTGCTGCAGTGGCACTGGGTGCAGCAGACCTGGGTATGGCATAAGCCGTCTTGGAGGAGGTCACCATTATCTTACCATAGAACCACCAGAAATTACACAGGGCTGGGGAAACAGACTCTTGGAGGGCACAAACAAAACCTGTGTGCACCAGGACCCAGGAGGAAGGAGCAGTGACCCCACAAGAGCCTGATTCAGACATGCCCATGAGTGTCCAGGAGTCTTCAGCAGAGGCATGGGTCAGTGGTGGCCTGCTTCAAGGTCAGAAGCACTGAGTGCAGCAGTGGGTGCAGGGGACCTTTTGAAGGAGGTCGCCATTATCTTCATTACCTCCACCATAGTTTGGCCTCAGGTGAAGCAACAGGAAGGAAACAGCCCCACCCATCAACAGCAAATTGGATGAAAGATTTACTGAACATGGCCCCACCCATCAGAACAAGACCCAGTTTTCTCCTCAGTCAGTCTCTCCCATCAGGAAGCTTCCATTAGCCTCTTATCCCTATCCATAAGAGGGCAGACAGGATGAAAACTACAATCAAAGAAAACTAACCAAACCAATCACATGGACCAGAGCCTTGTCTAGCTCTATGAAACTATGAGCTATGCCATGTAGGGCCACCCAAGATTGACAGGTCATGGTGGAGAGTTCTGATAAAAAGAAGGGAATGGCAAACCACTGCAGTATTCTTGCCTTGAGAACCCCATGAACAGTATGAAAAGGCAAAAAGGTATGACACTGAAAGATGAACTCCCCAGGTTGGTAGGTGCCCAATATGCTACTGGAGAAGCATGGAGAAATAACTCCAGATAGAATGAAGAGACAGAGCCAAAAGGAAACAACACCCAGTTGTGATGTGATGGGTGATGGAAGTAAAGTTCAATGCTGTAAAGAGCAATATTGCATAGGAACCTGGAATGTTAGGTCCATGAATCAAGGAAAATTGGAATTGGTCAAACAGGAGATGGCAAGAGTGAACATTGACATTTTAGGAATCAGTGAACTAAAATGAACTGGAATGGGTGAATTTAACTCAGAAGTTAAGATGAAACTTTAATCCACATGTTCCAACACTATTTAAAAAAATTTGCAGTAGACGTATAATTCACATAACAGTATTAGTATTAGTTACAGGTGTATAACATAATGTTTATGTATTTGTACATATCTGAAAATGTTGACTATCCTAAGGATAGTATAGCTATCAGCTTTTCAATGTTTATTTTTGACTGTGCTCTGTCTTCCTTGCTGCACACAGTCTTTCTCTAGTTGTCCTGTGCAGGCTTCTCTTGTGGTGGAGCACTGGCTTCAGGGCGTGAGGGCTTCAGGAGTTGCTGCACACAGTAGTTCTGGTTCAAGGGCTCTAGAGTACAGGCTTAGTAATTGTAGCACACAGTATTAGTGGCATGTGGGATCTTCTTGGGCCAGAGATCAAACCAATGTCCCCTGCATTGCAAGGTGGATTCTTAACCACTGGACCACTAGGGAAGCCCTTACTTTTTGTTGTGATGAGAACTTGTAAGGTGTACTTTGTTACCAACTTTCTAATATAAGATACAGTATTAACCCAGGTGATGCTTGGTAAAGAATCCCCTTGCCAATGCAGGAGACATAAGAGACGTGGGTTCCCTCCCTGGGTTGTGAAGATCCTCTGGAGGAGGAAATGGCAACCCTACTCCAGTATTCTTGCCTGGGAAATCCCATGGATAGAGAAGCCTCTCAAGCTACAGTCCATGGGTCACAAACAGTTGGACAAGACTGAGCACCCACACATGCACACATTAACTGTACTCCCCATACTGTACATTACATCCTTGTGACATTAACTTTAGTGCTGGAAGTATGCTGTTGCTTAGCCACTAAGTTGTGTTCAACTCTTTTCCACCCCATGGACTGTAGCCTGCCAGGCTCTTCTACCCATGAGATTTCCCAGGCAAGAATACTGGAGTGGGTCGCTATTTCCTTCATGGGATCTTCCTGACCCAGGGGTCAAACCTGTATCTACTGCATTTCTAGCAGATTCCTTACCACTGAGCCACTGGGGAAACCCAACAATGCCTACCTAATAGCAATGCTGTGTGGTAAATTAAATTTATTTTTAATATGCACTATTTATTATCACAAAGCATTACCTTTAATTTATACTTGCTTTGCTATTAATATCTCACTGATTAGCATGAAGCTAAAGGACTCATATTTCATGAATTTTATTCATCTACACATTCATTCAATAAATATTTATTAAGCAACTATCATGGTGTTTAGAAAATGTTCTCCATATACATACTAGTTGAATCTTGTTGAATGAGTACATACAATATGTAGGCACTCTCCTAATAGAATCACAGGGTAAATAAGATATGCAAAGTCCTTCCTCTAGTGAAGCTTTAATTCAGGTAGGGTTGTGTGTGTGTGTGTATGTGTGTGTGTGTGTACCTATTAAGCAACTATCATGGTGTTTAGAAAATGTTCTCCATATACATACTAGTTGAATCTTGTTGAATGAGTACATACAATATGTAGGCACTCTCCTAATAGAATCACAGGGTAAATAAGATATGCAAAGTCCTTCCTCTAGTGAAGCTTTAATTCAGGTAGGGTTGTGTGTGTGTGTGTATGTGTGTGTGTGTGTACCCATTTGTAGATGTCTGTATGTCTGTTTTTATATTTGTTATTAGATGCAGGGAGTGATAAACCAGTAAATATTTAAAGTCATTTTAGAAAATTTTATGATAGCTTTCATTACCATTTTTATTTTTTACTAAAATGTTAAAAATTTTCTTTTTTATTTATCAATCAGTTCAGTCACTCAGTTGTGTCTGACTCTTTGCGACCCCATGGACTGCAGCATGCCAGGCTTCCCTGTCCATCACCAACTCCGGAGGTTGCTCAAACTCATGTCCATTGAGTTGGTGATACCATACAACCATCTCATCCTCTGTCATCCCCTTCTCCTCCTGCATTCAATCTTTCCCAGCATCAAGGTCTTTTCCAATGTGTCAGTTCTTCCCAATGTGGGCTGAAGTTTCAGCTTCAACATCAGTCTTTCCAATGAATATTCAGGACTGATTTCCTTTAGAAATGACTGGATCTCCTTGCAGTCCAAGGGACTTTTAAGAGTCTTCTCCAACACCACGGTTCAAAAGCATCAATTCTTCGGTGCTCAGCTTTCTTTATAGTCCATATCTCACATCCATACATGACCACTGGAAAAACCGTAACTTTAACTAGACAGACCTTTGTCTGGCTTCCCTGGTGGCTCAGTGTTAAAGGATTTACCTGCCTGTGCAGGAGATGCCTGGTTGATTGATGGGTTGGGACGATCCCCTGGAGAAGGAAATGGCAACTTACTCCTGTATTCTTGCCTGGGAAATCCCATGGACGGAGAAGCCTGGCAGACTACTGTCCATACAGTCGCAAAAGAGTTGGAAACGACTTGGTGGCTCAAAAACAACAATGCAGAACTCTACAAATCAGAAAGTTAATACCGATAGGATTTGGGTAACATCAGCTGTCTCACACTACTCAGTAAAGTAATATTTCCTATTTTTGCCCATTTTCAACCTTATTATTCTCATTGCTGCTATAAGATACCAGACCCAGGTGCTTGCCAGAGTGCAAAAACTCCGTGTCTCAACCAGCAAGCTCTGCAGCCTCAAAGGAGACTCAAGACCTGAAGACTCTTCTCATCCCTACCACCCCATCCCAGGCCCCTATGCCCCCGTCAACCCTCCATTGTCTCATTTCTCTCTCCTTAGGCAGCAGACAGCTCCGCCTGGTGGACGGGGGCGGTCCCTGCGCCGGGAGAGTGGAGATCCTTGACCAGGGCTCCTGGGGCACCATCTGTGATGACGGCTGGGACCTGGACGATGCCCGCGTGGTGTGCAGGCAGCTGGGCTGTGGAGGAGCCCTCAATGCCTTGCAGTTTGGTCAATTCGGTCAGGGATCAGGGCCAATCTGGCTGGATGAACTGAACTGCGGAGGAAAGGAGTCCCACGTGTGGAGGTGCCCTTCCCAGGGCTGGGGACAGCAAGACTGTGGGCATGTAGAGGATGCTGGGGTCGTCTGCTCAGGTATGGTCAGTGCCTTGTCCATGGGGTGAGAAAGCAGAAAGTTCCAAGGAAGTTGGTGTCTGATCACCTGGCGATAGATGACTGAGTTAGAGAGGTCTAGACATCTACCCGTCCTCCCTGAGGGCACATGTATCTCTGAGGGATGGGCTTCACTACTTTCCTCTTGTCAGTCTCTGATACTTCTTCTCCAGTGATCTTACCTGACAGAGTTTAATCTATTATTTCCAATTATAATTGATCTTCATAATTTTTTATATAATTTTTGGAAGAGTGAAATACTTGCAAATCACCACACACAGACCCCTTTGCACAGTGAACCATAGGAGGGAAGGACAAGAGTGAGGGTCCACCATCCTGGTGGTGCTATTTCTGTAGTTACCCTATGACACGCTTTTTTGCAGTAGGTCAGTAGGAGTGGAGGCACAGGGGATATCATTAAACAAATCAGAAAGCAATTTAGGGATTTATGCCAAATTTCAAGTCTCCTTTACAAATTTAAATGTAAATATTCATAGCCATTTGGCTAATAGGACCAGAGAACTGTGGATGAAATGCTCTGAGTCATAGCTTCTCCTTCCATTGTTATTAGAAAATATTCTTTGTCCATATTTTCTTTTAAAACATCTGCATAAACCAAAACTTTGAAAGAACACTTAGCCACGCACTGACACATCAAAGGTGGAGGCAATGAAATATTGATTTTGTGTTTTATAGTAAGAGATTATATAGTTTACACCTGATGATTTCAGTGATATAAGAGAATTGCACTTGGGAGTTTATTTGCTAGGAATAAAAGTAAGAGGACAAGCTAGAAGAAGCTGGAAGAGAGTTACCATAGCTAGGAAGGATGGAAGGGCAATGGGAGCTGACAAAGTCACCTGTGGGGTTCTCTGAGCAGCACTGAAGGTCCAGTTGTGATGTGGAGGATGCTATGTGCACCTAAGGACACAGGATGTCTGTACAGCAAGAGACCAGACAAGGATAAATCTGACCACAGTTTCATTTTGTCTTTGTTGCAGTTGATTCATATAAATAAATGGCCCTCTGGAAGGGGAATTTTCCTTTCTTTGATTATCCAAGTCTCTCATAAACATTTTGGAGGGCTTTAAACTGTCTACTTGTTTTTCTCCTGCACTTCTAAAAAGATAAGGGCATTGTTTTACTGTGACTTACATTCCCAACATTGGCCAAAATTCCTGAATATAACAGACTCTAAAAAAGTGCTTGTATTTGTAATAAACCACATGAAAATAGATTCTCAATATTACCTTCAAATAACATCCGCCTACTTAAATATCAGACCTCTGCAGAGGATTCAGATATGACTCCCTTGTAGCCTCTCCTCTCTCTCCATTTCATTTCCCAGTCAGAGATTCTATTTCTGGGCCTCTAGGGACCCACTCTCCTTGACCTTTGCTGCACCTTGATGGAAAGGTCACACTGATCCCCTCTGGCTTTCAGAGGGGAATGGGCAGCCCAAGGGTCGAGGGCAGGTCTGGTCTTCCAGGAAGATACTTGATCTTTGTGGATCTCTGAGAGGCCACATCTCTCACCCAACAAGGATATTTCCTACACCTCAAGCCATACAGTGCTCTGTTCCAGTCAAACCAGTAGGAATCTGGAGTGATGGGTGAAGAACCAGAGGGTCCAGGGTCAAGTCAGGCTGAAGGTCAGAGGGCTGAGAGTTGGTCTGGAGGCAGATGCATCACAGCTACAGGGAGAAGAGAGGCCACCTTGGTCAGAGGGAGAGAAATAAGGATGTGATCTACATGAAAAATGATGAGAATCCAGCTGGTCCCTCATGCTCTCATGGTTCCCTGGATAAAATCCAGCCCCAGAGCTATAACAGTGAGATAGCCTTTGGGACAAAGGGCCCTAAGCAGAAGCTGAGATACAAAAAATCAGGGCTCTCCCAGGCTCAGGCATAGGTGCAGAGAGAATGCTTTCCTAACAACCTGGCCCCTGAGGTCCCTCCTATGGCTCAGGTTGATGTCTCTTTTGCAAATGGACTAAACCTGGAAAATGGGGGCCAAAAAGTGTTTCAGCACTATTTATTGAACAGTCTGTCTTCTCTAATGATATAAAATATTACCTTCTTCAAATACTAAATTTCTGTGCGTGTATGTCTTTGTGTCTGTTAGATATCAATATTCTGCCCCATTCTCTCTATTGTTATATAAGAACATGGTTGGTTTTATTATTTTTAATAACTTATCCCCTCACATCATCCTTCTAGTTCATAAATTTTCTTGCAATGTTCACACACTTATTTTTCCATTTGAAAGCAAATATAAAGTAAAAAAGAAATAATAATTTGTCTTGGGAGACTACCCTGATGTGTATAAGACTTTGTTCTGAATATATTTGAGTGTCTAACATGTATCAGGCTATCTACAATAACATGTAAGCAATATATGTTCTTTCTAAATTCATAATCTGGTGGGATTAATACAGAAACTAAGAGACATTACTTTGCCAACTAAGGTCTGTCTAGTCAAGGCTATGGTTTTTCCAGTAGTCATGTATGGATGTGAGGGTTGGACTATGAAGAAGGCTGAGCACCCTACAATTGATGCTTTTGAACGGTGGTGTTGGAGAAGACTCTTGAGAGTCCCTTGGACTGCAAGGAGATCCAACCAGTCCATTCTGAAGGAGATCAGCCCTGGGATTTCTTTGATGCTAAAGGTGAAACTCCAGTACTTTGGCCACCTCATGAGAAGAGTTGACTCATTGGAAAAGACTCTGACGCTGGGAGGGACTGGGGGCAGGAGGAGAAGGGGACGACAGAGGATGAGATAGCTGGATGGCATCACTGACTCGATGGACGTGAGTCTGAGTGAACTCCGGGAGTTGGTGATGAACAGGGAGGCCTGGTGTGCTGTGATTCATGGGGCAGCAAAGAGTCGGACACGACTGAGCAATTGAACTGAATTGAACTGAACAAGGTGTTCAGTAAAAATTATTTAATTAGAAAGAGTAGCCTGTGACCGAACTCCCCATTGGACCAGTTTGATCTCTTTCAGTTTTATACTCCATCCACTCCCAGTTTAATCTATCACAGATCCCACCCACACTCCATTCCTACAGAAGTTCTTCTGTTTCACCGTCTCCTTTCCATCCATTTGTAACTTTTACGATTGTTCTCTTGTCTGCAGTTGGTAAAATGAGAAAGGGTAGCAAGGTTAGGTGGCCAGATGGGAGGAGCACAGTGGATAAAATCTGTCAAAAACTTGGACAAATATTTTCCTCAAGTCTGTCTTTCATCCATATTGAGGTCTTTGCATTTGGAAATCTTTAAGTTACAAATGGTTTGTTTGCTCTCTTCTCTCTTTCTCTCCCTTTCCTTTTTTTTTTTTTACTGCATGCTAGCTATTTCTCAAGAATCTAAATAGGAAAGGAATATGCAGTTAGCATATATGTAAGATTAAAACACATTAAATTATCATCATTTCTTAGTATTTGCTAAGATTCCCATGTCTTAGATCCCCATGTCTTAGATCCCCATGTCTAGTAGAAAGTAATCAAACTCAGCTGATTTGCATAATCCCACTGAAAACTCATTCTCTCCCTTGATAAATCCTAGGCTTTCAAGAAAGATGGCTAGGACCAGCCCCTCCTTCTTCTATGCCTCTCTGAAACTTTCTTAATATTCAAACTCATCTATGAACAACTTCTTTTCACAATCAAGTCGCCTAAGAAATCCTGGGAATCTTTCACCATCAAGAATTATGAGAAATATATGTGAAATCATAATAGACTTGTTATAATATGCAAAAATCATAATAGACTTGTAGACTTGGTATGATGTCTAGCTTTCCTCCTGTGAGCCATAAGTCTGTCGACAGTCTAGCCTGAATTAATAGATCTCTCGCTATGAGGTTCCCTGTCTTCAGTGACTTGATTATTGGCTCCTGAGAGAAAACTGGCCAGAATTCTAGCTCCAGAAACCTCACATGGCCTTCTAACCTTGTCTGGCTCTTGGTCCTCTAAACTATTGAATCCCATAAACCTACTTCACTCTGAGTTAGTTCAGCTCTGTGCACAAGTCTGATGCCCGCTGCAGTGCAGCTTCCTTGGGTCTTGTTTCCAGGCCCCTAGATGAGGAATTCTCATCCTAATCAACCTCAAAATATGCATTCTTACTGACTGCAAATTTTTCTGGGTTCCTTTTCGTAAACTTGCTCATGAAAATATTAATACAATTCTGACACTAACTGTCAAATTCTCTCTCCATGCCCCACTCCTAGAAATGAGACGCTTTCACATCCTTGCCTATGATATACTGTTTCCAATGCCAAGCAAGGACTATGAACACTCACAGGGTTTGTTGCTGCTGTTGATTGTTCCCCTTAGGATTTGTGCGTCTGGCTGGAGGGGATGGACCCTGCTCAGGGCGAGTAGAAGTGCATTCTGGAGAAGACTGGACCCCAGTGTCTGATGGAAACTTCACACTTTCCACTGCCCAGGTCATCTGTGCAGAGCTTGGATGTGGCAAAGCTGTGCCTGTCCTGGGACATGTGCCCTTCAGAGAGTCAGATGGCCGGGTCTGGGCTGAAGAGTTCAGGTGTGAGGGGGAGGAGCCGGAGCTCTGGTCCTGCCTCAGAGTGCCCTGCCCAGGGGGCATGTGTCACCACAGTGGAGCTGCTCAGGTTGTCTGTTCAGGTGAGATGCAGGTCAGGACTTAACTGCCCTGCACAGTCTGTTCAGTTTTTTTTGTTTTCTCCCTCTTCTCTGTTCAGGTTTTTTAAAAAATGAGATTTTGCTGACATCCTATCTTCTTCTACCAGTGTATGCAGAAGTCCGGCTCATGACAAATGGCTCCTCTCACTGTGAGGGGCAGGTGGAGATGAACATTTCTGGACAATGGAGAGCGCTCTGTGCCTCCCACTGGAGTCTGGCCAATGCCAATGTTGTCTGTCGTCAGCTCGGCTGTGGAGTCGCCATCTCCACCCCTAGAGGACCACGCTTTGTAGAAGGAGGAGATCATATCTCAACAGTCCGATTTCACTGCTCGGGGGCTGAGTCCTTCTTATGGACGTGCCCTGTGACTGCCCTGGGTGGTCTTGACTGTTCCCATGGCAACATGGCCTCTGTGATCTGCTCAGGTAAGAGAGCGGGGAAAGGCTACGGGTACTCGTGGAGTAAAATGTTTCCAAGAGCAGAAAGTGAGGGAAACATGGCTTCAAAAATCAGATATTTCATGGTGAAATATGCTTCTTCTCATTGTTCATTCATTTTTCAGGTCAGGGCAAGAAGTGTGAAAGGGAATAATATATTTTTAAGCAGCATTATTATTTACAAATAATCATAGCAGACAATGTACAAGCAATAAGTGTAGACCTCAGTCATGATCCCCAACCCAGATAAGCCAAGAGAACACTCCCAGCACTAGAGAGTCACTGTTGCCTCCCAGTAACTATGTCCTGTGTCCTTTCCAGTGAAAACAGTTTAACTTCTACTACCATAGAAATATTCACTGGAAGGACTGATGCTGAAGCTGAAGTTCCAGTATTTTGGTCTTCTGATGTGAACAGATGACTCGTTGGGAAAGTCTCTGAATCTGGGAAAGATTGAGGGCAGAAGGAGAAGAGGGTATCAGAGGATGGGATGGGTGGATGGCATTACTGATGCAATGTACATGAACTTGGGCAAACTCCGGGAGACGGTGAGGGACAGGGAGGCCTGGGGTGCTGCAGTCCATGGGGTCGCAAAGGTTGGACATGCCTGGGCAGTTGAACAACAGTAACAACAACCATAGGGTATTTTATTGATTTTTGAACTTTATATGAAATCATGCAGTATGTTTCTTGTGTGTCTGACCTCTTTGTCAACAGTATGTTTGGGATTCACTCATGATGTTGTTTATAGCAGCTGACTATTCATTTTTATTACTGTAGAGTAGTTCTTTGAATGATCACATGACAATATACTGATCCATTTGACTGATGGTAGAGAGTTGAATTGTTTTCTGTCCTTGACTGTTACATATATGATGCCACAACTTACCATAACAATGACTTTGGGTGAAAATCTATGCTATTTATTTAATCCTTGGTCTTTTATTTTCATTTTCTTAATGGTACCATGTCCTTAGATGAGCGAAGTTCTTAATCTTAAGGAAATATAACTTACTAGTTTTTCCCAGTATACTTAGTACTTCTTATATCCTTTTGAAAAGAACTTTGCTTACTCCAAGACCATAAAAACATTCTTCAATAATATGTTATAGAAGTTTACTTTTCTCTTGCATATAATTGTATATTCCTTCTGTGATTGATATCTATACAAGATAAGGGTCAGGTTTCATATTGACATCTAATTGACTCAGAATCATTTTCTGAAAAGATTTTTGTCTCCATTGTGTGCCAGTTTGCCATAAGGAGAAGGGCATATGTGTCTAAGCCTTTTTTAGACTCTCTGTTCTATTCCATTGTATCATTTGTCTATCCTTGCACAAATATTATATTTTCTTAATTATTGTAATTTTATAGTAAGTTTGGGTAATTTTAATTTGCAAGAGTTCAGTTCAGTTCAGTTCAGTTGCTCAGTCGTGTTCAACTCTTTGCAACCCCATGAATCGCAGCACGCCAGGCCTTTAAGAGTTACTTTATATTAACTAACTATGTTGCTTTTCTTGCCAACTGTGTTGGTCATTCTTGGCCTTTTACATTTTGAAAAAATTTTTGAAATTAGTTTATTTTTCACCAAAAGAAACTTCCTAAATGTATTTTGATTGAGATTATTTTTAATCTAACAGAAATTTGAGGATGATTGACTTTGACAATTTTGAGTGTCCCAATTCATTGACATGACTTTTCCCTCCATTCACTTAAGTCTATCAGAGGTTTTGAGATATTTTACTAGATTTTCTCCTAGGTGTTTCACATTTTTGAAATTATTTGTATTTCTTTTAGTGAAAGTATCCTAGGAATGAATTCTGACTTATTTTCACCTTTTAATTTTTTTAAATTTTGATCTAATTTGAGACCTGAAAGTTGCAAAAATAATATAAAAATTCCCAGATGACTTTTACCTGGATCTCCTAACATTAGTATTTTGCTATTATCTTCCTCTCTTTCTCTCTCTTTCTGTCCCCCTCCTGCTCCATTTCTCCATAAATATATAAAATCTTTCTAAATTAGATTTCAGTCATGATGCCCTTTTATCCCTAAAATAATTCAAGAAATTTCCTTATCAACCAAAGTGCAGTCATGTCCTCAGCTGACTTCAACCCCAGATGACATCTAAATGCAACTACATGAAAGATCCCAAGACACAACTGCCAAGTTGAGTCTTTCTTAAGTAACTGACCCAGGAAGACTTAAGAAAATGAAGAGTGTGGGTATATATATATATATACATATATATATATATATATTGCTTCAGAGGCTGTTTTTATAATTTATTATATAGCAGTATAATCAAGACACTTACTATGTGACCTGCACTTCTAGATAGAGGTCTATTTGTCCTACGACCTTCCACTTTATTGATTCTCCATTATGTTGAGCTAATGTGCTGATATTCTCATTCTTTAGTTCTTAATTTCAGCTAGTAAATTTTTCAGCTCTAGAATTTGTATTTTTTGTTGTTGTTATCATTTGTTTTTTTCCATCACGGTGCACATTTTGTCAGTTAATTCCATGGGCACCTTAATCAAGCCTCTTTAAATTCTCTGTCAAGTAACTCTAGTAGCTGAGTATCCTGGGGAATTGTTTCTAATGTCTACATTTCCTCTTGGTTTCTCATGAGATCTATTTTCAATAAATATTTTTTAAAATGCAGACATTGTAGATGACAAATTGTAGAAATACTTCAGAAAGTGTTTTATTTTGCTTCTTCTATTTAGGGATAGACTTAGGGACAGCTAGATTTAGGGCTTCCCTGGTGGCTCTGCTTGCAATGTGGGAGATCTGAGTTTGATCCCTGGGTCGGGAAGATCCCCTGGAGAAGGAAATGGCAACCCACTCCAGTATTCTTGCCTGGAGAATCCCAAGGATGGAGGAGCCTGGTAGGCTGCAGTCCATGGGGTTGCAGAGAGTAGGACACGACTGAGCGACTTCACTTTCACTTTAGGGACAGAACTTATTTAACTCATTCTTAGTGCTTGAGACAAAAATTGTGGCACTGTCAGAAGCAGAACTCTTCATAGCGAAGGTGAACACTACAGTTATGAAAGTTTTACGGCTATGTCAACCTAGGTTTCCCTAAAGGCTCGGTGGTAAAGAATCCGCTGGCCAATGCAGGAAGTACAGGAGATGACATTTCGATTCCTGGTTGGGGAAGATCCCCTGGAGGAGGAAATGTCAATCCATCCCAGTATTCTTGCCTCAAGAATCCCATGGACAGAGGAGCCTGGAGTACTACAGTCCCTAGGGTCAAAAAGAATTGGAAACTACTGACCAACTAAACTGCAAAAACTGCTATGTCACATTTTCTTCTCAGACCCCACTGGTTGTCATTATTTAGTTTAATTCAGTTTACTGTTTTTCAATCACCTTGATCATCGCTGTTTCTTCAGGAAACCAGACCCAGGCGCTGACCCAGTGCAATGACTCCCTGTCAGAACCAGCAGGCTCTGCAGCCTCAGAGGAGAGAGCCCTCTACTGCTCAGGTGAGGGTCCCACAGGACAGAAGACCCTTCTCACCCCCTGCCCCCTCGCCCCCCTCACCACCCATCACTGCCCCATTGTCCCATTTCTCTCTCCTTTATTCACTGGAGCTGAAGCTCCAATACTTTGGCCGCCTGATGTGAAGAACTGACTCATTGGAAAAGACCCTAGCGCTGGGAAAGACTGGGGACAAAAGGAGAAGGGATGACAGAGAATGAGATGGTTGGATGGTGTCACTGATTCAATGGACGAGAGTTTGAGCAAACTCCAGGAGAAAGACCAGGAAGCCTGACTTGCTGCAGTTCATGCGGTCGCAGAGAGTCAAACATGACTTAGCAACAGAAAAACAACACCAAATGGAGCATTGGTCACAGGGCAAGAGAAAGTTGATATTTAACACATGCAAGCTAGATTTATAAGAAAACTTCCAAGACTGAGAAGTGTTCAAAGACGAAAGATACACAACTTTGACAAATTGAATATCAGTGAAACACAGGCAGCAAGTTAACGTTTTTTGCTATGACCAGGTTCTCCCTCAAACATATAACACACAAATGAAGCTGAATGTGAAGGTGGTGTCTTTGGACCATGTAGGATGCTGTCTCTTATACACATCTTGCCCCCTCGCCCCCCTCACCACCCATCACTGCCCCATTGTCCCATTTCTCTCTCCTCAGACAGCAGGCAGCTCCACCTGGTGGACGGGGGCGGTCCCTGTGCCGGGAGAGTGGAGATCCTTGACCAGGGCTCCTGGGGCACCATCTGTGATGACGGCTGGGACCTGGATGATGCCCACGTGGTGTGCAGGCAGCTGGGCTGTGGAGAAGCCCTCAGTGCCACAAGGTCTGCTCACTTTGGGGCAGGATCAGGGCCCATCTGGCTGGACGACTTGAATTGCACAGGAAAGGAGTCTCATGTGTGGAGGTGCCCTTCCCAGGGCTGGGGGCGGCACGACTGCAGACACAAGGAGGACGCGGGGGTCATCTGCTCAGGTCAGCAGTCCACACTGTCCACAGGCTGGGGGAGGGGTGGGGCCCTGGAGGACGGGGGTCTGAGCCCTGAGGGAGATACGCCGAAAGGACCAGAGTAGGAGGCTTCCTCCCATGGAGCCTGTCTTTCCAGCAGACGAGAAGACAAGGTGCTTTCACTTCCTCCTGCATCAGCTGAGATTCTGGTCGTTTCTTCTCACCAGTGTTTCCTGGCAGAGCCATTTCTTACAGTTAACACTTGAAAGCAGGGCTCATTCTGCAGTTACCTGTGGTAGTAACATCTTGAAATCCTGGGCTTCCCAAGTTGCCCTAGTGGTAAATAACCTGCCTGTCAATGCAGGACATGTAAGAGATGCGGGTTCAGTCCCTGGGTTAGGAAGATCCCCTGGAGGAGGGCATGACAACCCATTCCAGTATTCTTGCCTGAGTATCCCATGGACAGAGGAGCCTGGCATAGTGAAAACTCAGATTTTTCCTTTACAGTTCTGTTTGCTAGGAGTCTGAAGAGAGTCTCCATGGGCCAACAGTGTCTACAGGGCTGTGTTCTTCCTGGAGTCTCTGGGAGGACTCCTTTCCCAGCCTTTTGTGGTTTCTGTGTGGCCTCGTTTCTTGGCTCAGAGCCCTCTTTATTCATCTTTTTCAACAGCAGTGCCTCTTCCAACCGTTCTCCCTCACTCACATTTCCCTCTGACTGGAGCTGGTAAAGATGATGCATTTCTCAGCATAGGGGATTTAAAGATGTGTTAGGTGGGGCTCACATAGTTAATCCTCAACATTTGAGCTTTATCTCTCCATCCCAAGGTCCTTATTAATCACATCTGTAAAGTCCCTTTTGAAATGTAAGGTAACATATCACAGGTTCTGGGATTAGGCTGTGGACATCTCTGGGGGTCTGTTATTCTGTTGACCGCCTCACTGTCCACATCACTTTCTGTTCTTTTAGAAGTTTTGTCAGGAAGCAGGAATCAGCTCCTGTCACTGCAGGTGCCCAAGTTGGTCTTGCTCTCTGTTCATATCTACATGTGGTAGAAATAGGTATACAGACATTACCGGACAAAGTCAGGTGAAAGGGAGGTAAAAGTCAGTCTTGTCACCCAGTGGGCATCTCCTCCACTGGGTCAGGGGTATATGGTCACAACTTCTGGAGGAGAGGAAAACCCAGAGCACTGAGTGGAGTGCTCACTGTGTCCCATCTCCTCCCTTTCAATCTCAGAGTTCCTGGCCCTCAGGATGGTGAGTGAGGACCAGCAGTGTGCTGGGTGGCTGGAAGTTTTCTACAACGGGACCTGGGGCAGTGTCTGCCGCAGCCCCATGGAAGACATCACCGTGTCCATCATCTGCAGACAGCTTGGCTGTGGGGACAGTGGAAGTCTCAACTCTTCTGTTGCTCTTAGGAAAGGTTCTAGACCCCACTGGGTAGATGGAATCCAGTGTCGGAAAACTGATACCTCTCTCTGGCAGTGTCCTTCTGACCCTTGGAATTACAACTCATGCTCTCCCAAGGAGGAAGCCTATATCTCGTGTGCAGGTGACTTACTGTCTGTTTCTGTGTCACTCCCAACCATGTAGGATGTCATTAGTATGATTTCATATTTTCAGATGTAATTGATGGGTTTTGGTTGAGTCTACAAAATGTAGGTGTATGTTTGTATTTGTCTCTGTGTCTGTTTGTTTGCTGTTGTTATGGGACGTGGAGTCTGGTAAACTACTAATTAGATAAAGTAATTTCAGCTGCTGATAAGATGCAGTCACCTTCTCAGCCAAGTAGATGGTAAAGGTTCTGTGGTCTCTTGTCATTTGACTGTGACAAAAACCTTAGATACTCATGTTTGGGGACAAGACCTCCCCCAGGTGTCCCTGATCTATAGCTTCCCATTGTTGCTTCTGCAGGAAGAAGACCCAAGAGCTGTCCAGCTGCTGCCCCCTGCACAGGTACGCCAGCCCCGCCCCCTCCCCGCGGCTCCCAGGGGCTCCTTCCTCCCACCAGGGCAGTCACAGGAGGGGCTGCTGCCTTTTCAGACAGGGAGAAGCTCCGGCTCAGGGGAGGAGACAGCGAGTGCTCAGGGCGGGTGGAGGTCTGGCACAGCGGCTCCTGGGGCACCGTGTGCGATGACTCCTGGAGCCTGGCAGAGGCCGAGGTGGTGTGTCAGCAGCTGGGCTGTGGCCGGGCCCTGGAAGCCGTGCGGGCCGCGGCATTCGGCCCTGGAAATGGGAGCATCTGGCTGGACGAGGTGCGGTGCGGGGGCCGGGAGTCCTCCCTGTGGGACTGCGCTGCAGAGCCCTGGGGGCAGAGCGACTGCAAGCACGAGGAGGACGCTGGCGTGAGGTGCTCTGGTGAGCGAGGGGCTCGGGGGCCACCCTGGGTGAGCTGGGGCCGCGCGGGGGCAGTAGGCTGGGCCGGGCGTGGTGGGGAGTTTGTGTTCAGACATCCCGGGTGCTGGGGCTCTGATCTAGGATGGGGAAGCTGGGAGGACTGGACACTGAGGTTGTGGAGACTGAGGGGGTGATTTCAGGCTCAGGGGAAAAAATGGGCTGCCCTGCATTCTGACCAATCACCCTGCTCCAATCTGCTGTTTCTCTTTCTAGGTGCAAGGACAACATTGCCCCCAAATACAGCAGGTACTGTGGTCCATCCATGGGCAGGGGAGAATACTCAAATACTGGGGACCTGTTCTGTGGGCTCTCTGACAGCTCAGGAGGGGAAAGAGCCTGAGGATCCCTGGCTGGCGGGGGAAAACCAGGGCATTATGTTTGGGAAATCCCCTGCCTTGGTTCCTGAGGTCAGAAGGTTCTCATGCCCGGGGTCCAAGTGAGTCTGGTTCCCATGGAGCAGATTCTAAGGATCTCCCACCTGCCCCTGAGTGTTGCTCCTTATCAGTGAGGTGCAGGACCCAGGACTGTTTGACATTCTGTCTCCTGAAGCCCAAGGAGAAGAGATAAGCCGGGTCCTCAGAGGCTGTCCTGGCAGGGCATCTCCCTGACAATCCCCGGCTCTGCCTCGGCTGGTGTGGAGTTAACTCATCTCCGGACAAGACCTGGGGGACCCCAGTCACTGTCAGTGCCCTTGTGTCTGAGGCTGGGACGCCATTGTCTGGAGCTCCCTGGAAATGTTGGCACAGGGGGTTTCTCTGTGCCGCTATGTGACCTTCTCCACACCCACTTGCCTTGTTCTCCTAGGGACCAGAACAACCTCAAATCCTCTCCCTGGCATCTTCTCCCTGCCTGGGGTCCTCTGCCTCATCCTGGGGGCCCTTCTCTTCCTGGTCCTCGTCATCCTGGTGACTCAGCTGCTCAGATGGAGAGCAGAGCGCAGAGGTGGGCTTCAGGGGGAACTGGGGACCAGGGAGAGTGTGTGGAGACAGGAGATGGGGCAGGTGTGAGAAGGGGAACCTGGGCCAGGTCTCTGTTCTGAATTACAGAACTCCACGTGCTCCATGCTAAACTCTAAAGTCTGAGTAGACAGAAGTTCTTAGGACTGGGGTGTGAACTCTCATAAGTCATGGGCACTCCTATGAGATCAGACAGATTCGGGGCTGAGCTGTGGATTCAGGTAGGATGAGGGGAGAAGGTGCTGACATGGTGCACGGGGTGGGAGGTTAAGCCAAGGCCCTGGAAGCCCCCATGTGAGCACTGGGGAGATGAAGGTGGGCTGGCTGGATCGGGGTGTCTGGGGTGGCTTCTCTGACCTTCTAGGGCATCTCTCAGCCTTATCGAGCTATGAAGATGCTCTTGCTGAAGCCGTGTATGAGGAGCTCGATTACCTTGTGACTCAGAAGGAGGGTCTTCTGGGCAGCCCAGGTGAGTGTCTCTGTCTGCCCTCCTGGGACCTAGGGTTGCTACCACCCACTGGCTGTGCGGGTCTTCTCAGCGTCTTCAGACCCTACACATGCCCCAGGCTCACAGAGGTGGCTCCTCCAACGTGGTAGGATGGCCTCTCAGAGCCCCGAGAGCTCCCAACCTACACTGCAGGAGCCAGGTCTGTCCCTTCCCGGCCTTAACGCAGGTCCCATGGGTGTGGGGAGGTCATTCTGTGTGTTGTGTGATGTTTTTCTCCACTTTAGGCTTCCTGTCAGATGGTGAGGACAATGACTCCAGGTCCACTCCAGGTAAGAGAGAAGGACCTGCCTCAGCTGGGCTTTGGGGAGGAGAGTTTGGGGAACAGTCTTCCTTTGATGGACCAGAGGCATCCCTTGTGTCCAGACAGGGTCTGTCCTTCCCCTTCTCTGGCTGTTCTGTGATGTCTCACCTTGGGGCTGGGCTCTCTGTGTCCAGAATCACAACAGGCACACAATGTTTTTAAAAATAACATCTGGAAAGCACAATTCATCAAAATACTTTAGTAATGCTCAATGGTATAAGAGTTCCTTTGAGAAAGATTTGTAAAATCATGTTTTGGCTTATGGACACTTCAAACTGAAACATGGTCTTAGAGAAAAAAATCTTTTGAAACAAGGTGTGTTCCCAGGGACGGGGGAAGCCTGGTAGGCTTCTGTCTATGGGGTCACACAGAGTTGGACACGACTGAAGCAGCTTAGCAGCAGCAGCAGCAGACTTTATTTAGCGGCTCAGAAACTCTGGATGAGAAGGGATCTTAGGTATTTCCCAGACCCACCCACTTACTGTGGTTTCATCTGACCCCTGCTCTGCCCTCAGAAGCCCCAGATCAGAGGACTGATGCCCCTGGTGAAGATTATGATGATGCCAAAGAGATACCAGTGCCTGGGGCTCCTCCTGCCTCTCAGGGTAGTAAAGAGGAAGTGCTCCCAGAGAAGGAATATGGGATGAGGTCCTCTCAGACACGTGAGTGGTGTTAGCTGATCTCTTGCAATCTTTTCTTTCTGTCCCGGAAAGGGTTTATTTGAGCTCCTCAATGCCCAGCCTCTCTAGAGTTTCAAATTTGGGTAATCATATGCATTTGATGACTCAGATGGTAAAGAATCTGCCTGGAGTGCAGGAGACGTGGGTTTGATCACTGGATGAGAAGATCTCCTGGAGAAGGGAATGGCCACCCACTCCAGTATTCTTGCCTGGAGAATCCCATGGACAGAGGAGCCTGGTGGGTTGTAGTCCATAGGGTCACAAAGAGTTGGACACTACTTAGTGTCACTTCACTTCTCAACCATATGCTGTCTTTAATGCTATCATACTTCTTGGCTGTGAGGAATCACTCTACTTTTGGCAATTATGTATCTATACTGCAACATCAATTTTCACTTTATACGTAATATGCTTGCATTAGAATTTACAGATTAGGGCATTTCCTGACAATCCAGTGGTTAGGACTCTGTGCTTTCACTGCTAGGAACTGAGTTCAATCACTGGTCAAGCAACGAAGATCCCACAAGCATTGTTCAGTGGCCAAAAGAAAAAGAAAACTTAGAGATTAATTGAGCATATTTACAAAATCCAAAAATAGAACAAATATTTGATAACACCTCTGTGCTGTCTTATACATGAAAGGTAGCTAGAGATTTTTAAAAATGTACTGCAGTATTGAATTTGTGAGGCATTCTGATAATTTAAGATGAGCTATGTTTATATGTCAGCACTAACATGTACAAATCTATGATACACGGTCAGTTCAGTCCCTCAGTCGTGTCCGACTCTTTTCGACCCCATGGGTGCAGCATGCCAGTCCTCCTCATCCATCATCAACTCCGAGTTTACTCACATGCATGTCCATTGAGTCAGTGATGCCATCCAGCCATATCATCCTCTGTCACCCCCTTGTCCTCCTGCCTTCAATCTTTCCCAGCATCAGGGTCTTTCCCAATGAGTCAGCTTTTCACATGAGGTGGCCAAAGTGCTGGAGTTTCAGCTTCAGCATCAGTCCTTCCAATGAATATTCAGGACTGATTTCCTTCAGGATGGACTGGTTGGATCTCCCTGCAATCCAAGGGACTCTCAAGGGTCTTCTCCAACACCACAATTCAAAAGCATAAATGATACACAGTGGCCTTAACATAAAGATGATTAGGCAGGTCATGGACTCAGAGTTTGAGTCCACAGTCAGCTAGTCAACTGTGTGGATCACAATAAACTGTGGAAAATTCTGGAAGAGATGGGAATACCAGACCACCTGACCTGCCTCTTGAGAAACCTATATGCAGCTCAGGAAGCCACAGTTAGAACTGGACATGGAACAACAGACTGGTTCCAAATAGAAACGGAGTACGTCAAGGCTGTATATTGTCATCCTGCTTGTTTAATTTATATGCAGAGTACATCATGAGAAGTGCTGGACTGGAAGAAACACAAGCTGGAATCAAGATTGCTGGGAGAAATGTCAATAACCTCAGATATGCAGATGACATCACCCTTATGGCAGGAGTGAAGAGGAACTAAAAAGCCTCTTGATGAAAGTGAAAGAGGAGAGTGAAAAAGTTGGCTTAAAGCTCAACATTCAGAAAACGAAGATCATGGCATCTGGTCCCATCACTTCATGGGAAATAGATGGGGAAACAGTGGAAACAGTGTCAGACTTTATTTTTTTGGGCTCCAAAATCACTGCAGATGGTGACTGCAGCCATGAAATTAAAAGACGCTTACTCCTTGGAAGGAAAGTTATGACCAACCTAGATAGCATATTAAAAAGCAGAGACATTACTTTGCCAACAAAGGTCTGTCTAGTCAAGGCTATGGTTTTTCCTGTGGTCATGTATGGATGTGAGAGTTGGACTGTGAAGAAGGCTGAGCGCCGAAGAATAGATGCTTTTGAACTGTGGTGTTGGAGAAGACTCTTGAGAGTCCCTTGGACTGCAAGGAGATCCAACCAGTCCATTCTAAAGGAGATCAGTCCTGGGTGTTCTTTGGAAGGAATGATGCTAAAGCGGAAACCCCAATGCTTTGGCCACTTCATGTGAAGGGTTGACTCGTTGGAAAAAGCTCTGGTGCTGGGATGGATTGGGAGCAGAAGGAGAAGGGGACGACAGAGGATGAGATGGCTGGATGGCATCTCTGGCTCGATGGACATGAGTTTTGGTGAACTCTGGGAGTTGGTGATGGACAGGGAGGCCTGGCGTGCTGCAATTCATGGGATCGCAAAGAGTTGGACATGACTGAGTGACTGAACTGAACTGAAAGTCTAATTACTCCAGACGATTCAGTAGCTGAGAGAAGATATTCATTCTCTGGAAAAGAACATTTTCCCATCTGAGGGCCCATGTGGCCCCTGGGGAGGGGCCTCTGTGGCTGCACCTGTGATAGTATTTGTGGACATTTGGGAAGAGGAGTCAAGTCAAGTAAGAGCAGAGCTGGTTTGTGATTGAGGAACTCAGGCTTTCCTTTCTCCACTCTCTCTCTCATTGTGATTTCACATCTGTCTGTTGTGAGAGGAGAGCATTTAAATTCATTGTTATGATTCTTACCATTCCTGGGCATCTCCTTGCTGATTGTGTAGCCTGGAAGCAGGTCTTCCCAGAGCTCCTGTGTGAGCATAGGTTTCCTGTGATACAGCGTTTCCACATGAATTGAGGCCCCAGAGGCCACATGGACCAGATCTGAGAGGACAGCCTGGGTCCATCCTCACTATAACTGATGTGAAACAGCCTGAGCCTCCTGCCCACACCTGGGCCCCAGGGATGCTTTGTCATCACCACTTGCTTAACTTGCTTCCACCACATTGTCTGGTCCCCTTGTCTCAGTTCTAATCATACTTCTCTTTCCTCTTTCAGGCTCTTCTCTAAATGTTTCTAGAGAAGAAACTAATCCCGGGGAAGGAGAAGAGAGCCCCTGGTTGCTCCAGGGGGAGAAAGGGGACCCTGAGTACGATGATGTTCAGCTCAGCGTCCAGGGAACATCCACAGTGACTTTCTGGTGATGTTGTATTAAATATAGATGAAGCCTCAGATATTCTAATTGCCCATATTTCAATACAGTAATGCTGACCTGTAATTGTGTTACATGAAAATTGCTCAAAATGAAATATTCTGATTAAAGTAACTTTTTTACTTTGTTGGTGATTTAGCAAGTTCCATGTCAGATGCTTTTAGATGATTGATCCTCAAACATCATTTTCCTCAAAAGAAATACACAATGAGTGCACTGCCCTGTTTTCTCACCTCCTTCAAGGGCTAATGAGGTCATGACTTTGCCCAGGATCACAAATGCTCCAGGTCACTCTTACTTAGAAAAAGAGTCTAAACTTGGCTCACATTCATACCCTCCTTCTTAGCAAGATGAACTTCTCAACCAAAAACTATAGTCAGAACCTGAAAGTAGTGTTATTTTATTTGATGGGAATGTTTAGGACTCCAGGCCCTGGAGACAGCATCTCAGTAACTCTGAGTAAATTGCTCCAAAAAGGCAGGAGGGCAAGTCAGACTACACATGAGTTTGCAACAAAGGGAGCAGGCAGGCTGAACATCAAAGACTGGGTATCAAGTCAAGCAATTTAGCATTCTATGTGTGGGAAGATGCAAGCCTCTGGACTCACTGCATTCATTCCTTCCATATGCAGCTCAGCTATCTGGGGCCAACCTGTTCATCTTAAGGAGTGGCTCCTCAGCAATCACCATGGGGTGGTGGCAGCATCCCCAGGATAAAAGTTTTGGGAACCCTCACTTACATTTGGAGGCCAGAAATCACTGATGGCTGTGACATTTCTTGTTTATTGATATGGCAGGAAATATTTTCCTTTCACAAACTAGTGGAAAAAAACTAATCCTGTGTCTTTCCTGAGATGTCACATCACCTGTTTTTAACCCGTTTTTGGGCACCAGAGTTGGGTGTGAATTTCAAAGAGGGAAGTTGGCTGGTGGGAGAGAACGGATACAGCTTTCCTTATCCTGAATAAATTTTCACAGGTCAATTAAAAATGTAACTCGGGACAATTATTTCTTCCTTTTCCATCTCTCATTTCCTAGCTTACTTTATCTGTTTATTCCTCAAGCTGAAACAGACTCCTCCTTGCTCTTCTCCCATGTCTACTTGGATATCAAATCCTTATCAATTCATTCTTTCCTCTCCATCACTTCCTACTATTTCTTCAGGATGTTGCTGTTTCTTGTCTCTCCAGTTATCTCTCCTTGTAAGTGAATTATATCAGCTTACATATCTCTTCAAGCTGATGGAGGGCATATTGGTGCTCACCCATACCTTGTATCCAGGTCGGACAAGAGGGCAAGAAAGACCTAAGCAGATGCAATCTAGAAGGGATGTAGACAGAATGATCAGGAACCTTTGTCTACTTGTTTCAAAGATGTGGGTGGAGGGGTCTGATATGACTATACTCTTAAAGGAAGAATTTCAGACTAATGGGCTTCTCTGAAAACATTTCAAGATTGCTTTAATCTGGCTACATGACCCTGCTGTGATTCTTGAGGGTAGAGAGAGCTGTCATGTAGGAGTGCCTAAGTCAAGATTACATTTACCCACCCCCCATTCCATTGTGGACATGTGGAGAAGCTGCTGATCTAACATAAGACCTGAGAGTGGCAGCCTGGATGTGAGCTGAACCCACCCAGTTACTTGGTTGATGCATGATCCAGAGCTCCGATCTACACGCATGCCTTCAGTCCTCATAGTTCTAGGCTCTGCTTGGGGATGGGAAGATGCCCAGGACTTCTCCCAGTGCAGCTCACATGGCCATCCACCATTGAGAAGAGATGAAATAAATTACATCTGATGAAAGAAACAAAGTATATCCAACAGAAGTTCAGTGAACTCCAAGAAAACACAAATACACTATTAAACAAATTCAGGAAGAGAATATGTGAACAAAATAAGATTTTTTTAAGTATTTGTTATCACTTCTGTCACTGTCTTTAGTTTTTGGTTGCCCTCGGTCTTTGTTGCTGCCACCGGCATTCTCCAGCTGTGGCAAGCAGGGGCTACTCTTCTTCGTGGCTTCACTACGCAGTGGCTTCTCTTGTGAAGCATGGGTTCCAGACAAGCAGGTTTCAGTGTTGCAGAATGCGAGCTCATATTTGTGGCTGAAGGGTCCAAGAGCATGGGTTCAGCATTTGTTGTGCACAGGCTGAGTTGCTCCACAGAATAAATTCAGACTTTTTTTTTAAAACAGAGATAGAAATCATAAAAAAAAAAGGAAGCAAACAGGGAGTTTACTGATGGCCTAGTGATTGGGATTCTGTGCGTTACTACTGTGACTGGATTCAGTCCTGGTCAGGGAACTGATATCCCTCAAGCTGTGCAGTGAGGCAAAGGAAAAATAAAAAGAACCAAATAAATTAACCGAACAGAAATTCTGTTGCTTAAGATTACAGTAAATGAAATGCAGCAAAATGAAAAATGCTACAGAGAGCATCAGCAACAGCAGATGTTTCTGTAAGGCCGAAGACAAGACTATTGCATTACCCAGCCAGGGGACAAAGGACAAAAAAGAACAAAAAAGTGTGAAAGAACCTGTGTGAACAATGGGATAACATTCACAGGAACAACCTGCACATCATTGGAGTCCCAGAAGCAGAAGAGAGGGAGAACGGGACAGAGACTGTACTTAAAGAAACAATACCAGATAAGTTCCACATCTGATGAGATATAAACATCCAAGTTCATGTAGCTAATAGGTCACCCCTTGGAGTTCATTCAAAATTTTTGTCTCCAGTACACAGTGAGGGAATTTTAGAAGCATCAAGAGAAAAGCAAATGCTCACAAAAGAGAAATTCCCTTAAGAATATCAGCGGACTTTTGAGAAGAAACCTGTCAAGCCAGGAGAGAAAGGGATGATATATTCAAACCGATGAAAGTAAGCCTGCCAGCCAAGAATACTTTTTTCAGGAAGGCTGTCTTACAGAAATGAAGATGAGATAAAGATGTTCCCAAACAAACAACAGCTGAGGGAGCTCACCAACACAGGTTTGCCTTACAAGATTGCTGAGGGGAGTTTTTCAAGCTAAACGAAGGATGTTAATTATTATATGAAAGTGAAAATATACAACAAACTTGTAAACCTAGATATGTAATCCAATTCAGAATACTCTAACACTGTAATATGGTAGTGTGCTAACCAATTAACTCTAGTCTAAAGGAAATATTAAAATAACTATAGAGAAAAATATTTTGTTACTGGATATACAATATAAAGAGGTAAATTTTGACAGAAAGTATAGGAGGGGATAAAAATGTAGAGCTTTAGTATGTGATTGAAATTAGTTTGTTATCAGATGAGTATTATATAGACTGTGTCTATGTGCATTTTTCTTGCTCAGTCGTGTCCGACTTTTTCGACCCCATGGACTGTAGCCCACCAGGCTCCCCTGTCCATGAATTCTCTAGGCAAGAATACTGGAGTGGGTTTCCATTTCCTTCTCCAGGGACTCTTCCCAACCCAGGGATCAAACATGGGTCTCCTGCATTGCAGGCAGACTTTTCACCTTTTGAGCCACTAGTTGTATCTATAAGATGTTTCATGTGAGCCTCATGCCAACAAAAATGTAAAAACCTACAGTAGATTCACAAAAAGTAAAGAGAAGAGAATCAAAGTGTGACATTATCCAAAATTATCAGTTCACATTTCTAACTGTTGTGCAGAACAGTTGAGTTGTCCTGGACTCTTAAAGCATCCTTCTAGATCAGCACAAGAGGACTTTCCTTACACAACATGAAAGACTACTTAGGCTGTTGTTTTTTTTTTAAGCCAAGGAACTCTTTCTGCAGGTCATATCCTTCCTTATGTCAGACAGACAGTGCAGCTGTACTTTTTTAATTGCAAGTCTTCTCCCTGTGATATTCTTGTGCGGTTTTATTGAAAAACTGCCAAATGATAAATCGTACGAATAGCCTTTCTCCTCTGTTGGTTCTGATCAAGACTTAATAAGAAGCCACATGTTAGTACGTTGTGGTTTGTCTTGTGTATCCTTAGAGATAGAGATTTGCACCGTTTGTTGTGACATGTCTGTTGATGATAAGCTCCTTCTTCAAATCAAATTTTGCCTTGGTAATTGCTGAAAACATTTGCCTTTAAAACAAAAATATCAGTTAGCTAAATGATGTCTTCAAAAACAGTTCTTTATATTTGTGATAATTTCTTTTAAATGTCTGGCACAGTGCCATTCAGTCATTCAATAAACATTAGTTGAGCATCTATTAAGTTACAGAGACTGGAAATGCAGAGCTTATACATAAGTACAGGCCTCACTCCAATTCTGGATCCTGGCAGAGGCCTTGGTTAGCACGCCCAGATGGGGAAGGAAAAGAGAATCTGTTCATAGACTTTTAGATGTTAAAGGAGGAATGCATTTTGCTGTGTTTCTAGTGTTCTTGGGCTGGTCTGCAGGCTGGACTCAGCTGCACCAAAGCTCCATGTGCAATAGAGCATCAGTGCATAGAGTTCAGCCTTTGAATCCTGAGTACCACCCCAGTGGCACTAACCTTGGGTTTAAGAGTGACCACCCACAAGAACTGAATAGCTCGGGAGTTGGTACGTCAACTGTGAGCCGAGGTGGATTAATCATGAAGCTAATGAGGCTTCACCTTCAGGGCCTCTCGTTGCACCAGCCCCTCCAAGGCCTGGAGGCGGGAGAGGGCTCCGTAGCACTGCTCACCAGGACACAGGTTTTCAATGAGCCATTTTCTTGGGTTGAGGAAAAGAAGCAATTCAGTAAGATTATTTCTTACCCAAAGGTGAAGAAGTTAATTAATTTAGTGCATGAGCACTAAATCCAGGAATCATATTTGTTCTGGAAATCAAGGAGAAACTGAAGAGGTTAGAAAGCACATGCTGCCTTTTCATCAGTACAGTATTGGTGGAAGGGTAAGAATAAGATCAACAATTAACTAACTCAGTGGAAAAGAGAGCTGTTTAAAACTGAAGGTCAAGGTGCTAAGGGTCAAACTGAGAAAGCGGGAGCCTGACTGTCAGTGCTGACTGGTGTAAAGGGAAAAGGAGATGCAGCAGGGGTGGGTGCTCTTAAACAGGACTTAGATCTAGTCGCTGGTCAGTCAGACACGGTGCCTGGGAACCAACCAAGCCCAACAGGGGAAGCAAGGTGAGACCTGAGGGAGCAGCTTGGGATGAACACACAGAAGGAAGAGGAGATCCGGGAAAGTACCTGCTTCATGTGGCCGATTCTGTCTTCTTTTCAAGTCTTCTTTCTCCTTTGTATCCATCAGAATAGACTCTGCTCTGCTGATGGAACAAGTGATCCCCAAATCTCACACATACACACACACACACGCACACACACATTCATCACAACCTACAGATGTCTGTGGTCAGTGAGGCTCTTGCAACTGCACCATCTGGAACATACAGCTTCTGGGGCAGAAAAGAGAGAGACTAGAGTCACACTTGGGCTTTTCATGCCTCCACTCGGAAGTGACACAGGTGACACCACCCACGTTTCATTGGCCAAAATGAGTCACTGAAGACTAGAAATAAGTCATTTTGTGACTATTACTGTCTATCCACATCCTTCAGTGTAACTCTTAATAGTGGTGCTGCCAGTTTTTTCTCACCTTGGAGAAGCTTCTGAGGTACAGCTTTGTGCAGAGATTGAATGCGATCTGGTCCACCCCGAGTGGGATTTGAAGGCATTGTCTGTTTAATTGCTTCATCTGGTGTGTCTCTGACTCCTTACTCCACTTCAGTCTGTGCTGAGTGGGATTAGTCACATCTGTGTCTCCACTGTCTCCATCTTCTCCCACAGTCTTCACTAACTGCAGGGTTATTTTCAGCCTTTGTTCTTTCATTCATTTCTTTAATTATCCAATATTTCTTAAGCTGTTACTATGTGTGTTTACTTGGCCTTAAAGAGACAATGAAGAATAAGACACAGTACTTGCTCTCAGGAAGTTCCCACGGTGGAGATAGTAAGCAAGTTTTTATAGACTAAATAGACACAGCAGTAATCTTGAGCTAGAATGATCAGAAAGAGCTTCACAGAGGTGACAGCTCTGTGCATTTTAAAACATATGAAGATTTAGAAGCATCTATTTGTAGTGGACTTGAAAATGTGTCCTTCGGAATTTATGTAGGCATAAATGTAGTATCTTCTGTTTTTTACAATTGATTTAATCTTGCTCACCTATGAGTAGTATTTATATAATTAAAATTTTCAATAAAATTAACAGGCTCTCTCATTTAAAATGTGGCCTTCAACTTCTTGCTGATTCTAGCTTCCCTGCCAAAATTGGTTTTTCAACAGATATGGTCACTGTTTCTCCTCCCAAGATGGTGTTTGGGACAAGGGAGTTTCTTACTCTCCAGTGGCAGTGGGGAAGCATCCTTGGTCTGCATGCTTTCCATATGGAATCAGCCTGTCTTTGATTTAGTAGCTTTGGTCTGTTCTGGTTTCTGGGCATCAGAAGCTGGGCCTGTGGAGAAATGAATGAGGCCAATTCAGTGCCAAGCACTTTGTTAGATGTTGCTGATCATACACTGCAAAGTGCTGAACAAGGATGATGGGCTGGGCCTCAGCCAGCTCATGAGCTTGCGCCTTCCTTCATGCCCTTGTGATTAAGTGGTCATTGATAAAGGAGCCTTTACTAAACCTTGTAATATCCATGTAAGAAACACAGATGATGAGGTGAGTATCCAGTGCTTGGGTGTGTCAACCCAGACCCTCAGCAGTAAAAGTATGAGGTCCTAACCACTGGACCACCTGCCAATTCCATAATGTTGTATAGATAAATTTTAAGTCAAAACTATTTTGTATTTTAGTCACTCTGATTGGTCCTGAGGAAATGTCACTTGCGCAAGGATGTTTAATTATTACCTTCTTCAGAAAACAGATGAACTGAGTCTCTTAAACCTCCATTGTCTCGTGTGTAATTGGAATAATAATGCTACATTATAACGCTGCTGTAAGGTGCTGAATTGCTTTACAATCCATAAGGCCAACCAAATAGTTATCCTAAGTGAAAGAAGGGAATTCTTTTTGTTCTTTACTTCAGCACTTCTAATTCACTATAGAATCTATTGAACTTTTTTAGAACAAAATTTCCTTCCTGTTACAGCCATATGTTGCTTTCATGGAAAACGTGCCGAATGATAAATATATCAACATCCTGCCCACCCCGTCATATCTGATTAAGATCAGAGCACAAGGCTTCATGGTCTTCACTCTCAATAAGCTGTGGTTTTTCTTCTGTATCTTCAGATACAAGGAAACTTACAGCATCTATACATTTTTAGAACTGGCTATCTCAGCCCTGCTCTGGAAATGGGCTGTGTTCCTTTCTGGATATTGGAATTTACTGCAGTCACTGCAGAAAGGTGTTGTTGTGAGCCACGCATAGCTCATATCTTTTAATAGTTTTGAAATACCTTTACAACAAAGGGTGCAACTTGCATTGTGTTAAGTTCACACAACAAGTTGAATTATGTTTTCAGAGAAAAACAGTTCTTTCTGATAGGAATGATTTGTGTGAAACATCTATCAGAGTACCATTCATTCATTCTTTCATTCATTTATTCATTAGACATAGTTTGACATTTTTAATTAACAGGCATTGGGGATACAGAGGTGAATTAGACACAGACTTTTATCAAGTAGATTCCAGCTTATAAAGTAAAATTAGCAAGGAAACAATTCAGTTCATGATGGTAAGGTCAGATTCATAAGCAGTAGAATGGGGCAGAGAGAGAAGGGGTGAATTATGGAAGACTCACAACTCTGATTGGCACCAATTACCGTCGCAATATGTGGTTTCTGGGAGATTTCTGACAACTCCAGTCAAGGCTCTAGGTGAAAAGTGAAAGTGAAAGTTGCTCAGTTGTGTCCAACTCTTTGTGACCGCTTGAACTATACAGTCCATGGAATTCTCTAGGCCAGATTACTGGAGGGGGTAGCCTTTCCCTTCTCCAGGGGATCTTCCCAACCCAAGGATCGAACCAGGTTCTTCTGCATTGCAGGTGGATTCTTTACCACTGAGCTATCAGGGAAGCCCAGGCTCCAGGTAACAGTATTGAATTCCTGTTCTAGAGTGCCTGTGATTCCCAGGAAGGGATAAAGAAAGATGCCCTAATAATGTTTCTGTACCACTACTGTGTCCTACTGCTAACTAGTGTTTATAATATCACTACTAATGCCAACTCATTTAAGCCTCACCAAAATTCTGTCATCTAGGCCCAAACAAAACCCTCCATTTGTAGAGGAAACCACTACACAGAGAGAATGCAAGAACCCTGTTCAAGGTTGCATGCATGGTACGTGGCTGAGCTGTGAATCAGGACACGGCAGATGGACTCCTGAGTCTCTTCTCCTCACCCTTGCACTGTACTCTCTCAAGTTCATTGTGGACACAGCTGGTTGCAGTCCTCCCTAAAACTTTCTTTCTTCAAATCTTTGATGAGATTGGACACTGATATTTCCTTATGTGTCAGAGAAGATGCACCTTCATCTGAGGGTGTGTTGGTCCTTGCTGACCCTGCACCCCCAGTTCTGGGGTAGGTACAGGGAGTTGTGGGCACCTCATGCCAGCCCTGTTAACTCCTCCATGTTTGGGGAAGATTCCCTGCAGAAAAGTACTCCAGTATTCTTGCCTGGAGAATTCCATGGACAGGGCAAACTGGCGGGCTACAGTCCATAGGGTCTCAAAGAGTTAGACACAACTGAGAGATTAATACTTTTGCCTCACTTTCCAGCCCACCCTTCCCTATAACAGGGTCTGGAGCCTTTAAGAGAGTCTTACCTGTGAGAGCTCCATCCTGAGGTGAGACCATGTGTACCTGGTTCACTAAACAAATCCCTGTGTCATCCGTTGGGAGGGATAGTGGACCCCAGGAGGCACGTCCTGTGTTCTAGGTGTCTGGCCAGTGGTTTCTGGTGACGGTGTAGAGTCCATAACTGGGTAAGGAATGATGACTCTGGGCCCAGAGGGAATAGAGAATCAATTCTAAGTGAATCAGCAGATCCTGGTCCTATTCCAGCACCTGAGTTTAAATTCTAGTTCTGATATTTATGATCAGTTTTTATCATTAATATGTTAAAGGTCCAGATATAGAAGGAAATAGGGCTCAAGTACAGTCACAGGGCCAGGGCGTGAGAGGACCAAATGAAAAGTAAGCGATTCTTGTATGTGTGCTTAGTCGCTCAGTTGTGTCTGACTCATTGCGACCCTATGGCCTGTAGCCGACCAGGCTCCTCTGTCCATAGGGATTCTCCAGAGGGATGGTACAGGAGGGAGGAGGGAGGGGGGTTCAGGATGGGGAACATGGTATACCTGTGTTGATGGATTCGTGTTGATGTATGACAAAACCAATGCAATATTGTAAAGTAATAAACCTCCAATTAAAATAAATAAATTTATATTAAAAAAAAAAAAAGAATACTAGAGTGGGTTGCCTTGCCCCTCTCCAGGGGATCTTCCCAACCCACAGATAGAACCAAGGTCTCCCGCATAGCAGGTGGATTTTTTACTGTCTGAGCCATCTTGGAAACCTTATTCTTATATAAATAATGGATAAATATTAGCATATTTAGAGGGAGAAAGTTTCTCAGTCATGTCCAACTCTTTGCTACCCCATGGGCTATACAGTCCATGGAATTCTCCAGGCCAGAATACTGGAGTGGGTAGCTTTTCCCTTCTCCAGGGGAAAGACTAGAGATCTCTTCAAGAAAATTAGAGATACCAAAGGAACATTTCATGCAAAAATGAGCACAATAAAGGGCAGAAATGGTATGGAACTAACAGAAGCAGAAGATATTAAGAATATTAAGAAAATGTGACAAGAATACATGGAAGAGCTATAGAAAAAAGAACTTAATGACCCAGATAACCACAGTGTTGTGATCACTCACCTAGAGCCAAACATCCTGGAGTCCCAAGTCAAGTGGGCCTTAGGAAGCATCACTATGAAAAAGGTTAGTGGAGGGATGAAATTCCAGCTGAACTATTTCAAGTCCTAAAAGATGATGCTGTGAAAGTGCTGCAGTCAGTTCAGTTCAGTTCAGTCGCTCAGTCATGTCCGACTCTTTGTGACCCCATGAGTCGCAGCACGCCAGGCCTCCCTGTTCATCACCATCTCCTGGAGTTCACTCAGACTCAGGTCCATCGAGTCCGTGATGCCATCCAGCCATCTCATCCCCGATCGTCCCCTTCTCCTCCTGCCCCCAATCTCTCCCAGCATCAGAGTCTTTTCCAATGACTCAACTCTTTGCATGAGGTGGCCAAAATACTGGAGTTTCAGCTTCAGCATCATTCCTTCCAAAGAAATCCCAGGGTTGATCTCCTTCAGAATGGACTGGTTGGATCTCCTTGCAGTCCAAGGGACTCTCAAGAGTCTTCTCCAACACCACAGTTCAAAAGCATCAATTCTTCGGCGCTCAGCC
>SJYT01030076.1:211244-297436 GCA_006410635.1 Cephalophus harveyi | reverse complement strand
GAGTCTTCTCCAACACCACAGTTCAAAAGCATCAATTCTTCGGCGCTCAGCCTTCTTCACAGTCCAACTCTCACATCCATACATGACCACAGGAAAAACCATAGCCTTGACTAGACGGACCTTAGTTGGCAAAGTAATGTCTCTGCTTTTGAAAATGCTATCTAGGTTGGACATAACTTTTCTTCCAAGGAGTAAGCGTCTTTTAATTTCATGGCTGCAGTCACCATCTGCAGTGATTTTGGAGCTCCCCAAAATAAAGCCTGACACTGTTTCCACTGTTTCTCCATCTATTTCCCATGAAGTGATGGGACCAGATGCCATGATCTTCGTTTTTTGAATGTTGAGCTTTAAGCCAACTTTTTCGCTCTCCTCTTTCACTTTCATCAAGAGGCTTTTTAGCTCCTCTTCACTTAGGTGTATTTAGATCTATACATGGAAGTTTGCTTTTCGGTTACATGTAGACTTTTATTTTGTGGATGTATGAATGTAAGTAAATGCCATCTGGTTCTTCAAAGGATGGAGGCAGTTTAGAGAGAACATAGAGGATATAAGAATAACAATAACATTAATAAAGAGAATAGAATAGAATGGCAAGACTTGGGCAGGGTAATATCAGGGCTTCTCTGCATGGAGGACAGCAGTCTTTATCTCCTTCCACTTGCTGCGCCTCGCTTGGTCCCGAGGCAAGCAGCACAGGTGCTCTTGTCTCCCTTCTCAAGGTGAAGAGACAGAGAGAGTGTCAGTGAGGAGCAGAGTGGTTCTTTCAACTCCAGTCTGAGGCTCTTTTTATAGGAAGGCTCCTGGCATTTAGAAATATAATTTTTGAACCATGATAGCTCAACCAGGAGGAACCAGTGGCCGTAAGCAGTGACCACGGGCAAGCAGCATTCTGATAGCTAAATATTTGTGACTGTAAAATGTTGGAGGGAGGTGAATGCTCCTCCATCACACTGTATGAAGCTTCAGCTCGTTCGTTTAGCAACCTGGCTGGACTCCTGTAGGCTTCGGTTTCCTGAGAATGAAATATCTCATTATGCCTGAGAATGTTCCTAGTATATTACTCGCTGGTTCCATAGCAATGCACAGAAACAACACCCCAAAACAATAATAATAATAGTAACAGCGACTCCCAATTCCTGACTGCACGCTATGTTCAGACACTTTGTCAGATGGCAGTTCTTCCCATTTAGCGCTCTGCTTTCTTTTTTCTCAGGTACATATTCCAATTCTGCCAAGATTTCTACTCAAGATGGCTTTAAGATGTCTACTAGCCGGTTTGCCTACCTCTGTACCTACCAAGATCGTGAGGGCCGTGTTGGACACCTGGCTGGCCCACATGGAGGCAGATCTCCTTTAGGACCAAGAGGGCTGGGCCACTTTGTCCAAGAGCAGTCCCGTTCCTGATACCAGCTCTTCAGATGCTGGCTTCTCTTAACTGGCTTCCTCTTGGCCTGGCACTCGTGGCTGACATCACTGGTTTTGGATTCAGATAATTGAAAGACCATACCCTAGGGCACAGAGCCTGGACCTCATCCATCATTAAAAGGACAGCGGACAGTGTGTGGTCCCCAAAAGACTTGGGCTTTCAGATCCTGCACACTGGGGTGTGAATTAAAGTGTGTGTTATTCACTCAGTCGTGTCTGACTCTTCTGGGACCCATGGCCTGCCAGGCTCCTCTATCCATGGAATTCTCCAGGCAAGAATACTTGATTGGGTCTCCATTCCCTTTTCCAGGGAGTTTTCCTAACCTAGGGATTAAACCCAGGTCACCTGCATTGCAGGCAGATTCTTTACTGTCTGAGTCACCAGGGAAGCTCCACAGATAATATAAGATCCTGGCAACTGGCTTCAAGTTAACTTGCCTGTCCCCATGCCATCAGTGGAGTCTCTAGATGACACTCTAGGTCTTTCCTATTATGGAGACACAATCGCACATACACACAGAGAGGCATGCACACATACATAGGTGCATATATCTACACATACATGGACATATGTTGTCATGTACATACGTGCACCCACACCAGAGCCCATGTGATTTTCCACCCCTGGACCTGGGCTTCTGCTATCTCCTCTGCCTCAGTTATCCTTCATGCCCTCTTTTGATTTCATTTCATTCATCCTTTAAGTTTCATTGAAAGTGTCAACTCAGCCAGGGCCACCATTTGGCTCCTACAAGGCCCTGCAGAAGATGACTACGTGATGCTCTTTCTACTGTCTCCCCATTGCATTACAAAGTTTTGTTTGTGGCTTGCTCAGATCCTGGAAACACTGAACGCAGTGAGGGCAAGGGCCAAATTCTACTTATTCATTTTTGTATCTCCAACTCTCAGCACAACGTCAGGCACGTTGTAGATGCCTCCGAAATGCCTACCCAATAAATGAAGTGGAAAAAAAGCTTAGCTTGTTCTGGTGGCTTGGTGTTTTCTCCTTTGAAGTTTAATCAGAATGAAATAAAATTACTGCAGACTCCAAGCGTTCGGGGAAAATTCTGTAAAACCTTGCAACCCAAGTGGAAAAAAACAGATCAAAGGGAAATTAGATGGCAATTTGTTCTTTAAAAAATTTCTGTGGCGGCATTTTAATTAAAGAATATTCTTTCTCATTGAAATTAGGAAACTCCCAGGGAAATACTTGGGATGGTAGAAAGTCCCTTCTTGAGTTTTTCACCAGCTATTACAGGACCCGCTCAGCTGCCTTGGTGAGGAAAGCTTTGAGGGTGCAGCCCCAAGACCCTCGGCACTTACCCAGTTCTCTGCACTTCCCACAGTTAAGCCTTTCGCCCCCGCTCACGTGACGGTTGAGGAGACTCAGTATAAATGACATGGCGAAGGCCACACAACTTGACCATCACGAGCAGAGTCGCGTTTTGCAGCCTTCTCCCACATCAAGCAGCTTTCCCCCCAACAACCTCAGAGTGTAATCCCTTTTGACAAATATCGTACCTCAAACTCAAAGACTCTTCGTAAGGCGACTGGATCGTGTTTCCATGTGTCTTGGTGGCTCAGCAGTAAAGAATCCACCTACCAATGCAGGGAACGCAGGTTCAGTCCCTGAGTTGGGACCATCCCCTGGAGGAGGAAATGACAACCCGCTCCAGTATTCTTTCCTGGAAAAGCACATGGACAGAGGAGCCTGGCGGGCTTCAGTCCGTGGGGTTGCAAGAGTTGGACATAACTCGGCGACTAAGCAACACAGATCAGGCAAATGACTGAAACTAAGTTTAGACTTGTCAGCTTTTTACTTTGCTACTTAGGAATGCTAAGAAAATCTATGATCTGAATAATGTTATAAATTTTGACATTTTTAGTTTTATTATTTTTATTTATTTCTTGGCTTGTGGGATCATAGTTCCCCCAACCAGGGACTGAACCTGGGTCATGGCAGTGAAAGCGTGGAGCCCTGACCACTGGACTACCAAGGAACTCCCGATATTGACATTTTAATCACCTCTGAATAAAGCCTAGGTTTTAAAAAATTGAATCCATTTAGCTTCTGAAACACCCACCCCATGGTCATTTTTCTCATTTCACAGCAGACCAATGAAAACCAGTAACAGTTTGGAGCCATGTTTGGGAGACATGGGCTCTGCCAAACTTTATTTGCTAGGTCCACGCATTTTCTTGAAACCCCAATGCCAAGTCAGGGTGGCAGAAAACTGAGTAAAAGGCCGCCAGCTGGCGTTTCACACCAGGTCAGTCATCTCCTTAGATGAGTGTGACAGAAGGCACAGCTCACTCAGGACATTACTTTTCTGGAGTCAGTGTGTCTGCCTTATGCTCCCGGGAATGAAGATGGAAACCTTGAAAGCCCTGAAGTGATTTTCCCTGATAGCTGTCAGTAGGATTAGATGAGCAAGAACCTACCTGAGGTCTTTATCCCCTGGTGTACCCTCCTCTTATTTTTGCTTTGTCCACACAAGAAAAATAAAGATGATAACTTAATGTTAAGATGTGAATTTGGGGGATTCTGTGCTAAGGGGAAATTTTTAAAAATAAACATAAACTCTATGTACATTATGAGAAAATTATGGAATAAAAAGTCTAAAAATGATTACTGTGATTGGTTGAAGAAGGGGAATTGCGGATAGAGTTTTTTCTTTTATGTTTTCCAAGTTTTGTTATTGTACTTATATCACTTTTAGGATTTAAAGTAATTTTGTAATTATAAAGAAATGAGAAAAACTGAAGAATTACGTCTTTACTGACTTAAAGGGATGTCAATGAAATATCCTAAAAGCAGGTAGCAAACTAATCAGTGTGCTATAACAGGTTATATTGGCATTGCCCCTCTGAAACCAGTTGCATATAGCCAAATATGCCACATGCTCTGCTCTCTTCTCTTGGAATGCTGCCCATAGAATTTAGCTGCCATGCTGTGAGGAAGCTCGAAGGCACAGCCCATGTGGAGAGCCCACATATAGATGTTCTGGTCGACAGCCCAAGTAAGGATCCAACATCAACTGCCAGACAGTTAAGTGAAGAAGCTTCCTTCCAGATGATTCCTGCTCCAGGCTTCGTTCGAGTCTTCCCAGACGAGGCCTCAGACACCATGGAGATGAGTCAACTGACCCTTCTCTGCCTAGGTAAAGTTCCTGACTCATAGATTCCCTAATTCTAAGCATAGTTTTTTTTTAAAGAATTGTTTTGGGGGCCACACTGCACATGGTAAGGGGGATTTCAGTTCCCTGACCAGGGATCAAATCCACATGCACTGGACTGCCAGGAAAGTCTCATCTAAGCATAATTACATGGTTACTTTATACCAGTAAGGTTTGGGGTTTGTTTCATAAGGAGTAAGTGTGTAGTACAATTCTTTTAGTAAAAGCAAACAGTCAAGAGCAAAAACAAAATCTCTATACATCTATACATACAAAACATCCATATATACAAAATACTCCTGTACATATATATTGAACTAAAATTTTTATTGTGCTCAAATATGCATATTTGCATAAACATGCAAAAAACACCACTTTAACATGTACATTTTCATGGCATTAAGTGTGCTCACATTGTTGTATAATCCTCATCACCATCTATCTCTGGAACTTTTTTCTCTTCCCCAACTGAAATTTTGTACACAGTTAACACTAACAGCTTCCCATGCCTACCTCCTCTCAACCACCCTGCTATTAATACCGTCTCTTTTCATGAGATACTCTAGGTACCTCATAGAAGTGGAATTATACATTATTATGGCTGGCTTTGATCACTTAGCATAATGTCTTAATTGTGTCACAGTTTCCTTCCTTTTTAAGGCTGAATAATATTCCACTGTATGTATATACCACACTGGTTTATCCATTCATCCATTGATGGATATTACCGTTGCTTCCATCTTTTAGCTATTGTAAATACTGTTGCTATGAACACAGGTATGCAAACATCTTTTCAGGTCTGTTTCCAACTGTTTTGGGGATATACTCAGAAGTGGAATTGTTGGATCATGTGGTAATTCTGTTTGAGGAAGTATCATACTATCATTTTCATGATGGCTGCACCATCAGTGTTTAAAGTTCCCAATTTCTTCACATCTTCAGTAATACTAATTTTTTTAAAAATAATATCTATCCTTGACCTGAATTTCCCTAATGATTAGTGATGGTGAGCATCATTTCATGTGCTTATTGGTCATTTGTATACATTTTTTGGAGAAATAGCTATTTAAGTCTTTTGCCCAATTTTTAAATGTTTTTTTTTGTTTGTATATATTGCTTGTATATATACGTATATGTATATATACAAACATATGAAGAGGCTAAAGGCAGAGAAAAGCAATCAATGGCCTGTTACCTCAATGGGTATTTGTTTCTGATAGAAGACCGGGAAAAGTGAGTCCTCTTTGCCTTTTATGTCATGTACTGAGGGTTTCACTTGTCATAGCACGTGTCACTCCTTGAATAAAGAAAAAAAAAGAAACTACCAATAAAATGTCATTTTGCCCAAATGTCTCAAAATCTCTGACTTAAGTTTTAATAGTACAGCCAAGTAAACAAGTCCTGAGCTGACCCTCCAAGCTTATTTCATTGGGAAGATTTTAATGAGAAGAAAACTTCCCTTCATTGTTCCAGTCGCAAATGCTTGGCCCGCCTTTTCCCTACCCTCCCACCTCCTCCCTTCTGGAACATGCTTAGATCAGGAGAGGAGGCGGTCTCTCTTTAAAGAGACTATTTGTTTCCATGGTAACTTGCCTTCTTCAATTTCAGAGTTGTAAACTGGGAAATTCTATTAAAGGCTTATCCAGGCAGTTGCTTTTGAAATGGTGTCTGATATTAGCTGTTTGCTTCATTCACCTTTGCTGCCCAGTAATCTTTTAAATTTGGTGATTCTATCAAATGGAGGAAGTAAAATGAAACAATATGAAGCTGATTATAATCGGTGTGACTGGCCCCGCTGTGCACACTCATCAGGACCTGTGAGCTGCCTGGGCGTCTGGGGTCTGTGTGACCCAGGCACACCTCTGCACTGGTGTCCGGCATCGGAGCCTGGCACACGAGAAGAGGTGCTGGAAGAGGCCCCGTGAGGTCAGCTGAAGAAATGGAAAGCAGCTCTGTTATCAAAAATGACTTTGATTGTTAATTTCAAGTCTTATCTCTGAGATTCTGATACGGGCACGTGGAGTTGATTATACCCCTTCCATGAAAGCAGCTGCAGTTCAAATAGGTGCAATAAAGCAAGTAACTAAATTACCTGAGGCTGATGATTTAAATTTTTCCAGTAGCGTCTATGCTTATAAAGCTTCATTTATTGACTCTGGGAATAGAAGGTGTTTGGGTTTTGTTGACCAGTGTGATTGATATACATGAAATCTATATGGTTTTTAATCTCTTTAGCTACTCAAATAAATGACATTTAAAACAGTTTACAAGTATAGAAAATTCTTCAATAGCTCTTTCCCTTCTCAGGAAATCCAGCTATTTTACTCCTTTTGAAAGCAATTTCATTTGATTATAGGAAAAATAACATTCTCTTGGTTTTCCTTTATTAAAAAAGCTAATTGCTGATTAGTAGTTTAGTTCCTGCTTTTGAACAAATTTGTTAGATAAAATATTAATATTTAAAAATAATATTTAGATTGGGATGATGAAAAATCTTTGGAGATGGGTAATGGTGAGGTTGTATAATAATGTGAATAGACTGAATGCTACTGAACTGTACACTTAGAAATGGTTAAAAATGGTAAACTTTGTAATGTATGTTTTACCCCAATGAAAATAATACTGAAAATTTCCAATTCTCAAAATTGGAAATTTTTCCAATTGGAAATATCTCTGTAATTGCTAAAGAAGTGCACATTAAGCAAAACAATCATACCTCAGGATCCTAGCTTCCCCCCCCCCACCAACTTACTTTAAAAAAACCCACTAAAATTTGTATACATTTAAGGTATACCATTTGAGGTCTTTTCCTATAGAAAAATAGGAAAAGGAAATGGGAAAGTAGGAAAAGACATCAAGTGGTATACCTTAAATGTATACAAATTTTAGTTTTTTTTTTTTTTTTTTTTTAAGTAAGTTGGGGCTGAGGGGAAAGCTAGGATCCTGAGGTATGATTGTTTTGCTTAATATGCACTTTTTTAGCAATTGCAGAGATATTTCCAATTGGAAAACTTTCCAATTTTGAAAATTGGAAATTTTCAATATTATTTTCATTGTGGTAAAATATACATTACAAAGTTTACCATTTTAAACCATTTCTAAGTGTACAGTTCAGTAGCATTCAGTCTATTCACATTGTTATACAACCTCACCACTACCCATCTCCAAAGATTTTTCATCATCCCAATCTATGGCAAATAGATGGAGAAACAGTGGAAACAGTGAGAGACTTTATTTTGGGGGGCTCCAAAATCACTGTAGATGGTGACTTCAGCCATGAAATAAAAAGACACTTACTCCTTGGAAGAAAAGTTATGTCCAACCTAGACAGCATATTAAAAAGCAGAGACATTACTTTGCCAAAAAAGGTTCATCTAGTCAAGGCCATTGTTTTTCCAGTAGTCATGTATGGACGTGAGAGTTGGACTATAAAGAAAGCTGAGTGCCAAAGAATTGATGCTTTTGAACTGTGGTGTTGGAGAAGACTCTTGAGAGTCCTTTGGACTACAAGGAGATCCAACCAGTCCATAAGGAAATCAGTCCTGAATGTTCATTGGAAGGACTCATGTTCAAGCTGAAACTCCAATACTTTGGCCCCCTGATGCAAAGAGCTGACTCATTGGAAAAGACCCTGATGCTGGGAAAGACTGAAGGTGAGAGGAGGAGGGGACGACAGAGAAGGCAAGAGGAGAAGGGAACAACAGAGGATGAGATGGTTAGATGGCATCACCGACTCAATGGACATGAGTTTGAGTAAACTCCGGGAGTTGGTGATGGACAGGGAGGCCTGGCGTGCTGCAGTCCATGGGATCACAAACAGTGGGACACGACTGAGTGACTGAACTGAACTTGATTTCTTACTGTAAGTATATACTGTGAAATGATGATTATAATAAAGCTAACACATTCGTCACCTCACATAGTTACCATTTTCTTTTTTCGTGGTGAGAACTCTTAAGATCTATCCTCTTAGTGAATTTCAAGTAAACAATACAGTATTATTTATAGTCACCATTCTATACATGCCATCTTCATATCTTACTCATCTTAACCTGAAAGTCTGTATCCTTTGACCATCTCCTGATTCCCCTCCCAGCTTACCCCAAGGCCCTGGCAACCACCATCCTACCCTTGCTTCTATGAGTTTGACTATTTTATATTCCACATATAAGAGAGTATTTGTGGTATTTTCCTGTGTCTGGCTTACTTATGGGCTTCTCAGGTGGCTCAGATGTAAAGAATCTACCTGCAATGAAGGAGACACACGTTTGATTCCTGGGTTGGAAAGATCCCCTGGAGAAGGGAATGGGCTACCCACTCCAGTATTCTTGCCTGGAGAATTCCATGGACAGTTGCTTAGTATAATGTCCTTTGGGTTCACCTAAAGTTCAACCTGTCCATCCTAAAGGAGATCACTCCTGGGTGTTCATTGGAAGGACTGATGCTAAAGCTGAAACTCCAGTACTTTGGCCACCTCATGCGAAGAGTTGACTCATTGGAAAATACCCTGATGCTGGGAGGGATTGGGGGCAGGAGGAGAAGGGGATGACAGAGGATGAGATGGCTGGATGGCATCACCAACTCGATTGACATGAGTTTGAGTAGACTCTGGGTGTTGGTGATGGACAGGGAGGCCTGGTGTGCTGTGATTCGTGGGGTCGCAGAGTTGGACACGACTGAGCGACTGAACTGAACTGGAGGCATTTTGAATGCTTTCCTTTTCTCATGAAAGATAATACTGCTTGGTAGCCCTTATCTCTAGAGTCATCACCAACTCGATTGACATGAGTTTGAGTAGACTCTGGGTGTTGGTGATGGATAGGGAGGCCTGGTGTGCTGTGATTCGTGGGGTCGCAGAGTTGGACACGACTGAGCGACTGAACTGAACTGGAGGCATTTTGAATGCTTTCCTTTTCTCATGAAAGATAATACTGCTTGGTAGCCCTTATCTCTAGAGATATTTTTTCATTTCTTTGTTGCCAATTCTTGCCCTGGAAGAATTTGCTCTTGGTCATCAAAGAACATGAACCACCCAGAATTATAAGGGATCTCTGCAGTCAACACATCTGTCCTACCAGAGCAGGCTTCCCTATCCCTCCATCTCAGGCAAGTGAACATTCAGTGTTGGCCTGATCACTCTCAGTGATGAGTGGCTTTCGACCCCAGGCTGCCCATTCCACATTTGTCAGTCTCACTTACTATACGTTCAGTCAACAGTGTGTTCTCACTTTGTGCTGAGCACTGGGTATACCAAAGGAAACGGCATGGACATGGTCCTGCTCCAGCTTACGTTCGAATGTTCTTCTTTTAGGCTGAAACCTGTCCCCTCACCTTGGGCCCATTTGTTCTAGTTATGTCTGCAGAGTCACAAGGAGTGTTCTGGCATCATTTACTGGGTGACTGCCATGGGCAGCCTGGTGCTAAGATCCCTGGCAGCTTTGTTTCTTTTACCCATCAAAGGAATCCTTTGAGGCAGGAACCACTTTACCACTGAAGGAACTAAGACTTATAAGGTTAAGTATCTTGCCTAAGATGATGCAGCTATTATGTTTCTCCATTCAGATCCACTCATTCATATTCATTCACTCATCAAACACTGGTTAAGAATCTACTGTGCAACTGGCAATATGAAAAAAACCTGGAGGCTGTCCTTACAGAACTCAGCCCAGCGGGGGGAGATAAACAGACAGCTACCATGCAGCTGCTGGGCTGTGTGGGACAGCTGTGTGGGCTCCCGGGGTGTCTCAGCATGCAGCAAAGCATCTCACCTGGCCCACGGCTCCAGATGAACACAGCCCCTGTTGCTTGCTCTCTGCCACATCCTTGGCCCCTCTGATCCATCCACCGCCTGCATCCACAGTGGTCTGTTTAAATTGAGAATCGGTTTTGTCACACTCACTCATTTCTTTGTTAAGTCAACAAGTACGTTTGAGGGCCTACTTCATTAGTATTTGGGGACACAGTGTGTAGTGATATGATCAGGACATTTACAGAGCTTGCATGATAGGTAACAAATAGATACAAGGAGATGCATAGGATGATTTTTAAAAAACATGACTGCCATGGAAAATACTTTGATATTTCCTCCAAAAGTTAAGCAGAGAACTCCCAGATGAGCCAGCAATTCCACTCCAAGGTATATACCCCCAAAACTTGAAAATAGGCAGTCAAACACTTATACATGAAAGTTCATAGCAGCATTATCTGCAATAGTCAAGAGGTAGAAACAACTCCAGTGCCCATCAATCGATGAACAGTAGTGTGTTGCTCAGTGGAGTCTGACTCATTGCGACCCCACAGATGGTAGCCCACCAGGTCCCTCTGTCCATGGGATTCTCCAGGTAAGAATACTGCAGTGGCTTGCCATTCCTTTCTCCAGGGGATCTTCCTGACGCAGGGATTGAAATGGGGTCTCCTGCATTGTAGGTAGATTCTTTACCATCTGAGCTACAGGGAAGTCCTTAATAGATGACTGGAGAAACAAAATACAGGGTATCTATGACATTACATTATTATATTTAGTCATGTAAAAGAAGGAAGTGCTGATAGATGCTGCAACATGGGTGAAACCCAAAAACATGCAAAGTGAAACAAGTGAGACACAAGAGGTTACATATAAATATACAGTTGTGTAAATCCAGAGATAGAAAACAGATTGTGGTTGCCAGGGGCTGGGAACAGGGAAGAACAGGAAGTGACTGCCTCATGGGTGCACGGCTTTCTTTTGAGGTGATGGAAATGTGTTGGAATTAGAGATGGGGATTGCACAACACTGTGAATGCCACTGAATTGTAAAGCCAAGGTGGTTAATTTCCATTATGTGAATCTCACTTCCAAAAAAAAAAAAAAAAGCACAGCAAAGGAGTCTACTTTAGACTGAGACTAAGGATTCGCCAAGGAAGTATGGGACATTCACTGCTTCTATCCGGAGACTGTGATCTCAGGGTTGGTGGGGTAAATCATCCAGGTAATTCCCATCCTCATCTCCATCATCCTGATGTGTGGGCCCTCTAGCACCATTTTCACATGATGCTTCCATGTTAGGTCCTCACACAGGGTCCTATGCAGGAAGGATGGAAGGAACAAAGGCTGCTTCCTTCCAAGCCTCTGTCTGGAAAAGAGAAAGCCTTTTCAGGAGCTCCTCAGCAGTCTCCCTGCCACTGCCCCTTGGTCTCATGTAGGTCACTCAGCCACTCCAAGTGGTAAACGGAGCTTGAAATGCACGTCTCGTGTTTCCAGTTTATGCAAAGAGACAGGCAAGGGAGAAACACGGTGGAGACAGTGGTTGCTGCACATCTTTTTTATATATATTTCCTTTTTATAGCAACCTTTTCCCCCTTTGCTTTTCCCTTAATTTGAGCAACATCCTAGAAGCCCTTTCCCTCTTCCTTCTCAGGTGTAACTTAAATTGCTTTGCCTCTTTTAGGAAAAAAATGATATTGATGTTCTCAGAGGTCTACAGCTCACTACTTTGAGACTGGCTAATCTTGACTCTTTTAAGGCAAGGTGTTTTGCCCATGAGCTGCACCACAACTCGTGGCACATCCATGGATGGGCAAGTGGCAGCCTGAGACAAGACTAACCTACATGCTCCTCCCCTTGTCTTGGAAAACTGTCAAGTCCTCAGAGGCTGAGGGTCAATTTCAGGCAGTTGAGTTCTTTACTTATGCCTTCTCCCTCCTCTCCGCAATCCATGTTCTTGGACAGAAAAAGTCCAAGGATACAATAAAAAAAGAAGTATATAACTGTACAGCAGGAAGAATTTTCTTATATACTAAGGAGGAGGAGTCTGGAATGCTTAAAGGATAAGTTCTCCCTCCTACTCTAAAAGAGGGCTTCCTAGTGGCTCAGACAGTAGAGAATCCACCTGCAATGCAGGAGACATGGGTTCAATCCGTGTCGAGAAGACCCCCTGGAGAAGGGAATGGCAACCCACTCCAGTACTCTGACCTGGAGAATACTATGGACAGAGGAGCCTGTGGGCTACAGTCCAATGGGGTAGCAAAGAGTCAGACACGACTGAGCAACTAACACAAAAACACAGTCTAAAATGGTCCAGAAAACAGCTGAGCAAGAGGGACATTATAGAGTCCTCTGACCTGGAGGTCCTCTCTTCAGGGGATGCAGAAATATAGACCAGTGTGCACCTCGGGGAAAAATATAAGGGCCATTGGGCATTTTCAGCCTCAAGTGTTGTGTGTCAGTCGCTCAGTTGTGTCTGACTCCATGGGCTATAGCCAGCCAGTCTCCTCTGTCCATGGAATTCTCAGGTCAAGAATACTGGAGTGGGTTGCCATTCTCTTCTGCAGGGGATCTTTCAGATCCAGGGATCAAACTGTCTCCTACATTGCAGGGAGATTTTTTTTTTTTTACCATCTGAGCCACCAGGGAAGTCCATCTTTCAGCCACATAATGAATCAAAAAGTTTGTTTCTGCTCTTTCTGAAGAAGCTATTGGATAATACACGTTAGCAAAATGAGGGTGTAAACCATAAAACAGACAGACATGAAGCCCAGGAAACAGAGATCTAGCCCAGAAAAGTCGTGATGGAGGGGACCCAGGATGACAGCTGAGCAGCGGCTTGGAGAGCACCAAGCCGGTCAGGAGCTGGTGCTGAACTCAGAGGGAGACTGATGGCTCTGCAGGGGACACGGACCTGGCCACTGTGCTCGAGAATATGAAAGATCATTGACAGCTGTGGGTGACATACCTGTTCGAAGTATGTAAAGGTGGTAAACCTGTAAGGCAAAAGAAAAATAGTACTAGAAGAAACATGGTTTTCAGAGAAAGGCAATCTAGTTATAGTCATACTTTACTTGGCTCAACAGTGAATTCTAGTTATATGGTCACAATAATGTAATAGTGGCAGATTTAAAACTGAGATTGACTATTTTTGGAAGAAGTAGAGGAGATTGAGAGATGTGCCTGTGTTAGCGAAATCCTGGCTACTGTGAGATGAAGCCAGAATTTTGGAATGCAAATTTGATAAATCAAGAAATAGTAGTATATTACTTACAAATGTGGGGCAGAGAAAGGGGTTGAGAGCGGGGGTGGGGCAGCAGCTGCTCATTTTGTAGAAGATAAATGTGATGTAAAGCTATGTGGACTTTCAAGGATTACATCAAAAAATTAAAAATTCATCTTTAAAAATGCATTTTAAAAGTCAGGCAAATGGTAGATTTACTTGCTGTGGTGCGTTCTGCTTCTTCGCTTTGAGGATTCTTGCCCTCTGACCTGTAGCCCTGACGCCTCCGATGTGCTTTCCAGTAATGACCCTTAATGGGTAGAAGTAGAGGAGGTGTCAGCGTTTAAAGGACTGGCTTTGCCCGCTTGTTAAGCAGAGCCAAGTTCTGAGGAATTTTAATTAAGCTCAAATTGGGGAAGAAGGGGAGGGGTTGAGAGAAGAGACGAAAATCCATTCCTTGTTATAGCATCCTTGTCATATGTTACTACTTACAAAGCAGTGAGCTGCCCTACTCAGCTACCATGGGGGAAATTACCCTATGTAAATACGATCCTCGGATTACAAAAGGTCCTCGAATGCTCCCAGTGATTAGTGTTCAACTTCATCTTTAGGGATTAGTATTTATGCCAAGTTAATAACTGAAAGGATATTCCGTAAATGACTCATTTAGTCATAGTGTACATTTATGGTTTTACACAAATAACCACTACAATTTATGGTGATTAGAGTATTAAGTTCAATTTCCACTTATGTTTGGAGGCAGTTTTTTTTTCCCTCAGCATCCCTTGGGTTTAATACAGCAAGACTTACAGTTGGTTGCATGTTGTTATGTGGCAACGCTGCCTTGCTATTTGATCTGAGACTCTTCCCATTGTGCTGGGCTTGCAAACACATCATGAGAACAGAGCAGCAGTAATCTACCTTCAGTCCAGGTTCTCCCTACAGTCCTAGAGATCTTCCACGTGGAATCTGACTTTTACTTTCGTTCCCAGGATGTGTTATTGCTGTTTAGTCGTTAAGTCAGTCATAGCTTAGTCGTGTCCGACTCTGTGACTCCATGGACTGTATCCCGCCAGGCTTCTCTGTCCATGGAATTTTCCAGGCAAGAATACTGGAGTGGGTTGCCATTTCCTTCTCCAGGGGTCTTCCCGACCCAGGGATCAAACCCGCATCTCCTGCGTTGCAGTCGGGTTCTTTCCCCCTGAGCCACCAGGGAAGCCCTCCCAGGATATTTACTGATTCCTAATCAAGGTAACATTTTTTTAAAGGACTGTGGAGAATTTATGGAAACAATGGTGCAACTGTAAATGAGAGGATTTAGAATATTTTTCTGAAAGAAAGAATCCACAAATACACATTCAATTCTGTTTTCCCCCCAAAATTTGAGATCATTCTCTTATCAGCACCTGAGGTATATAATGTGATGGACGCTATGAATTTAGCCCTAGCAGAGAATGGGAAAGGTAATACTAAATGCGGAGATGACTGGCATTTAGAATTGGATCCAGGCCATTCCTGTTTATGAATGAAGAAACTTGGGGCTCAGTCTCCTCTCTCCCAAGAATCTCCCAACAGAGGGGTGGCATCTGGCCAGGACCAGAGGCAGTCTGCCTCCCAGGTCTCCGTCATCCCCTCCCACAGTCAGCTACACCCCTCCCATTTTCAGGCTCCAAGGCAAAGCTCATTTGATGACTATAGTGCCTTTCCCGGAATCCAGGGGCAATCAGATGAATGCTGATAAAAGAGAAAGCAGAAATGCACTTATCCTATCACACCATCTATAGCTGGCATGCCTATCTTGGAATTATGAACACCACAAACTGGAGACTGTTATGTCAATAGTCTGACCTTGTCCCTGTTACTTCAGCTCTTTTCTTTTCCCTCCTGTTCTTTACACTAAAAAAAAAAAAAAAAAAATCACTTAAAAAATAGATGGCTTGGGACTTCCCTGGAGGTTCAGTGGTTTAGACTCTGCTTCCAATGCAGGGAATACTGGTTCAGTCCCTGGTTGGGTAACTAAGATCCCACGTGTCATGCAGCACAGCCAAAACATTAAAAACAAAACAAAACTAAAAAACAAACAGATGGCTGTTCACCAAGGCAAAGTAACAAGAAGCCTATCTACATGTTTTTGAAGTCAGTTTGTAGAGGGCAGTCCTACGGGATGAGATGTTATGTTTTAGAGGATAATAAAATGTCTCTTCCCTAACAGCCAGCAGAATAAGAGAATTTGGGACAAGAGTGGTTAAGGAAATCTTTTAAGTAACAAGCAGCAGTCTGGCTATTTTTAAGTGTAAAACAAGACCTTTTCTTCCTTAAAGAGCCGAAGCACTGTGTGTGCAGGGGAGGGGAGGCACGTTTGACTGTTCCGTGTTAGTGACCGTTCCTCTTGCTCTCATATGGAACAGTTTGCTGAGATGCAGCCTGCTCATATTGTAGACCAACCACCTCCACATCTGTCACAGGATGGTATTTAAGGGAAAGGCAGGTTTTTTGGATCCTAAAATGAAGTTCCAGGGGACAGTTACAGGAATGTTTAAACATTTCATGTAGCAAAACTGGCTCAGGTACTATTAATAGTTTGTCTCACAAGAATGGAAAATAAATGCCGAATTCTTGTACTTTCTGATTTACAGACCTGGCCAAAGACTGCAGCATTTCCCCCTTACCCCCAGTTTTGCTTTCTGGTTACCCAAAGTCAACCACCGGAGAAGGCAATGGCATCCCACTCCAGTACTCTTGCCTGGAAAATCCCATGGACGGAGGAGCCTGGTAGGCTGCAGTCCATGGGGTCGCTGAGTCAGACACGACTGAGCGACTTCACTTTCACTTTTCACTTTCATGCACTGGAGAAGGAAATGGCAACCCACTCCAGTGTTCTTGCCTGGAGAATCCCAGGGATGGCGGAACCCAATGGGCTGCCATCTGTGGGGTCACACAGAGTCAGACACGACTGAAGCAACTTAGCAAAGTCAACCACGGCCCCAAAGAATTAAATAGGAAATTTTAGAAATAAACAATTCATTAGTTTTACATTTTGAGCTATTCTGAGTACTGTGAAGAAATTTTGTGATGTCCTGCCAGGGACTTGAGCATCTGTCCTTCTGGTGTTCCCATGGTGACACCGGTCACTTAACAGTCATCGCCTTTGTTGGACTGACAGTGTGGTATTGCAGTACTTGGGTTCAAGGAACCTTTATTTTACTTAATAATCACCCCCACATGCAAGAATAGTGATGCTGGCAATTTGGATATGTCAAAGAGAAACTGTAAACTGCTTCTTTTAAGTGAAAGGGTGAAAGCTCTTGACAATAAGGAAAAAAATATCATATGCTGAGATGGCTAAGATCTATGGAAGAAATAAATCTTCTACCTGTGAAACTATAAAGAAGGAAAAGAATTTGAACTAGCATGGTAAAGTGCATAGTTAAGATGGAAGAGCAACAAATTTATAAAAGAAGGTATTTTGAGAGAAACCACATTCAATGAACTTTTATTATTACAGTATATTGTAATAACTGTACTATTTTATTATTAGTGCCAATATTCTGTGTATAACAGACAAAGTAAACTTTGTTAAAGTGTCCAGTACCATCTGCAGTTTCAGGCATCTATTGGGGAACTTGGAACATCCCCTGCACATGATCTCTTGGATTTTAATATAGTCACGGAAGTTAGTATCAGGTAGTTTTAACTGTGATAGCTGGCATGGCCAATACTGGAAAATGCAGACTCATCTGAAGTCTTAGAAATGGGGAGACTATCCTGAAGGATCATTAAAACTAAGGGAATCTCTCATGCTCATCATATTTTAAAGTATTTTTGTAGGAAACACTGAAAGTCAGAAGGGGTCTAGTGTGTGTGTGACAAAGAAATATCATCATTTTCTCTTCAATCATAAAGTTATGTCCATTTTCAGGTTTCTTTAGTCTCTAATTTGGTCAATGTATCAATCAATGATTAATACAGCCATTCCTATAACTAGAGTCAGGTATCCACAGAGAGAAAATAAGCAATAAATGTAACTTCATTCTGTGAACTGCTTTTAACTTCCAGAAGATAAATAGTCAGCATTTGCTCAGTAATTTCTGGTGCTTTCAAGGCAATTATCCTGCTGCCTTATGGCATCTGTAAGGTATTGCTGAGCATTAAATTACAGGATGAAGAATGCTTTTCACTACTTGGAAATGTAAGAGCACCATGAAACTCAGATAACATTAATTGTTTCTCAGAAAAATTTCACTGAAAAAAGCGACATGAAGGGACTTCCCTGGTGGTCCAGTGGCCAAGACTCTGTGCTCCCAACGCAGGGGGCCTGGGTTCTATCCCTAGCGTGGGAACTAGATCCCACAGGCCGCAACTAGAGCTCTCATGTGCTGTAACTGGCATTTGGCACAGTCAAATAAATAAACAAAAAAATATTAAAAAAAAACACAACTGACATGAAAGGTAGCTCATTTAAACAGAAGTTTCAGTGGGATCATTTAAACAGAAGTTTCATTTAAACTAGTTTCATTTAAAGTAGCTCATTTAAACAGAAGTTTCAGTGGGATCTCATGGCCGGGGCATAAGATGCTCTGAGAACCAAGGATTAGTCATCGATGAACAAAAAGTATAGGTCCTGCTGGTAAGCAGTTTACACTCTGCCAACGCAATAGCAGGACCACTGATAGCACCTGTATGAGATATCATACCTAACAATTTTTAAAGAAGATTGTTTTGTTATTTAAAATGTTGTTCTTCATATTATTCTGCAGTGTAACCAACCTAATCTTTCCTTTTTTGATCAAGAAAAAAAGCAGCTACAATGTAAAAAAAACCAAAAAACTGAAAATAAATTACATTTATCAATCATATTTGCTGAAAATCACCAAGGACTGAATATTTACTAATGTTACTCACCATGACCATTCACATTTCTAACACCTGAAGTAATACAGATACAAATAAGCTTAAAACAAACAAATGCAAGGGATTTTGTGAGTGAAGTATTAAAGTTCTATAAAAATATAAAGTGATCCTAAATGTTTCAGAAGATGGTAACACTGTACAATCAAATAGGCCATACTGGACATAACCTACAACCTCTTAAAACCTACATTTTCCCTCAAAAACTGATACTGAAAGGTTTTCAAGCATCACTAAAAATGATTAAAATCAAAAATTCCTCTCAAAGGAATTAAAACAACTCAAGAGGAGGAAAAAGCATAAAAAGAGTACATATTGAATCATTTCATGTATGTAAAATTCTAGAAAATGTTAACTATTTATATTGCTAGAGAGGAGAACACTGGGGCTTGGAGAGAAGGGAGGAATAGATTGTAAGAGATGAGAGAAGCTTTGCAGGGGATGGAAATGTTTGGGATCTTGGTTGCTGGCACGGTTTTACAAGTGTATTTAGTTGCAAAGTCACGTCAGACTCCTTAATGACCCCAGAGACTGTAGCCTGCCAGGTTCCTCTGTCCATGGGATTTCCCAGGCAAGAATATTGCAGTGGGTTGCCATTTCCTTCTCCAGGGGATCTTCTTGACCTAGGGATCGAACCCGTGTCTCCTGCATTGCAGGCAGATTGTTTACCACTGAGCCACCTGGGATAGTCCCTTTACAAGTATGTACATAGGTCAAAACTCAATAAATTGCATACTTTAAACTGATACAGTTTATTGTATTAAAAATTACACTCCAATTATTCTTTAATGAGACCCCCTGCCCCCGCTACAACTGAAGTGACTTAGCACACACCAAAAAGGGCAAAAAAGAAAACAAGAACAAACCAAAAATGAAAAAACCTGGGTAAAGTCTCATTTTTTTTGAAGAATGGAGGAGTCTAAGGACCAGGTCTTACAAGCCCATGGCCTGTTTTTCCATTTTCAGCACATTCTTCAGGTGTGGGGGTTGAGGATGGGGCAGAAGACTGAAGACACCCTACCCGTCAAATAAGTGAATGAAAAAGCTGAAGCACCTCTGTACTCAGCGAGCATTTTAAACTACAGCACAGCAAAGTGGTTTAGAACACAGACTTAGACTTAAAAGAGATACACGTGTGTCTCAATGTTGGCACTCTTGGTATCTGTAGAGTGGTCACCAAGTCCCTGGGACTGCAAGTTCAAAGTTACCTCATTTTCCCTTCCTTGGTTTGCCATTCAATTTTCCTTCACATGGGCTGGCAGTGGCCACAGCCTCCAGGCATGTGATTCTGCTGAAAACAGATGATGATGGAAAAGCAGACTCAGGCACCAGTCTTAACCTTTAGGAGCCTACTGTTCCATCTGTGAAATGGGAATATCATCTGACTACCATGTGGCTGAAATGGACATGTCACTTGGCAGTAGCCGCAGCAGCTTGGCTTATCACAGGTGCCCAATAAATATTTGTTGAGGAATGGTGAATAAGCAGATGTATTTACTAAAGTGAAGGCAGAGTTTATTAGGATGTGTATGCATAGATGTGTAGGTTAGAAGGCTAACAGGTTGATAAAGAAATGAAATAATGTAATTTAGATAGACTACAAGAAATCAGGTTGCTAATGAGCATAACTGTAATGATGTACACTGTGTTATACTTCATATAAATCACGTTTCATTGAAATTGTGAAGAGAATCCAGTTAACCAAAAATCTGAATTTGAGGAAAGCTTCTCAAAAATCATTTAAAAATTTTACGATGGCAGTAAGTATCAGGAGTCTGACTTTTCAGTTTTTATTCTATTTTGTATAAGCCAAACAGGCTGCTGGAGCTGAACACATCATGGCTCTTTTGTTGATATAAATCATTCACCAGTTTGATGACCAAGTTTAGAGTAACAATATGAATTTTATTACAAACAAAAATAAATCTAAAAAGCTTCCTTCAATTACATAGTATGCACAAGGATTTCTGCATTACATCATTTTACATAAAATGTTCTGAATGACAGAAGTAGAACTTCCTACCATTTGAAGAGAGGAGCTGACTGCTGAAAACCACACACATTTACAGAAAGAAACAAGAGTTTCACAGGCAAGGCCTGTGATCTCTGGCTACAGGCAGGAGCTGAAACCAGGAACACAAAAGAAACTTGGAGAAACAGAAAAGACATTCATTGCTCTAAAATACTTCAGCAAAAATAGTCAAACATTTGTAAACAACTTTTAAACAGATCTCTTCAATATACTATGTGGCTATAAGGTAAATATTCTTAACTGATTTTTATTTGACTCAAAAAGTCTATTCTAACTGCTGAGGAGAATTTCCCTGTAAGTTAGATAAAAGCTTTGTTTTCTTCCCCTGGAGGCAAAAATAAAATGTAATTAGTGCTTATTTAAGGACTGCTTGTGAATTTTTCAGACTAGGACCTTTTAGATACTTCCATGTCTGTTAGCTATTTCCATCCCCCCAAAATACATGAGTTAGAAGAAATGGTAAAACCAGAATTAATAACAAATTTGGTTCCTTGTTAACATCTCTGAAGGGCTGACGGGTAAGAACACTGGTGAAACTGGCTACAGATTTTAATTAACCCTGCTATCTTTTTTTCCCCTTCATCAAGAATAATAAGGACTTAAAAACATGAGCTTGGCAATGCAAGAACTTAGCAACGAAGTAAGGCTGAACTGTACTCAGTGCGCAGGACAACTGCAGTACTGGAAACCCCAGGAACATACTGTGAACAGACACATGAGGGTTTAGCAGCCTTTTCTGCATTTGGCACCATGACTTAAAACTACTATTTTCTTCCATTTACCTATTTGGGATATTTTTATGAAGTGACTGCATATGATAATAATAATAAACTTTCCCTTTAACTTTGTAATGTATAACAAGAACACATTAATGACCAGAAATAAAATTGGCAATCTGCTAAATCTTAATGGAAAAGTTCCATCTTAGCATCCACGCTTGGCTATCTCATGCTCTGAGATGATTAGAAAAGTCTCTAAACACTGGCTAGGTCCCTTTCGGTGGATTGACAGATGTAAAAACAAGCGCAATACTATGAAAGAGTGAAGCTTTTCCTTAAAGTTATTCTCCATGTCAATTTTATTTGACTACTAATATATTGAGCCTAATATCACCTTTGGCTAGGTAATTAAATTATTTGGTAATGAAAACCCTCTGTTTATTTAAATGAAGTAATAGTCAATATTTATTGACATTTACCAGAAACTTTTAAATAACAGATTCTGAAGAAGCTAAAAATGACACATTTAAGTACAAACTGTCCTTTACCTTTACTGCTTGTATACACAAGGAATACATTATAAAACTCAGTGGGAAGAGGAAAAAATAATGGAAGAAAAAGTTACCTGCTTTAGTATTTTTAAGAATAGTTTTGATAACTTCTTAGATCAACTTGCTTATCTGAAACAGAGCAAAACTACAATACAGTCACAATATAATTCTAATAATCACAGCAATTATGCTTTCATTTTTAATTTTCTCTTCATAAAACATTAATGCTATAAAAATGAGGGTGATGACATCCCTATTTAAAAGACACATTGTACTGGTATCAAAACGTAGTTTATTTTAATACCAACTGAAAAAATAGAGCTTATATAGTCTATTATTTCAATGAAGTTTTATTATTACTTTTATTTTCAAAGTTGGTAGCAAAGTTACTGTTAACAATATAAATTTTTTCTTTATAAGTGAAATTCCTTTAAAAGTGTTGAAAGGCATTCTAGGATGGGCTTGCAAGGAAAATCAATCATTCCAATATTGATAAATAGGATACTTGACGAATTGAGACTTATTCCTTTAACTTCCTCACTAACTTGTCCTGATTTGTTAGGTTTTTTACTCATTTGGTATCATAAAAGTAGTTTAGGCCTGAGCCTTTTAGCTGGAGCAATTATTTCCATTTTCCATGATTTCTCTTCAGTTTTTCAAATACACAGTAAAACAATACAATAATCACTGCAGGAAGGAATGATCGGTTAAGCTGGATCATGTTCATTTACCTTTTAATTTCATTTAAAGGATATTAATATTAGAGTCATAAAAGCTTTATAGTTTCAGCACACATACACGCAATCACAGAATTAAAAATCTTTATACCTTTTAAAAAAAGGGTTCCACTTTGTTCAATGTATCATAGTCTAATTTAAGTCTAAAGAAATACACTTCTATTAAACACAGCGGCCATCACTTACCTTAAGGTTTATGGATAAAGTTCAGTACTGATCCAAGGATGCTGGGATCAAAGCTCTCCCTTTCAACTATCCCTAAAGTTTCTGCATTTCTATAATGTACCACCAATTACTTTAGATTTATAATACCCTGTCTTTAACTTGGTATATACCATCTTTTAGATAAAAAGATTATTGGTTGAGATGAGATACAAGAACAAAATCATTCTTGAGGTTCCACCTCGAAAAAAAGACGATGTTTGCTCATAGCAGCTAGTTCGCCACCCCTGTTTTCCTTAGGCTAGCCTTCACACACGAGCATGCATATACAGCCATGGTTCACTGCATCTGTTCTGAAGCTGAGAACTGCTGCTTATTCAAGTACAGATGCCCCCATGTGATGTAAGGAGACAGATGAATTGCATGTCCACCATGAGAAAAGGAAAATAAACGACGAAACAAATGCAGCAAATATAGGCAGCTGGCATTCAGAACACGCCAAAAAGCTAACACGCATGAATTGTCATTATAAGGGTTTTTCTTTCCTAAAAAAAAAAAAAAAAAAAAAAAAAAATTTTTCTTTGCATATTTTGAAATTTAAGGGTCCCAGAGAATCATGAAGTGCCTTGTCGTTTTTGCTGCTGACTCCTGATGACCTCTAGCTGTTTTTTGCATTGCTGATAGTAAGTTGAAAGGCTTTTGTTTTCATCTAAAAGCTTTTTATGTTCCTGTACCAGACGAGATGTATTTTGCTGGTCCTTTTCATCCTGGTCCAGTTCTGCAACTAGTTCCTGCCTAAAAACAAATACCACACATTACATAGGATGGAAATATTCCTACCTTAACAGCTGGTGATGAAAGCTCTAATTAATGAGAACTTTGTTTCTGGGTCTATCATTATACATCTTAGGTACACTGCTGCTGCTGCTACTAATGGAGAAGGCAATGGCACCCCACTCCAGTACTCTTGCCTGGAAAATCCCATGAATGGACATTAGGTACACTAGTCAGACACAATTATGATGGAAACTATCATCTACTCTTCTAGCATACCCATACAAATATCATACTACTTTTAATAAGCCTAACTGTAACTAAGTAGTGAAAACAGATAAAATGGTATAATAAAGTTCCAGAAAATTTCATTTGTTATCCCTTGTATGTAGGAAGGAAGAAAAAAGTCTGGGAAGAGCTTACTCTGGCTCCACTTGAAAGTAACCCTTGGAAGTTTTAATCATTCACATTTGACTTTCACATTCCCATTTTCATATGCAAAGTTGAAGTCACAATTCTATTCAACTACAATGCAGTGGTAGCTAATAAAACATTGGCAAGATAATTAAAATAGGTGCTATCAAACTTAAATCTATTTCCTACTTTGAAAATAATGAAATGAATACAAAGTACCACCCTTGCAATTATTTCTGAGAAAAACCAGAGTCTTTTACAGCCTGATAAACTTCTTTAAGTGCCTTTAATTTAGAGGATATTATGTATTAGTTCCTAAAGGGGCCCTACTAGAAACAACTGAATAATTAATGAAAGGCTCTCCAACAAAAATTTACTAGTTCTCTTAAAGTACTTAAAACAGATTAAAACTACCATGAGAAAATACTTGAGGAGATAAGTCCAAGAAACCCAGAGAGTCCCAGACAGGATAAACCAAGGCAAAACACCCCAAGACACATATTAATCAAATTAACAAAGATCAAACACAAAGAAAAATATTAAAAGCAGCAAAGGAAAAACAACATACAACACAGAAGGGGATTCCCATAAGGATAACAGCTGATCTTTCAATAGAAACTCTTCAAGCCAGGAGGGAATGGCAGGACATACCTAAAGTGATGAAAGAAAATAACCTACAGCACAGATTACTGTACCCAGCAAGGATTTCATTCAAATATGAAGGAGAAATCAAAAGTTTTACAGACAAGCAAAAGCTGAGAGAATTCAGCACCACCAAACCAGTTCTCCAACAAATGCTAAAGGATATTCTCTAGACAGGAAACACAAAAAAGGTGTATAAACTCAAACCCCAAACAATAAAGTAAATGGCAACGGGATCATATGGATCAATAATTACCTTAAATGTAAATGGGTTGAATGCCCCAACCAAAAGACAAAGACTGGCTGAATGGATAAAAAAATAAGACCCCTATATACGTTGTCTACAAGAGACCCACCTCAAAACAAGGGACACATACAGACTGAAAGTGAAGGGCTGGAAAAAGATATTCCATGCAAATAGAGACCAACAGAAAGCAGGAGTAGCAATACTCATATCAGATAAAATAGACTTTAAAACAAAGGCTGTGAAAGAGACAAAGAAGGACACTATATAATGATCAAAGGATCAATCCAAGAAGAAGATATAACAATTATAAATATATATGCACCCAACATAGGAGCACCGCAATATGTAAAACAAATGCTAACAAGTATGAAAGGGGAAATTAACAATAACACAATAATAGTGGGAGACTTTTTAACACCCCACTCACACCTATGGATAGATCAACTAAACAGAAAATTAACAAGGAAATGCAAACTTTAAATGATACAACAGACCAGTTAGACCTAACTGTTATCTATAGGACATTTCACCCCAAAACAATGAATTTCACCTTTTTCTCAAGCACACACGGAACCTTCTCCAGGATAGATCACATCCTGGGCCATAAATCTAGCCTTCAGTTCAGTTCAGTCGCTCAGTCGTGTCCGACTCTTTGCGACCCCATGAATCGCAGCACGCCAGGCCTCCCTGTTCATTACCATCTCTCGGAGTTCACTCAGACTCACGTCCATCGAGTCAGTGATGCCATCCAGCCATCTCATCCTCTGTCGTCTCCTTCTCCTCCTGCCCCCAATCCCTCCCAGCATCACAGTCTTTTCCAAAGAGTCAACTCTTTGCATGAGGTGGCCAAAGTACTGGAGTTTCAGCTTTAGCATCATTCCTTCCAAAGAAATCCCAGGGCTGATCTCCTTCAGAATGGACTGGTTGATCTCCTTGCAGTCCAAGGGACTCTCAAGAGTCTTGGCATCACTGACTCAATGGACGTGAGTCTGAGTGAACTCTGGAAGATGGTGATGGACAGGGAGGCCTGGCGTGCTGCGATTCATGGGGTCGCAAAGAGTCGGACACAACTGAGCGACTGAACTGAATTGAACTGGGTGGGGGTTAATAAGAGATTTGTCTGCCTTTCTTCAGTAGTCCATTCGCTCAACAAATATGTGTTAGATTCGCATTACCTATTAATTAGCTTGTTTAATGAAAACTAGTTTAGTCATTTGTGGATTAGTAATTAGCTGGTGTGGTCACACTTTTCTTCATCAATAAATTAATTTATTTCATGAATTTAATTTAGTTAATTTGTGAATGAATCAATGCAATAATTTAATTCTTCAATAAATTTATATATTCCAAGGCCCTGCAAGATCCTGAAATGCTTTCTGAAATATCAAGTTAATTAGTTTTGTTCAGTATAGTTTTAGCATCAATTATATATAATTGCCAACATCCACTGGATCATGGAAAAAGCAAGAAAGTTCCAGAAAAACATCTGCTTTATTGACAATGCTAAAGCCTTTGACTGTGTGGATCACAATAAACTGTGGAAAATTCTTCAAGAGATGGGAATACCAGACCACCTGACCTGCCTCTTGAGAAACCTATATGCAGGTCAAAAAGCAACAGTTAGAATTGGACATGGAACAACAGACTGGTTCCAGATAGGAAAAGGAGTACATCAAGGCTGTATATTGTCACCCTGCTAATTTAACTTATATGCAGAGTACATCATGAGAAACGCTGGGCTGGAGGAAGCACAAGCTGGAATCAAGATTGCCGGGCAATAACCTCAGATATGCAGATGACACCACCCTTATGGCAGAAAGTGAAGAGGAGCTAAAAAGCCTCTAGATGAAAGTGAAAGAGGAGAGTGAAAAAGTTGGCTTAAAGCTCAACATTCAGAAAATGAACATCATGGCATCTGGTCCCATCACTTCATGGGAAATAGATGGGGAAACAGTGGAAGCAGTGTCAGACTTTATTTTTTGGGGCTCCAAAATCACTGCAGATGGTGATAGTACGTCAAGGCTGTATATTGTCACCCTGCTTATTTAACTTCTATGCAGAGTACATCATGAGAAACGCTGGGCTGGAAGAAGCACAAGCTGGAATCAAGATTGCTAGGAGAAATATCAATAACCTCAGATATGCAGATGACACCACCCTTATGGCAGAAAGTGAAGAGGAACTAAAAAGCTTCTTGATGAAAGTGAAAGAGGAGTGTGAAAAAGTTGGCTTAAAGCTCAACATTCAGAAAATGAAGATCATGGCATCTGGTCCCATCACTTCATGGGAAATAGATGGGGAAACAGTGGAAGCAGTGTCAGACTTTATTTTTTGGGGCTCCAAAATCACTGCAGATGGTGACTGCAGCCATGAAATTAAAAGACGCTTACTCCTTGGAAGGAAAGTTATGACCAACCTAGAGAGTTGGACTGTGAAGAAGTATGAGCACCGAAGAATCGATGCTTTTGAACTGTGGTATTGGAGAAGACTCTTGAGAGTCCCTTGGACTGCAGGGAGATCCAACCAATCCATTCTGAAGATCAGCCTTGGGATTTCTTTGGAAGGAATGATGCTAAAGTTGAAACTCCAGTACTTTGGCCACCTCATGTGAAGAGCTGACTCATTGGAAAAGACCCTGATTCTGGGAGGGATTGGGGGCAGGAGGAGAAGGGGACAACAGAGGATGAGATGGCTGGATGGTATCACTGACTCGATGGCTATGAGTCTGAGTGAACTCCGGGAGTTGGTGATTGACAGGGAGGCCTGGCGTGCTGCGATGCATGGGGTCACAAAGAGTCGGACACGACTGAGTGACTGAACTGAACTGAACACATATATATGGAATTTAGAAAGATGGTAATGATAACCCTGTATGCGAGACAGCAAAAGAGACACAGATGTGTAGAATAGTCTTTTGGACTCTGTGGGAGAGGGAGAAGGTGGGTTGATTTGGGAGAATAGCATTGAAACATGTATAATATCATATATGAAACAAATCGCCAGTCCAGGTTTGGTGCATGATACAGGATGCTTGGGGCTGTTGCATTTGGATGACCCAGAGGGATGGTACGGGGAGGGAGGTGGGAGGGGGTTTCAGGAAGGGGAACACGTGTATACCCATGGCAGATTCATGTTGATGTTTGGCATAACTAATAGAATATTGTAAAGTAATTTGTCTCCAATTAAAATAAATAAATTTATATTTAAAAAACGATGGCCATACTGTCTGGTGTGAGGTGATATCTCACTGTAGTTTTGAGTTGCATTTCTCTAATAAATAGCAGTGTTGAGCATCTTTTCATGTGTTTGTTGGCCATCTCTATTTCTTCTTTGGAGAAATGTTTGTTTAGGTCTTCTCCCCACTTTTTTATTTCATTGTTTATTTCCTATTAAGATGCATGAGTTGTTTATTTTGTAGATTAATCTCATGTCAGTCAGATAATTTGCAAATATTTTCTCACATTCCGTGTGTTGTTTTTTCATTTTGTTAATGGTTTCCTTTGCTGTGCAAAAGCTTTTGAGTTTAAGTAGGTTCCATTTGTTTCTTTTTTCCCCATTACTCTAGGAGATGTATCAAAAAAGATTTTGCTGCAACTTATGTGAAAGAGTGTTCTTACTTACTTTACTTTTGTGTATGATGTTAAAGAATGTTCCAGTCTCATTCTTTTAAAAGTAGGTGTCTAATTTTCCCAGCACCATTTATTGAAGAGACTATACTTTTTCCATTGTATATTCTTGCCTCTTTGTCATGCATTAGTTGAGCATAGATGTGTGAGTTTACTTCTAGTTTTTCTATTCTGTTCCATTGATCTGTATTTCTACCTTTGTGCCATACTGTTTTGATTACTGTAGTTTTGTAGTATAGTATGAAATAAGGAAGCCTGATACCTCCAGCTCTTTTTCTTTCCAAAGATTGCTTTGGCTATTCAGGGTCTTCGTGTTTTCATACAAGTTTAAATTTTTTTGGTTCTAGTTCTGTTAAGTATGGCATTGGTATTTTGATATGGATTGTATTGAATCAGTAGGTTGCCTTGGGTGTATAGTCATTTTGACCATATTGATTCTTCCAATCCAAGAACATATTCTGTCTTTCCATCTTTGATTTCTTTCATCAGTGTCTAGGTTTTTTGCCTCATTAAGTAGGTTTACTCCTAGGTATTTTATACTTTTGATGCTATGATAAATGAGTTTGTTTCTTAAATTTCTCTCTCTGATATTTTAATTGTTAATGTGTAGAAATGTAATAAAATTCTGTGAATTAATTTTGTATTCTGCAACTGTACCAAATTCATTGATGAGCTCTAGTAGCTCTCTGGTAGCATCTTTAGGATTTTCTACATATAGTATAATGTCATCTGCAAATAGTGACAGTTTTACTTATTCTTTTTCAAGCTGAATTTATTGCATTTCGTTATCTCCTCTGAATGCCATGGCTAGGACTTCCAAAATTGAATAAAGCTTATGAGAGTGGACATTGTTGTCTTGTTTGTGACATTAGAGGAAACAGCTTTTGGCTGTTGAATATGATGTTAACTGTGGGTTTGTCATATGTAGCCTTTATTATATTGAGGTATGGTTCCTCGCCCACTTTCTGGATCTTTTTTTTTATCATAAATGGCTATTGAATTTTTGTCAGAAGGTTTTTCTGCATCTATTGAGATAATCTTATGATCTTTTTACTCTTTGACTTGTTGATATGGTATATCATACTGATGTATTTGTATATATTGAAGAATCCTTGTATATCTGGGATAAGTGCACTTGATGATGGTGTATGATTCTTTTAATTTGATTCATTATTTTCAGTTTGCTAGAATTTTGTTGAGGATTTTTGCATCTATATTCATCACTGTTATTGACCTATAATTTTCTTTTTTGTGATATCTTTGTCTGATTTTGGTACCAGAGTGATGGTGGCTTCACAGAATAAGTTTGAGAGTATTCTTTTTTTTGTTCCTTCTTAAAAAAAAAATTTTTTTTTAAACTTTATTTTACTTTACAATACTGTATTGGTTTTGTCATACATCAGCATGAATCCGCCATGGGTGTACATGTGTTCCCAATCCTGAATCCCCCTCCCTCCTCCCTCCCCATACCATCTCTCTGAGTCATCCCAGTGCACCAGCCCCAAGCATCCTGTATCCTGCATCAAACCTAGACTAGCGATTCATTTCTTATATGATATTATACATGTTTCAATGCCATTCTCCCAAATCTTCCCACCCTCTCCCTCTCCCACAGAGTCCCACTCCAACATTCGAATTATAGGAGTCCTAGAAGAAGAGGGAGTATTCTTTCTTCTGCAATTTCTTTGGAATAGTTTCATAAGGATAGATGTTAACTCCTCTCTAAATGTTTGGTGGAATTTGTCCATGAAGCCATTTGGTCCTGGACTTTTATTTATTGAAAGACTTTTAATTACACTTTCAATTTCAGTACATATGATTGGTCTTCATATTTTCTGTCTCTTTCTGTTTCAGTCTTGGAAGGTTGTAACTTTATAAGAATTTGTCCATTTCTTTTAGGTTGTCCTTTTTTTTTTTTTTTTTATTTTATTTTTAGTTCTCTTTGTTTGAATATACTTATCTTGTAGAATCTAATTTTCTCATTTATATGCATTCTTTATTTAGAGGTAAGTTCTAAATTTCTCCACAATATTGGAAATAAGAAATGCTTCATTTATTTATAAAATTTCCCTCAGTTTTAAAGAACTTTATATTGAGATATAATTGAAATATAATGTTACATTTCTGTTAAGTATACATTATAGCATAATGATTTGCTATTTCTACATATTGTGGAATGATCACCACAGTAAGTCTGGTTAATGTTCTTCATCACACATAATTTCAGGTTTTGTGTGTGATGAGAATTTTTAAGAACCTTTCTCTTAGCAACTTTCAAATATACAATACTGCATTTGTAACTATAGTCACCATGCTGTATGAATTTTATCCCCAGGGCATGTTTATTTTATAGTTGGAAGTTTATACCTTTTTATCCATCTTCACTCATTTGTCCACCTCTCACCCCTGTCCTCTGGCAACCACCAATCTGTTCTCTGTGTCTACGAGTTAGTTTGGTTGGCTTGTTTTTATCTTTCATGTATAAGTGAGGTAATATCTTATTTATCTTTTTCTGTCTGACTGATTTATATTAGCATAATGCTGACAGGGTCTATTCATGTTGTCATAAATGACATTTTTCATTTTTTATATGACTGAATAATGCTCCCTTGTGGTATGTATGTGTAAGTATATACCACATTTAAAAAATTAAGTCATCTGTGAACACTAAGGTTGCTTTCATGTCTTGGCTATTGTACATAGTGCTACAGATGTTTTTAAATGATGACAAACCCATAGCAAACATTATCCTCAATGGTGAACAATTGAAAGCATTTCCCCTAAAGTCAGGAACAAGACAAGGGTACCCACTTTCACCACTACTATTCCACATAGTTTTGGAAGTTTTGGCCACAGCAATCAGAGCAGAAAAAGAAATAAAAGGAATCCAAATTGGAAAAGAAGAAGCATAACTCTCACTGTTTGCAGATGACATGATCCTCTACATAGAAAACCCTAAAGACTCCACCAGAAAATTACTAGAACTAATCAATGAATATTGTAAAGTGTCAGGATATAAAATCAACACACAGAAATCCCTTGCATTCCTATACACTAACAATGAGAAAACAGAGAAATTAAGGAAACAATTCCATTCACCATTGCAATGAAAAGAATAAAATACTTAGGAATATATCTACCTAAAGAAACTAAAGACCTATATATAGAAAACTATAAAACACTGGTGAAAGAAATCAAAGAGGACACTAATAGATGGAGAAATATACCGTGTTCATGGATCGGAAGAATCAATATAGTGAAAATGAGTATACTACCCAAAGCAATCTATAGATTCAATGCAACCCTATCAAGCTACCAACGGTATTTTTCACAGAGCTAGAACAAATAATTTCACAATTTGTATGGAAATACAAAAAACCTCGAATAGCCAAAGCAATCTTGAGAAAGAAGAATGGAACTGGAGGCATCAACCTGCCTGACTTCAGGCTCTACTACAAAGCCACAGTCATCAAGACAGTATGGTACTGGCACAAAGACAGAAATATAGATCAGTGGAACAAAATAGAAAGCCCAGAGATAAATCCATGCACCTATGGACACCTTATCTTTGTTTGACAAAGGAGGCAAGAGAAAAGACAATCTCTTTTAACAAGTGGTGCTGGGAAAACTGGTCAACCACTCATAAAAGAATGAAACTAGAACACTTTCTAACACCAAACACAAAAACTCAAAATGGATTAAAGATCTAAATGTAAGACCAGAAACTATTAAACTCCTAGAGGAAGACGTAGGCAAAACACTCTCCGACATAAACCACAGCAGGATCCTCTATGACCCACCTCCCAGAATATTGGAAATAAAAGGAAAAATAAACAAATGGGACCTAATTAAACTTAAAAGTGTCTGCACAACAAAGGAAACTATAAGCAAGGTGAAAAGACAGACTTCAGAATGGGAAAAAATAATAGCAAATGAAGCAACTGACAAAGAACTAATCTCTAAAATATATAGAAAGCCCAGAGATAAATCCACGCACCTATGGACACCTTATCTTTGACAAAGAAGGCAAGAATATACAATGGATTAAAGACAATCTCTTTAAAAAGTGGTGCTAGGAAAATTGGTCAATCACTTGTAAAAGAATGAAACTAGAACACTTTCTAACACCATACACAAAAATAAACTCAAAATGGGTTAAAGATCTAAATTTAAGACCAGAAACTATAAAACTCCTAGAAGAGAACATAGGCAAAACACTCTCCGACATACATCAAAGCAGGGTCCTCTATGACCCACCTCCCAGAGTACTGGAAATAAAAGCAAAAATAAAGAAATGGGACTTAGTTAAACTTAAAAGCTTTTGCACAACAAAGGAAACTATAAGCAAGGTGAAGAGACAGCCTTCAGAATGGGAGAAAACAATAGCCAATGAAACAACTGACAAACAACTAATCTCAAAAATATACAAGCAACTCTTACAGCTCAATTCCAGAAAAATAAACAACCCAATCAAAAAATGGGCCAAAGAACTAAATAGACATTTCTCCAAAGAAGATACATATAATAAATTCTTTGTCTCTTTAAAGTATAGAATTGATATTTGGGTAAAATGAGTGAATTTGCTATAAGCTGTCAGGGAACTGAAGAAATACAAGGGAAAATAATGATCTATTGATATCTCAAGCTGGGTGAGACCCAAACCAGACTTTGGGATTAGAGTCAGATAATATTCCACATTCCCACAAGAAAATGCATAATTTTATCAATTATCTTCAAGAAAAGCATTTACCAAAGGGAAAAAAAGTGATGAACTTATCTCACTTATGTGTGGAATCTTGAAAATGTCAAACATAGAAGCAAATGTAGTAGATTGTGATTGCCATGGGTGAGGAGGTGGAGGAAATGGGGAGATATTAGTCAAAGAGTGCAAAATTGCAATTATTTAGGATCAATAAGTCTATAAAATATATAATGTTCAGCATGATTATTTTAGTTAATAATACTACTACTATTGAGGATATTGGAAATTTGCTAAGAGTATAGATTTCAAGTGCTCCCACCACACACACAAAGCTGAGACTGTGAAAAGATGAGTGTGTTACTTAGCTTGGCTTTAGTAATCATTTCACTATATATATATGTTTATCAACTCATCATGTTGTACACCTTAAAAAGTTGTTATTCAAAATACTGTTTATAATAGCCAGGGCATGGAAGCAACCTAGATGTCCATCAGCAGATGAATGGATAAGAAAGCTGTGGTACATATACACAATGGAGTATTACTCANACCAGAATTGAAAGAGACACATGTACCCCAATGTTCATTGCAGCACTGTTTATAATAGCCAGGACATGGAAACAACCTAGATGTCCATCAGCAGATGAATGGATAAGAAAGCTGTGGTACATATACACAATGGAGTTATTACTCAGCCATTAAAAAGAATACATTTGAATCAGTTCTAATGAGGTGGATGAAACTGGAACCTATTATACAGAGTGAAGTAAGCCAGAAAGAAAAACACCAATACAGTATACTAATGCATATATATGGAATTTAGAAAGATGGTAACGATAACCCTGTATGCAAGACAGCAAAAGAGACACAGTTGTTTAGAACAGTCTTTTGAACTCTGTGGGAGAGGGAGAGGGTGGGATGATTTGGGAGAATGGCACTGAAACATGTATAATATCATATATGAAACGAATCGCCAGCCCAGGTTCGATGTATGATACTGGATGCTTGGGGCTGGTGCACTGCGATGACCCAGAGGGATGGTATGGGGAGGGAGAAGGGAGGGGGGGTCAGGATGGAGAACACGTGTATACCTGTGGCGGATACATGCTGATGTATGGCAAAACCAATACAATATTGTAAAGTAATTAACCTCCAATTAAAATATATTAAAAAAAAAAGATTAAAACTGCCATATTTTTTACAGTGTCCCTCAATTCATCCTGTGTTTTTTCTCCAGCATAGAATTCCTCTTTCAAATGATTAAAGTATGAAAACAGTACGGATTAAACATGTGACATAAGAAATAGCTTTTTTCCTTAACATAAAGTGTGACAAAATTCCACAGTTCTACAGTTTACACAGTTTAATATTTAATCTATTTAGCTTTACCTTTAAAATGTTAAATTGAATTCATCAAAATCACTGTATTAGAAAATTGTGAAAAAACCCTTTTTCTCCCTTCTTGAAAGTACCACCATAAATCAGCATCAAAGGAGTAAAATTTCAAGAAGGTCATGTTCAAGAAAATGGAAATATTGTTTCTTAAGAATCTCAAGTAGAGAAGAATGGAAATGGGACTGTGATTCTTTAAAAGGGGAGAAAAGTAGTCTATTTCCCAGAGCAACCTGTGAGTATTGAACTCCTCAGAAAAACACTCAGAGATGAAATAAAGCCCTCTAACAAGTCATTCTACTCTCTGAAACATACACCTGGAGAGACTATATCTACCAAAATGTTTCTAAGATAAATAAAGCACAATGATTCATCGGGTCGCAAAGAGTCGGATACGACTGAGCGATTGAACTGAACTGAAACATTAGTAAATCAAATTATTTTACCTGTGTCCAAGGACAATAAATCTGTTTACCAATAAATCTAAATAGCGTTTAACTTTAAAATTCTGAGAATATAAAATATATGGTTAAGAGCATCTATTTATTTCCCTTATGTCTTGCTAATGTAATAAAATTCAGTCAAGAGTTCAGTTGTACATGGAAAATTAGCCAGGGGTGTTTAAAAAACATAAACATACAAGATTCTTTAAAAAACTAGGAGTAAAACTACCATATAACCCAGCAATCCCACTCCTAGGCATATACCCTGAGGAAATCAAAACTGAAAAAGACACATGTATCCCGTTCATTGCAGCACTATTTACAATAGCTAGAACATGGAAGCAACCTAGACGTCCATTGACAGATGAATAGATAAAGAAGTTGTGGTACATAAACACAATGGAATATTACTCAGCCATAAAAAGGAATGCATTTGAGTCAGTTCTGATGAGGTGGATGAACCCAGAACCTATTATACAGAGTGAAGTGAGTCAGAAAGAGAAAGGTAATATGGTATTCTAATGCATATATATATGGAATCTATAAAAACGGTACTGAAGAATTTATTTACAGGGCAGCAATGGAGAAACAGACATAGAGAATAGACTTATGGATATAGGGAGAGGGGAAGAAAGGGTGAGATGTATAGAAAGAGTAACGTAGAAACTGACATTACCATATGTAAAACAGATAGCCAATGGGAATTTGCTGTGTGGCTCAGGAAACTCAAACAGGGGATCTGTATCAATCTAGTGGGGTGGGATGGGGAGGGAGATGGGAAGGAGGTTCAAAAGGGAGGGGATATATGTATACCTATGGCTGATTCATTGTGAGGACTGACAGAAAGCAACAAAATCTGTAAAGCAATTATCTGTCAATAAAAAAATAAAAAAGAAAAGAAAAAACATAAACATAGAGAAAAGCTCCACATGAGAAATATACTTCATGATTAATTCTAAGAATTATGGTTTTCATGTCTTTAAACAATATTGGACCTTAGCACATTTTAAACTCAAAATACCAATTATTTATTTTTATTCATAAAAGATAACTTACTTTCTCTGTAATAACAATGCAATTTCTGTTTGGACTTTCATGTATTCCTGTGCCATTTTACAATGCTGTTCAAACACTGCCATAGATTCTTTGGAGTTTGGGCATGGTGCTAGAGGCTGGAAATAAATCACAAATGTTAAAAACATAATTTAAATCAAATCTCAATATCTAGCTGAGCGTTAAGACAGAGACTGTAATAAGACTTTTATAGCACTAAAGCAACGATCTTTTAAAAATAAGCGTTAAATAAACCAGGCCTAGAAAATCTTGGTGTCCTTTTGTCAGTGTTAACTCAGATCTTAAATTTATACTTGCTGTTTTCAAACTTTTGAACCATGACTACAGTACTCTTGACTTCTGGTTTTACATTTCAGTTGCAAAATACTGAAAGATGTTTACAGCTCTCATACTCAGGCAGAGGTGTGTATTACTTATATTTTAGTCACCATGAACATGCCAATGTATCACAAAATCTATTAAGGAGAAATGAGCTTATATGAGTTTTAAATTTTAATACCCTAACAATGAAGAGCCAAGACCTATTCTTGGCAGCTGAACAAAGATATGAGTATTTTAAGGTGATTGTTGGATTAGAAACATATGATTCTCGCAATCTCACTGACTTAATTGAGAATCAATTATTTCAATTTGATTTTTAAAAGTTTAAGGAGGCCAACTAAAAGCATAAATAAATGCACACACAATGACAAATAAGAACACAACCACCAACTTTAAAGACAAACTTCTCTAAAAAGGAAAAAGGAAACTGCTGAGAAAGTACTCCTTTACCTGTAGTTGGTGATCCAGTGTAAGATAAGCCATTGGGATGGAATTATCTGATCCATTGGTATCTGGAATTACAGCATGTGTTTTATTTATTTTCTGTCATAAATAATTAAAAACAAAAAGCAAGAAAGCAGATAATTGTTTTTCCTAGAGAAAAAAGTTATTGCTACTGGTAATGTTTTATTTCTAAAGGTAAACAGAGGACATCCAATTACAGATAATTAGAGTACAACCATACTCTCATGCCTACAATTTAAGCTGGCTATGAACTGAACATCATATATTAAAGCATGTAAGCCCTTGTTTAATTAAAATCAAAAACAGTCATATGGGACCTTTATATTTTAAAGTCAGTCTTATGGACTCTACCTAATCAAGCCTCACATTTCTTCTCTCCTTGATCACGTTAAGTTTACCATAAGGCTGTGTCAACTCCAGCAATTATCAGTGTTCCTTCACAGGGAAAGGGGAAAGCAAGAGGCACATTCTTTTCCAGTGGGTCATCCTCAATTAGCAAAGATTCTAACCGTCCATCCCACTCCTGCCAATGAGAATCACTGCAGAGAACGAGAAGTGTTACTGATGGGAGTGTATTACACGCGTGGACAGCATGAAAAGTGTGTCATGTCAAAAAACAATGTCATGTCAAAAAACAATTAAATGGGTTAACTCGAACAACCAACCAGCCAATTTATCAAAATATCTGAACACACAAGTTTTGTTTGTATTTCAAAAAGAGGTAAAACTGTCACAACAACTTGCGAGAGAAGCATGGCTCGCTCTCTTCCTAATAAGAACACGTATGTACGTTTCCAGGAGCAGGAAGGCTAACTGGGAGGTAATACAGACTTTCCTATTTCAGAAGTAGCTGCTTCCCCAGTATTAACAGAGAATAAGTGAGTTAAGCAAGTGAGCTATTCACTCTTTTTCTGCTAGAGACTCCAGGAAAGAGTGGTGGAGATGAAGGCAAGGTCAGGAAGACAGCCAGGCACTTCCTCAAATACAATAAAAAACTAAGACAGTTAGATGGTTCAATAACCTCCTAAGTTACTGCTGACTGATATTCCAGTTTTTTTTTTTTTTTTTTAAAGCCACTGAGAACGTGTTTTCAAATAACTCCAAAAGCTAAGCTAATTCAGAGCAGATGAGATAATGTATTTAAGAAATACCATGCAGTGCTAGCTAGTCTCTGGGGAGGACTCAACACATGGCGCTGGTTCTTCTTTTTTAATTATTGTCTTTGATACTAAGTGAAGAATTGCAAAAGCAGGGCAATTTAAGATATTCAAGTTTACATTTCAGATTTAAAAAGTCATGTTAAACTGCTGCTGTTGTTTAGTTGCTAAGTTGTGTGCTGGAGTACAATAAAGAAGGAATAACAGAGTATTGCCTTAGAGCTTTTACCCTAAAATCATATACTAATGCAAAGGCTATTTTGAAATAGCTAAACAAGAAATACATTTATTTCTCTGATGAAACCTCTCCCCACCCCGTACAATAGTTTCAAATAATGCCTCCACTGAATACGGCTTTTCACAAAATTATATTTATTAAAAGTGATTTCCTCTGAACTTACTGGAAAAATTGTCTTCAAATTTCTTTAATATTTCCACTCTTATCACTCTTTCTTAAATCTTTGATACCATATCATATTTAATCAGTCCCCTTTCCCCAATATGTATTTCAGAATTAAACATATCAATGTTTCACAGTATTCTGGGGGTTAAAAAAAAGAGTCCAAGGATTGTGCTATTTTCAAGCAATTTTAAAGCCCTCTGATGGTGGGAATTAAGGTCCTTTACTGAATTTAATCTGTTCTCTGAATCCAAGAAGTGAGATTTCACCTTCTCACTTAAAATTGAAATTTAGCTTTCAGTTTCTGGTTACAAGGCTTTCCTGATAGCTCAGTTGGTAAAGAATCTGCCTGCAATGCAGGAGACCTGGGTTCGATCTTTGGGTTGGGAAGATCCGCTGGAGAAGGGAAAGGATACCCACTCCAGTACTCTGGCCTAGAGAATTCCATGGACTGTACAGTCCATGGGGGCACAAAGAGTTGGACATGACTGAGCAACTTTCACTTTCTGGTTTTAAGACAGCAAGGTTATTCCATGAAAGTTTGTCTTACAATGCTTTAACTGCTGATCAAATCTAACCTCTTTTCCTAAATATCAGAATTCATATTGAGTTGGTTAAGTTAGGTAAAACCTCTCGTCCAGTCTCTTAAACACAAAACTTATAACTATCTCATATTCTCTAAATATATGATCCCTTCAACTGGAATGTTGTCTTCTCCTTTCTGCTTTATGACTAAATAATAAATCTCATTATTTTTTTTTTAAAAGTCACGGACTATGCCAGGTCTTATCTGTAACTATTAAAACACTCAGCTTATACTGTAAATGTAGCAGTTTGTTATATACCATGATGAGTTTACTTTTAATGTGTCAGTACCATGACTCTAATCAGAATACAAACAAATGGGGCATGATTTATGTTTCAATCTTTGCAAAGTACTAGGTACAGGACCATCTCTTGAGTGAGTGTCCCCTCACCACTGTGGCACCCTCTACTGGATCCAGCTATCTCTCTTATTAGCTGCTCTTGGGTATGCCTGTCTTTTTTTATCCCCAATATACCACAAGTAGAAACCCATATTACAAGAGCACTATGCATTACAATTATTATTTTGTTCTTTTTCTCTGAAAAACACAAAAAACTGCTGCCCTTTTAAATTAAAAAACCCAATTAATTAGGTTGTTTTAACTTAACATATGCACTTCTACATTTTTTTCTTGGTCAGTGGGCCTTGAAAGAAAAAGGTTTTACCTGTCTCTTCCCTACAATTTATTCTGTTAGCTTCATTATCAATATTTTTCTTAGAAACAGTGCAAAGCTGAACTTTATTATTTACAAATTTAAACCAGATTCTCAATACCTAAAATTATATTCAAAATTATTTAAAAACAATAACCACACATTTATAGTATATTTCAGAGCAGAGATGAAATTTAGTTGATATCGCAAACTGGACTTATGTATGATGTCTGCTGCCATGTCGCTTCAGTCGTGTCCGACTCCGTGTGACCCCATAGACAGCAGCCAACCAGGCTCCCCCATCCCTGGGATTCTCCAGGCAAGACTGGAGTGGGTTGCCATTTCCTTCTCTAGCTATTGGTATTTTGTGGTATTTTAGGTTCCAGAAAAGGAACAAAAAGAGATGGAAGTTGGAAGTAGAAGAACACATGAAATGGAATCACGGCAGTTAAACGAGAGATATAGGAGAACCTTGATTTTACCCTCATGAATTCGCGACCTGCCCCACTTTGGGATGTCTCGGTTAGTCCAGGCTGAAATGAGGAGACCCAGCAAATGCTGTAATACCAGGACAAGTACACTCTCATTGAAGGATGTGTGAACCAAAAAGAGCTAATACTACCTGAATGTTAACAGTCAAATCTGTCAAGATCATTTCCCTGTCCCTTTCTGAGGAGAAGCATGTCATGATAAACATGTACTGAGCAGTGGTGAATGTTCTGGGCATTGGAGGCTGGGCTGTGATGGGGGTGAAATTTAGGAGTTTTTGCCACCACTAAATTTAAACTTTCTAAAACTAGGGAGTACATCCAAGGCTAAATATAGTTCTATCTTACATGACACAGAGAAAAGCCACCCAGTTAATTTTCAAAAATTACACTATGGACTTGATGATACCATGTCTATAAATACTTATAGATACTTATAAATACTTATAAGCAGAATTTCAGTTTGTAAAGACAGAAGGCTGACTTTAATTTCAATTTAATCGCCATTATTAATTCCATTGTTGATCTGATATAAAATCCCAAATGGTTTAGTTTTTCGAGGTCTAAGAGATCATCTTCCCTCTCTGACACAATAACATATAAACAATTTTCATAGAAGAATATTCTGCATATTTATCAAGGTATCCTCTTAATGCTAAAGAAAAGTTAATTTTATTATGGCACATAATTTCCTGGTTACCCATAATGAAACTATTTCATTACTACCTTCAGACAGACAGATTTTAATACTTATATTCTGATTTTGATTAGTTAAGTTTTCATGTTGGGGAGTTTTAATAACTCTTACAGGCCTTTAAAAATCTATTTAACAGACTATTTATGTGACTGAAATGAGGTCTCCCTCTCAGTTAAAAATGATTCAAAAGGTCAAAAGTCAGAAAAAAAAAATTTTTTTTTCTTACCAAGGTACACAATATCTTGTATTTTTAAAACAAAAAACTGAGATGAAGATGATTACTTTACCATCCTGTTTTTAGTTATTCAAAAGATGAGAGTTACTATCATTACTACCAGAAGGATAGATTGTAATAGAAAAATCAGATTGAAACATCAAGAACAGAATATCTTCCTACTTAAAAAATCCCCAAACAAACCATCTTCAAAATACAGGTTTAGTATGGGGGACGTAGCGGGAGAACCACATGAGGAAAAGTAGTTTCCGTCTTAGTAGTCAAAAAGATATTTTAAAATTTATTGCTAAATATTTTATTTTAGGATTTTATTAATAGGAAATATTTTATTAATATTTTATTTTAGGATTTTATTAACAGGAAAATCTAAACTACAGTATAATGCCAGTCTTTATAAACATTAGAGTAACCACATGATTAAATGAACATAAACATGATAAATTCAACTTCATAATGAGGAAATAAACTGGTCACCTGTGGAATCATCAGGGGTCCATGGATGACTGCGAGCTGGCTTTTCTGAGGTTGGTCCTGAGGTAGTGATCATTCTGACGCTAGGACTGGATGACCTACTGCTCACCTGTAGGAAGAAATGACAAGAGGACCAAAGTGTGATTTTGATATAAAAACAAAAATAACAAGAGAAAATTTCCATTCTAAGGCAAAGGAAAGACTTCTATCAGACTTTTTATCAGAAGAGGTTCTAAAACACTTGCAAGATATCAAATAGATCCTCTGGGAATATTATATTAATATATGTATGCTAAAATTTTATATGCATTCACACATAATACCTCTTAGAAACCAATAAGCTTGCAAGAAAGTAAGGGAAAGGCTCTGAGACCAGAAATAAAGTCTAGCAAGTGCTTAAGCTGCTAGCCCTGCGCATTTCATCTGAACCCCAATGGGCTGGAGCTTCTGTTCTGACTGCCTGCTATCCTCAGAGGAATAGGCGCAAAGTTTGGGGTCTTTGCACAATGGGAGTAGGACTGGAGAACCTCCTGCTTAAAGCTAAAACCCAAGCAGGCTTCATTCTCAGTGAACTAGAAAAACAAAGCAACAAAGCCTACCCTACAAAAGCGGTAACAAGTAAATCTGTCTACCGTAAGTAGCAGCTCTGGGTAAAGGGTAGAAAATGTAGCTGCCATCAATCAATAAAAGATTTCCAAACTTGATGGAAGATATAACAAATTCCAACCATAATAAAGCCCAAGCAGAAAAACATAAGGAGAAAACCTACATTACAGAGTTAAACACAGGCCGTATTACAGTCAAATTCTAGAAAACAAAGAAAATAGAAGATAGCAAAATGCAGCCAGAGTGAAAAGACCATCCATGAAGGAATACCAGTTAGATCCTCAGCAGCAACAAGGAAGACAGAAGTAGAACATGTTCAAACTGTTGAAAGAAAACAACTGTCACCCTAGATTTGTTCAGTCATCAAAAATGGCAAGAATGAGGTCAAAATAACACTCTCAGATGAACAAAACCTGAGGTTACCACCCACAGACTCTTACCAAAAGAATTTACCATCATGGTGAGATATTTTGATACTCTTGTGATATATAAAAGGGTCCAAAAACCAAACTATGCTCACAGTAAAACCTGACCTTCATAAAAAGCAAGTTTGGTGTAAACATATTTGTGAACCCTATGCTTAAAAAGGGATTCCCAGGTGGCACAGTGGTAAGGAATCCGCCTATCAATGGAGGAGACATAAGAGATGCAGGTTCAATCTCTGGGTCAGGAAGATCCCCTGGAGGAGGGTATGGCAACCCACTCCCGTATTCTTGCCTGGAAAATTCTATGGACAGAGGAGCCTGGCAGGCTACAGTCCATAGGGTCGCAAAGAGTTGGACGCAACTAAAGCGATTTAACACACAAACACACACATGCTTAACAAAAGGGATTATGCATTCTTTTCAAGCACCCATGGAACACTTTTGCAAAATGATAAAAATGCACACTAAGCAGCAGATAATTAGGTTGTTGTAACTATAAGATGGGAATATATGAGTAGACTTGTAGCACCTACAATTCCTTTCCTAGTTCAAAATTACAGTTCTTTTAAAAATCATAGACAGTGACCGAGCCTGGTCACAAAGGTATTTTTCTCTTTGGGTTTATTTACAGGCTGTTCAGACATGAACTTCAACTTGGGCCTGAAATGCTTTATATTACTCTTAAAGTCTGTGATTCCTCAAAAACATGCAAATCTCCTAAGGGGATAGATCATGTGTATTTTTCTACTGGTCACTCCAGGATTAAGGAGATTGCTGAATACATCATATAATGAATAAAAACCACATACATAGTAAAGAACTATATAATAAAGACTCATTAAATAATAACACAAGCGTTTGGTATTCAGATGTAAGATTGGTATTTAGGTTTATTTACCACTGATAGGAAGAAAAGTTATGACCAACCTAGATAGCATATTCAAAAGCAGAGACATTACTTTGCCGACTAAGGTCTGTCTAGTCAAGGCTATGGTTTTTCCTGTGGTCATCTATGGATGCGAGAGTTGGACTGTGAAGAAGGCTGATCGCCGAAGAATTGATGCTTTTGAACTGTGGTGTTGGACAAGACTCTTGAGAGTCCCTTGGACTGCAAAGAGATCCAACCAGTCCATTCTGAAGGAGATCAGCCCTGGGACTTCTTTGGAAGGAATGATGCTAAAGCTGAAACTCCAGTACTTTGGCCACCTCATGCGAAGAGTTGACTCTTTGGAAAAGACTCTGATGTTGGGAGGGATTGGGGGCAGGAGGAGAAGGGGAGGACAGAGGATGAGATGACTGGATGGCATCACTGACTTGATGGACGTAAGTCTGAGTGAACTCTGGGAGTTGGTGATGGACAGGGAGGCCTGGCGTGCTGTGATTCATGGGGTCGCAAAGAGTCGGACACGACTGAGTGACTGAACTGAACTGAACTGAACCACTGATATATGATAAGAAGGAAAATATACACCATAGAGAATGGTGATGAAATAATCAACTGTTATTTTTAGAATGCTGTTAACCTCTGTAAACAAATAGATATGACATTATTCCTCAGTCCTTCAACCTTCTTTGTCTGAAAGCCAAATCTTGATTTATAAGAGTACAGTGATATGACCAGTTATAATTTCTACTGAAAATACAGAGCAATTTTTCTTCAGAGTGCTAGAATAAGAAGGTTTTAGTCAGCCTAATTTTATGTCAATATTTTAAATATAAATATTTGTGACATGTGAGAACCAATATCAGTTGTGAGAAATTAAACAAGATAAAATACAAGATTAGGTTTACAAAGTATAAGAATGAATTCTGTACACTAAAAAAAAAGGGTCATTGAATATGTGGTATTAAAACAAATAATCCCACTTGAACCTAGTATGAATTATTATACTCCTTAAACTTAAATCTTTTCCATGAGAATTCTTTGCTACTTTATTTCTCTCATCTCATCTCATGCGCACACTCACTTGTTCTACTTCAGATTTCCCCGGAGTTATAAAACTAAGAAATAAGGCTAATATTTTTAGGTCATCTCAAAACTGGTCTTTCCACAAGGCTGTAAGAAAAGCTACAACTTAAATTTAAATTCGTAAATTAACTAAACCAGTCTTTGTATTTCAAGGAATGAGCATCTCAACAAGTAACACAATATGCTAACATTTGTATTAAAAAAAAAAAACTAAAGAAATATTCAAAAGCAAACCATAACTATATTTTTTGAATACCTGAAAAAATCCAAGGCATAAATCAGGACAGGTAATGCTTTGATAATTTAAAAAAAGTATCAAACTGCTGGCAATTGAGTATGAAGGAGGTCTTATTTTTATAGTAGCTGTTTAAAAAAAAAAAATCACTGATGGCCATAAATGCTCTGAAACTACTAAAACTCATTTAGGTTGCTCCTTCCTCAAGACATTTACAATTTCTTTATTCTCAAAGAAACGGAAAAGTTCAATAAGAAATATAGAGAAACTTGACTTACCACAAGGACTGGCTATAAAAGTGGTTATGAGGGTTCAGAAATGCCACACAGCAATTTAAGGCAGCAAAAGAATACTAAGCCAAATTTAAACTGCAGGGTGAATGACCATCAGTAGACACGAACCCAAACTGGACTTGGACCAAAACTTTATAAAAAGGAATTGGGAGTTATTTACAAACAAAAATAAAGCTTTGCTTTTTATGTTCCACCTGAAAGACTGGGAAAATATTTTCATAAGTCAAGAATCTACAGCCAGGGTTACTATTAGACTGACATCTGAAAGCTATTTAAAACCCTCAGGAATCATCTTAGTTGCTAAAATTATAGGAGCACAAAACAGAGATTAAATGTTGATTTATATGATATTTTTGTGAAGTAACATCTGAAGAGCATAAACATTCAAAAGAAATGGGTATCAGTAGGTAATGTGGATTTACAAGAGTACTTACTCCATCACGATAATCACAAATTAATTAAATCTATACATGAAAGGATGTACTAAAAATATTCTTTTTAATCCAAAATTATGGGCTCAATCTAATTCTGGCTTCACCACAGTTTATTACAAGACAAATTTTAGAATTTTATTTTTCTTATATGGTCTTTAAATTCTCCAATAGGAAGGTATACTATGAATTAGGAATTATTTAGGAAATATAATTATGTAGGCTTCTGATTTAGAGCTTTAACAGAAAACTGTTATTATCGACAAAAGAAACAGTATGAAAAATTGTATTCCTTAACTAAATAATGACAATGTATGATAATACATCTCTTGATACGTGACAGAAGGCCTTTAAAGCAGATACTTTCTATAGTCTCTATACAGAAGCTTCCCTTATGATACAGAAAGAAACGAATGCCAATGGATTTTACATCTTTTCAAGTGGTAGTTTTGCTTTATTCTTCTATAGTAATACAGTGAGAATAGGTGGTAAGAGACCTGGGAGGCACAAGATGGGGGCAGGCATACGAGCATGTACCAAGCATCTACTGGTGTGTCTGGTACTTTCACATGTTATAAGAACCCTGGGGGTTGGACATCATTGACCACACTGGTAGATAATGTTGAAGCTCAGGGAAATGAAGGACTTGCTCAAAGCCACATATCAGGTCAGTAAAGGTAGATTCTTGAGTTCACATAAAAATTAGTATGTCTGGTTCCCTGAATAATCACAATCGTATCATACTGCAGCTGTAATTTGTCATTGACTACAGTCAATGCACCCTCCAAGAGAAATCTTGAAAACAGATCTATAAATTTATTATCAAGGAGGATTAGCCTTGCTCAAAAATATGGTAAAAACTGATAAACAGTATTTAAACAGTGAGTGATGATGCAGACCAAATGAAGCCAAAACACTTGAAAGTGAAGGGGTCTAGGATTACTTTACCAGGCACTGCATTCAGTTTTATATGCAAGACAGAATGGGAGTGTAAAGTTTGTGTGCTTTTGGAAGCAGATCTGGATTCAAAACTTGATTATAGCAAATACTAGCCAGTGCCAAGGGAAGTGAGACTTAGGTAAGTTTCTCTAAGCCTCAGTCTATCTATCTGCAAATGGGGAAAATAAAAAGTTCCAAACTTTCAGGTTAAAATGTCAATAACATATATTAAAGGCCTGGCAGTAAAGGCACAAAATGGGTGCACAGTAAATAAAAGGCAGTTGTTATTACTGAAATTCTCCAGTTGATCTGGGTGTAAGTCTGATCTGCCCAAACAAACTCCTGGGAGTCTGGGCCTTCTTGGTCTGTCAATGTACCCTGGTCAAAGCCTACCATGAATGCACCTACCTGTAGTGGAGTGAGCTGGGTTTAGTATCTGTTGCCGCTGCTGAGTCATTTCAGTCGTGTCCGACTCTGTGTGACCCCATAGACGGCAGCCCACCAGGCTCCGCCGTCCCTGGGATTCTCCAGGCAAGAACACTGGAGTGGGTTGCCATTTCCTTCTCCAATGCATGAAAGTGAAAAGTGAAAGTGAAGTCGATCAGTTGTGTCGACTCTTGGCGACCCCATGGACTGCAGCTCACCAGGCTCCTCCACCCATGGGATTTTCCAGCCAAGAGTACTGGAGTGGGTTGCCATTGCCTTCTCCATTAGTATCTGTTGCAGTAAAGCAAAGCATTCTCCCCAAGGCACTTTGAGGGTGTTTCTGTGATGGCACCCCACTCCAGTATGCTGTGTGGATTCAATCTTTTACATGAACATCACACAAGCACTTTTAATTAAGAAGCTTGCTATGTTCACCATTCCTCCTCTCCATAGAAATGGCAGTATAAAAACTGCCAATTTTAGTTGACGGATGAAAAGTTTAAATGATTTTATTAAGATCAATCTTGAATCAAGAGTCAAAGTAGAAACGCCTATCCAATCACTTTCCTCTATGAGATATAATACTGAACTTCATCAGGAAACTCTCTTTTCCTTTGATGACTGTACTGGCTAGGCAAATACTTTTATGTTCTTTATCAATTTTCATGGCCAAACAAACCAAAAAAACCCCCATGCATCTGTTTAATCACTGCCTAGCCAGACTAAAAAAAACTATACCTTCAATTTTGAAAATCCAGATTTGCATACTTTTCCTCTCCAAATAATGTTATTTTCATGAGTAACTAGAGATTTAATGGTCATTTATCATAAATAACATTTTCAGGGGAAAACGTTTTCATAGTATATTAAGATTACTATTTGTCATTCTCATCCCTAATTGGGTATTAGGCATTTTAAGGTTGTCATACGTAAGTAATTCTGAATGAGTGGATCAATTTTAACACTGGCTAGGCAATGGTTGTACAGAACCTGTTTCAGAACAAATTTTACCACTGTATCAAATACCCCTTATTCTAAACCTTTGAAGTATTCAGTAACAATGCATGCAAGTCTGCCTCAGTTCCAGAGTTCTACTATCTCATGTACACATATATATATATGCAAATAGTAATGATCAAAGTCTCAGGTCATACAGGATTTGTGAGCAAATAAGTAAGGCTTGGTATGGTCAGGTCAGTCCAGAAATACAGTGATGCCTTTATCCTAGAACATAGAGAAAAACCACTGGCAGATGCTCCTGAGCTGTCTTAGAGCAAGCCTCTCATTCTTAATCAAAGGGAGAATACTTTGCTAGAGTTTTTCATAACTGGAATGTCAATGGCAATAGTAAACAGCATTAAAAAGGCTGAGTTCATCAAACCTTTAAAGCGAATACCAGATATCAAGCTATCTATTACTAAATGCCCTGATTAATGCTTCAAGTATTTGAGGGGGAGAGAGTGGGAAATTTCATTTAAAAGTTCTGAGATCTCACAAAAGCAGATATACTGAAAAAGATGCTCTTAAATTAATAAAATTAAGATTTAGGATCACTTAATATCATAATAAATTAGTATTATACATATATATTTTATGCATATGTGTGTATATGCTTATATACATGCTTATATTTGTGTGCATATGCATACAGCTGTGCATATATGAATTTGAAGGTATGTGTGGGCATTATGAGAAATATTTCCAGATATAAGTGAAGATCAAAGATACTTATTATTTAAATATCTCAAGTAGTTTCTGTTAGTTAAATTAGTTGATAGCTAGAAAAGGCTTTCAAATTTTTATTAACAACTACAAAGAATCTCTAAAATTTCAAGCATGCTATAAAAAAGAAGTAATAATAAAACATCTTTTAAGATGAAAAGTACTAACACATTTTACCAGAAATTAAATCACATTGGTTATAACACATAATCCTATAATTTTTTATGTGGTATTTTTATCACTTCAGATGCATGCTACAGTATTAAAGTTTATTTCGGCACAACTGAAAGCAAATCAACAACAAAACCTCATAATTAGTTTTCACTTCATTTTAAGAATATGATATAAATTATATACGTTAAGTATAGATGTAAATAATAAAAAAGGCAATGACTGCTACTTTTATATACTTGGTTGGTTAAACTCTGCACCTGTTCAATAATGGCTTAAACTGCAGCACTGTCTGGGACATCTTCAAAGAAGTAAGGGGAGTTTAGAAGAACATTCAGAAATATAAAGATGAAGAATAAAACCCGTAACAACTGGGATAGAAGCCCTGCTAGAGTTTATCCATCTGCTTAGTAAACACTGTCTTAAGGATGTTTAAAAATGTAAATCTAGAGTTGGACACGACTGAAGCGACTTAGCGGCAGCAGCAGCAGCAGATATGACAAATTAAAAGATTAGTTAGAGTCCACCAGGTATGGCAGTGCCTGTGACCCCAGAGAAGAGACATCTTTATTGGGGGAATACTTAATCTCTTTAGTAAGAATGAGGTTAACACTAATGATATATTTTGGAGGACAGTGTTAATGACAAATTGTCCCAAGTACAAAACCGAATACTTCCTTATTAAAGCATATATGAAAACCACATAACACACACACAGCACTATTGAATTAACCAATCTCTTCTTAGATTCAAGTTAATAATGGCATCTATACTTTTTTCCCCTTACATATTTAAGTTGATGATAATGAATTTCTCCATTATTATTTTAGGTCAACTTATAAGCTTATTTTGCAGAGGATACATATTCCAGTTAATTATTGATTAGTGCCCATCACTCATCTTCAAAGATAGAGAATTCGAATATTAAGTCTTACCTGACCAGGATCTGTTCCAGTAACAGTCAAGTCTTGGATGGATCTACGTCTTGGCTGCCCGTTGCCTTTTAAAAAAAAAATTAAAAATTAAAATACTGAAATCTATTCAGAGACAAGAAGGGTTTAACTGCTACAGTAGGAAGTTGGAATTTGTTGCTCCTTGGATCTACACAGAATGAGAGAAAAAACAAGCGTGTTCATTGTTAAAAAAAGAGAAAGAAAGATGTAAGTAAAGAAAGAAACAGCTATAGTATTTTAACCCAAAAGTTGCTGGCTTACAATAAAGTGTGTCCTAATACAATAACCATTCCTACCACACGAAGAGCTGCTGAATTCTCTTCCACCATCTTCTGTCATGTGTTTAAATAGATGAATGCTTGGGGGCTGGAGCTGATGACGGCATCTATTTCAAGGGCCTTACGTTACAGTTTCTACAGCAAGACAGCTAGCAAGCTGTGAGCCATGACTGGCTTTAACCAACAGCAGTACCTTGTTCGTTTCAGAGCTTAAAAGGATGCTTAGGCTTGAATTTATTGCACTGAGTCACACTTACCTAATCCCATTAGTCTTTGTCAGAATTTAGTAATTTATTATTTGTGAACAACTCTTAATTCCTAGTGGAGATGAATGACTCTCATTCTGTTCTCAGATATACAAGTTGTTGAAATGGGCTGGTGTGTTAACCCTGCTTCAGGAACTTCCACGCTAAACATAACTGACTTAAAAATCAGTTTATGAAAGAACTAGACAAATCTAAGTCTTCAGCAACATGGGATGAATTGAACAATAGCTTCACTCAGCACTTCTATTTGGGAATAGGGCTGTTTACACAGTTATTTTCTAAGATGAGAGATCAGCTGTCTAAAAGGAAACACCAAAATACTATGAGTAACAGCTGACACAATAGTCAAAATTCTTTCGACTCTGAAGACTGTATTATGTAATAATGGGCAGCGCTCAGACCACGTACTCTAATAGTTGTGGCCTGATCAGCTGACAGAATTCATTCTTAAAATTTTATATCTCCATAACCTTCATTATCTTATTTTAAACCAAGCAGCAATATATCCTAGCATCTTAATCAAGGTGACCCTACTATTTTGTACATACACTAAAAGGACCTTACAACAGAAGAATAATGTTTAATGCAATAATACGTGCAGTAAATATAAAAACTCAAATTTATAGCTATCCTCGAAAGTATAACTCTTTTGTATTTAAAGCTGTTTTAGAATTCTTTGCATAATCTTAAAGTTACTTCACATTTCATTTTATTCCAAGCTCCAACTTTCAATTACAAATTGACATAACAACAAATCGCACATTTATGGAATCAGGCACACTAAGATATTTCTCTGAAAACTTTTAATTATCCCCATTTTCCTGGGAACAAAAAGGATCCCCACTACCATGACTAATGAGCAATTTCAGGCACATTTCATTCAACACAATCATTCTAAAATTAGCTGAGATGAGACAGGCTTGTCAAAGTGTCTGGAATTCTCTTTTCAGATTAGCAACATTTGTGAATCTGGGGAACCACCCAGCACATGTGTCTGAAAATCATTACATCACCATTGCAATAACAACAAAGACAAGCTCTAAGGGGAGGTGGGGGGAGAAGGGGAGGAAAGGGGAATAAAAAGTTTTAAGTAGGGGAAAGGAGAGCTGACAGTTAACAGATGCCATAAAATGAGAAATCTTTAAGCCACAGCATGAGTCAAAAGCAAGCAATACTAGGCAATGCATTTTCATTAGCATAACCATGGCAGAACCATCTGGCATACAGTTCAGATGAAGCAAAAAAGGATTGCAATCAACAAATACTTGTTGCTCCAATATTAAGTTTCAAGCCATAATTTAGAAATATGAATGTAAAAACATCAAGCTCCTATTATCACAAATGAAAATTACTGAGTGTGTGCTCAGTAAATTTAGACTGACTGATACTAATTTAGAAACTCATTTACTTTACATTTTTTCATGATTCTTTAATATGTGCATACCTGTATTAAACACAGCAGTATAAAGGAAAAAAGCAGAAATAAGGGACAATATGATATCATATTGTCAATGCTTAATCAAAAAATATGGAATTTATAAATGATATCTTGAGTTTTTTAATCTGTAATGAATTTTGGAACGTTCAGGACTTCTGACAGGGAACAAAAGATATTTTAAAAAATAACTTTTCTAAAAGCAACAAAAGGAATATACTATATCCCTAAGCCCGCCTTCTTCCCCACCCCTAAAAGGGTGGTTGGAACAGCAGCTAATAGGGCAATTGCTTTTACAACGCAAACAAAATCCATCTCTCCAAAAAGTTGTTCTTTTTAAGTACAACTGATTTCCTGAGCTGGTATTTGAAAGTCATCAGAGTCCTTCCAGAGACCGCTGGCTTAGGTCCCAGAGTCATTCCTGTGGTTTTTCTTATCAGTTTCCTTACCTAAACTACTTACATTTTTCTGAAGGTTCCAACTTTCTGAAGACACGATTAATGTAAAAATCAACACATTTTCTTGGAGACATTTCTTAATCAAAATGTTGGAAATGTTGATATTTGTTAAGTTTTGAATATTAAAAATTATGGGACACTTATCCTTTTTGTATTTTAAAAAGTGATCTTGGTAGACTACAATAAGGTGGAAAGAGACTACCAAGATATTTCCTGTAAAGTTATATGTACTTTCCTATCTAATTAGTCACAAATACAGAATTTTATTGAGGGAGCAGTGTCTGCACTTGGCAGAAGCAGATATAATATATCTTAGAAGAGCTCTCCTTAGGCCCCTGTGTCCCTAAACAAAGGCAGGTGTTAATGACACTATCTGTGCAAGGTAAGAACTTGAGATCTAGAAAAGCTCAATTCTTTTACCTAATGGTCTCCTCATAATGGTGCTACACTGTTTATCGCTTGGCACTTTTCATATTTTACTTAACTACTTATCACACTTTTGGTAAATAACCAATATACAATAGAGCTCAGTGTACCTGACTGAAATTTAAAGTGAATGAACAGTCATTAAATTTTTCTCAGTTAAGAGATCTAAATGCAGCTGAAACCATAAGGACTACTAAAGTTTCTTTTCAGTTTCAAGAATATTATTATCAACAAATATCAATTAAATTCAGAGACCTGGACAAAAGTATTTTATGTGTATTGAGACTGACTCAACAAAACACTTGCATATTCAGCCTTCTCTAGCAAATCCTTAAGACAGTACATAATGCTTTTCGGTCAAAGTGTTCTATCAGTTTAAAATGTTATACCATCTTATTCCAGGCTTAGAAATAACAAAAGGTACACTAGAGTCTCACTGATGAAGTTTCTCAAACAGAAGTACATGAAAGCAATGCTAATCTGTAAAATAGAGGAGAAAAATTTCAAGTGTTTAAAATGAAGCCAAGTATTGTAATTTAGTCTAAACTTAAGAACCACTGAGTATGATATTGCTAAGTCACTTCAGTCGTGTCCAACTCTGTGCGATCCCATAGACGGCAGCTCACTAGGCTCCTCCGTCTCTGGGATTCTCCAGGCAAGAACACTGGAGTGGGTTGCCATTTCCTTCTCCAATGCATGAAAGTGAAAAGTGAAAGTGAAGTCACTGAATCGTGTCCAACTCTCAGCGACCCCATGGACTGCAGCCCACCAGGCTCCTCCGTCCATGGGATTTTCCAGGCAAGAGTACTGGAGTGGGGTGCCATTGCCTTCTCCGGAGTATGATATTATAGTAGTATTAATAAAAACTGTTTAAATATATTCTATAAAACCTTACAATTTAGCTCATTTTAAAAAGTTATCTTTTATAGTATAATTAACAACAGTTATTCAATATCAGTATTTGGAAAAATTTACTTTTGCAAATCATATGTTGGAAATTTATTTCATTTCATAACAGCAATCGATCTGGTATAAACTATGCATGAGGATTTTTTAACAACAGAAAGGTAGAAAGTACAGAAGACTTATGTTTCAATTAAGTCTTTTGCAGGTGGTATGTGTTATGTATCTGACAGTTCTTTCATCCAGTGGATTTCAAAATATATTAAAATCACAGTTGATTTTCTTAAGCACTCTAACTCTTCACACAAGGACTTCAGAGCAGGACTGCTGATCTCCCTTGATAAAAGACACCCAGAGCCATGAACAAAATATTTTTTTAACTATTCAGTCTCTTGTTTAGTTGCTAAATTAAGCTGGACTCTTCTGCAGCTCCATGGACTGTAGCCTGCCAGGCCCCTCTGTCCATGGATTTCCCAGGCAAGAATACTGGACTGAGTTAACATCTCCTTCTCCAGGGGATCTTCCCAATCCAGGAATTGAACCCATGTCTCCTACATTGGCAGGTGGATTCTTTACCACTAAGCTACCAGGGAAGCCGACTCAGTCTCTTACTCTATGAAACTGGAAAAGGTTATTGCTCTTGTTGGGTAACTTTTTGACATTTATCTGTTTAACTTTGACACGTGAAATTTTAAAAGAAATGTAAAATTTAGGTATCCTTCTAACACCAGATCAAATGTTACTATCAAATGTATTATAGTTTCCCAATTCATAATCCCTATCTCATTTGAGTATCTGAGATGAAGATGGAGGGAAAATAGACCCTTGGAAGCTCAGATAATAAGCAAAATGTGGGAAAGTCAAGAAAATCCAAGTAAAAGAACCAAATAAACAAAAATCCATGTTTTTATCAAAACCGTAAAGGAAAAAACTTTAGAAAAATTTAAAGCAATCCAATAATCTGCCACCCACTCTCTTTTCTCCAAATAAAAGTAACATAAAATGGATTAGAAAACTATAGATCAGATAGTTTCAATTATGGGCAAGAGATGTCTGCATTTACATTAACTTTGCTTAGGTCACACGGTTATTTGGCAGGACATTCTCTACAAATGAAGAGTTAGCAAAATGTCATACTGTACTGACAATTGCTCTTATTATGTGTCTTGCTTGCTAAAAAGAAGCCAGATAGATTTACAGCCACTCTGTGGGCAGGAGAAAGCAGAAAGAAGACTTAACCAGAACAAAGTTGCCAATACCTCTTTTAGAGCCAGGTCTAAGGTAGCAAGGGTACAAAAAATTGTGTAGTTTGATCCACAGAAGTCCTGAGGTATTAAAGGTCCATTTTTGCATGACCTGAGAGACTGTTAAACTGATGAATGCTGGTATTAGCCACAGATTGCTTGTTCTTCATTTGTTGATGGCAGGGTATTTAACAGTGTTGAAGAGCAAGCAAAAAACAAGATTTAAATTAGTTGACCCATGACCAGGTTAGGCATTTTAGTCATTATAAAGACTGTATTAAAAAAATTTTTTTAGAGTAACAGTGCCAATTTAAAAACTTTTAAAACTTGGTAAAAATTTTTTAAAATGCAAGAAGCAACACTTCAAAAATGATACATTTGTACACTGCTAATAAATACACATTAAAAACTTACTTGATGCTTAAAGGAGCACTCCTAATAAAAAGAGGCAGTTTATCCCAAGAGATACATTAAACTCAGTATACTGCACTTGGCCAAAGGAAAGTATTATTGAAAATACTTATCCATAACAGATGAAAAATATAGCTTATATTTTAAAAATGCTTACAACTGGGATCCAATGCTAATTAATGCCAGTTTGGATATATCAAGAAGTATCTGATAATATAACCACAGAGTTTGTAGGGAATCAACCTCAAGCAAAAAAGTTCTAAAAGGTATTAAGAAATTTAGGGAATTAAATTTCACCCTTCTTTACAATTAAAATGGCCATGTAAGATAGTTGAGATATTCCCAAAGCACAGGTTATATCTTTTATGTTTAATTTAAAAATATAACCTAAGAATAAATTAATGTTTCGCTTTTATGTCCAATTATTTCAATTCCAGAGGTTGCATCCTTTATTAAAAAAAGTGAAACTACTAGGTTAATGTTTGAATATCTGGGGAAAAAACTCAACAAGAATATTTAACAAAATGTATTATTGAATACTATTTCCACTTAACAAGCATTGGTACTCTGGCAATTAGCAGCAGAATTTAGCTTTCCTGACCCCATAAGGATCCAATGTCATTAAAAAGTATCTCCTGGATGAAGAGCTCAGTTAAATTTAATAAGAACCCTAAGTAGGAGCAACACAGAATTACTCTAACTTCTGTGACTCAAACAAAACAAAACAAAAATGGGTGTAATCTGGTGTCAGAAGATCCACGATGGGATCCTGGCTGTGAAACTCTGGGAAAACCATTCAACATCATTGATCTTTTTTCATCTGTAAAATGGCTATTAAACTGATGTGCTTTAAACGACCTTACAGGCCACACAGCACATCTAAGTAGGGTTTCTCAGCCCTGGCACTGCTGACACTTCAGGATGGGTAATTCTTGGCTGTGGGAGGCTGCCTGAGACACTCCAGACTGTTTAGCAGCAACGCGGCTTCTGTCTACCATGTCAGTAGCACCTATTGTTTTTGACAATCATAAATGTTTCCAGACAGTGCCAAATGTCCCCTGGTAGGGTGTGGTGTGGTGCACACATTCACCCTGGCTCAGAACCTCTGCAACCGTTTTTCTCCTCTTTTCCCCTACTCATTATGACATACATCATTGGCTATTTTGCTATGGGTGGGTGTATCTGTTCTTAATGTTTACCCATAAGACCCAGATTAAGATTAGTGTGCTGTTTGGCTAAATTTTTCTGATACTCTCAAACATTTAAGATAATCACAGCTCAGCAATATGAATATTTAAATGGTGCTGCTTCTTCAGTTAGAGTATTATTCCCTTAAACTTGGTATCTTTCAGGGCAGAAGTAAAATGATCCTAAGTACTTTACTAATTTTGAAAGCAGCCCATGACTCAATAAAAATATGCAAGGAATAAATTAACTGTATTCTCTGAAGGGCAACAATGAAAATGTAAAATAAACCACTTGAACAACCAGAATAACAAAGAACTACTCTAGAAATAAAGTGGTTTTGTATATGGAATGGGCCCTAAGAACTGTTTGAAATATTTTATATACATCTGTAATTTACAGGTTTTACATGTATACTAGTTCTGACCCACTGGGAGCTCAATAATGGGTCATTTTCATAACCGGCACATATTTATTAAACACTATGTGTGAGGTTTTGAGCCAGACACGGCTGATGCCATCAATAATAAATAACAAAGACATAACCTCTATCCTCAGGTTTCAGTTTACTGGAGGAGACAAGAACTACTAGGCATGGTGATTTAGATTCATCTATGAGATCATCACCATAAGAAATGAAAGCAATTTAACCATATGAGACTTGTGGAAGTTAGGTATAAAAACATAATTTGCAAGAAGATCCTCCTAATAATACATAGGAATCTGAAGTGATCATAATTATTTGGCAAGATACCATGCAAAACAGCAAATCTCATTTAGTTTTTATTTTGTTTCTGTTTTCTAGGTTAAGGCAAAATAGTATTAAGTTACTCTTTTCTCAACTTTGTAGTTTACTTGCTACCAACAAAAAGAGGCTGGGACAGAATGCCAAGAGGAAGCCGCCAAGTTGCAATGAAGGAAGAAAAGGAGCCAAGGACAACAAGTATTTTTAAAGGATTGTTTCCTTTCTGCTAGGTGCAAAAAAGGTCTGGGTTCAGCTATTCCGCTCATTTAAAAGATGAGAGGAAACTGGCAGAATTCTGGGCTGGTATGACTCCTTCCATGAAAAGGCTTATTACTTTACCTTCTAGTTCATCCTCAATTTTGGAGATGTGAGGTTTCTGGCCAAGCTGGCTTCAGTGCAGATAAATGTGTACAGTTTTTAATCTGTCTCCCTAAGGACTGCATGCAAGGTATCTATTTTCACATTCTATCGAATTGGAGCAAGAAGCATTTTATAAGTATTAGGGATCATTATTCCAGTTTTACAGCTATTAGACCAACCCAGGTGGTCCATGATACCTGCTATGACGGTCTCAGGGACATCCAGAATGTTGCCAAATGAAGCGGTTTTACGGTGGCCCCGTTTAGGCTTGGAAAAGGCTGCAAAAATACACACATACAGTATACATGCAAACAACCACAAACAGTAACACAGAAAACGGTGAACAAAAACAGAATACTTCTCATATAGTTATGTTAATAACACTTCATGCAGGATGGCATGCAGAACTATCAAACCCTTTGTCCATGCTTACACAAGGCGTGATTAAGGAGCAAACAACTATCAATACAAGATGTTTCACATACTGGCTTTAATTAGCAGGAAAAAAAAAAGGACAGAGACAAACAAAGCTGCAGGGTAATGAGAAAGCTAGATTTCCAACACGTTCATAGAAATAATCTAAATGCAACCACTAATATGCAGTGAGGGTCTACAATGAAAGTGAGAAGAAAAGAGGAGTTAAAAAGAAATAAGCTGCCATATTTGTTTTAATTAAACAAACACAGGAATATGTGTTCAATGAAGTGTTTCTTGAAGTGTGCTACAAAGTACAATTCAGTGATTATATGATAACTATTGAATCAAAGTATGAAATGTGTATGCTTTTATAATTATAAATATTTAAACATACTTCTGATAAACTGAGTATTTATCGTAGTTTCCAAAGTTTAGGGTCTATTCCTGCTAAACTGGAATATTTCTGAAAGGCTGGAAAATATGAACCTGTCAGAGTAAGACAATTCACCAACAAATGTTCAGCCCATCTGTTTTATTCACATTTAGGCAGAGAAAGGATAGGGTTATTTAAATATATGTGGTTACCTTTAATCTGGTGAAATATCACTTATGTGAAGACTAATTATAAACCAGTACCTGACTAAAAAATTGACACTAGCAGATATAAAATTATTACTATTACATTACAGAACACTTCCTGTTTTAAGGTAGCAATCACTATTTGGCAGCTCTAACTTGAAAGATATTCCTGAAATGAAAAGGACTCCCAAAGTGTTAGGCTGCATTTCTGTATACACTGTTGATCAGACACTGTACTGTGACACCCCCACTGCACACAGAAACACTTGTGACTCAAGTGACCTCCCTCCACTCAACCTATTTCTGAAGATTCCATCTATGTGGCAGAGACCAGCCAATCTCTATTTTTCCCTTTTTTCTTAGTAACAGAACCTCAACTGTATTCAGGACAGCAATGTTCCCAGATAAAAGACTGCAAATGCCCTCTTCCCTTGGGTCCAAAGGGAGCCATCTGACCCTATCGCTATGGCCAATGATATAAACGTGTAAGTTTTTAGGAGGGACTTCTGTGAAAGCTTTTTGAAAAAGTAGCCCTTGCCCTAACTCCTGCTTCCTGATGCTGGGACTGTGGATGTGATGACTGGAACTATAACAGCCATTATGGAGCACAAAGTCACCTTCAGGATGAAAGCCACACAACAGAGATTGCAACACACAGACATAGAAGAAACCCAGTCACCCAAGATCGAGGAGCCTACTTCCAGATTTGTGTGTGAAAAAAAAGTTTTGTGTTAAAGACACTGTTATTTTGGATATTCTATAATATCTAACTGATTCTAATGCTAACTGATAAATAAGTGACCAAGATTAGTTGAAGACAAGAAGAGTTAGGATGGTCCTCTGGACAACTTCTTTCTTAAAAGAACTTCACATAAAATGAAAATATTCTTTTTAGAAAGATCTTAAGACAAACAAAACAAAATCCCACAAAACCTGGTTAGCTAAGTTAAAAAAAAATGCTAACACATTAGGGAATATACTTGTATATACATATGTAGTTTAAAAGATTAGAGGTAAATACACAAAAATGCTGTGTTTATTTTTTAGTAGGACAATTATGGAAGACTGGGTTTTTTTAATTTATATTTCTACATTTTCCACAATAGAAATGTATTTATAATCAGTTCCTCTCCACCTCTAGGGAAATCAGAAAGAATACAATTTAACCCACCATTACTAAACGAACCTGGTTAGAAAAGAAGGTTAGAAGTTCACTAAGGTAACAAAACATGTAATTATTTTTGTGCTGACCAGTCTTTCCACAATTAATCATCTTAAGTACTGACAAAATGGAAGAGAAATGCTAGCTTTTTCCAGATCAAATTACTATGATCTTTTATTTTACAATTAAAAGAATTAATCACAAACTTAGCTACTTTTGCCACTGAAAGGAGCAGCAGCAGACAGTAAGGTCAAATCATATTTTGATCTAGAGCACATTTTTCTGCTAAATTCAAAACAAAACATTTGCTATTACTTGAGTTCAGTACAAAACTCTAGTAGAATCACTCAAAATCTTCTAAAACATCCTAGTATTGGCTAAATTTCAATTTCTCATTTAGATTTTCAGTTCATATTGATCTGAATTAAATTTGATAAAAATCTGTAATAAGAAATTAAACTTTATAATGCAAATAAGTTTACAAATCATGCTTGGTTTATCTGGAATTTGAGACGCTTTCTGCTAGAAGCATGGGAAGTATATTATAAATCAACTTCCTGCTTTAAAAAAATTTAGGACACACACACAAAAGCCCCTGATAGTCCCATGACTGAAACAACTGAAACTACCATCCTCGTTCCTCTTCAGACTTTTACTTCCTTTTTACCTGTGGTCGCGGCAATCCTGGCTTCTATTTCAGACATATCGGCACTCATCCTCTTGCCTTCAGAGGTTGGGGGCAAGCTCTCCACGCTGCTCCCACGAGACGCTCCCAAGCTCAAACGCCCAGATTCACTCTGTTAGAAACATAGGTCAATTTGAATTACTGAAGCTCTTTATATTTAAAAATCCTGGGCAGCTAGAAGAAGGGAGATACCAACTGGGATTTTTATGGGTTCTGTTTTGAAAGAAATCGAAAGTTTTGAGGGAGAGGGAGCTGTAGGAGTGAGGAAGAACAAGCTGCAGACATTGGCCTTTAGGAAAAGGTGATCACTAGAGCTAGGAGCTAAACGTCCCAATTATTAGTTATCCTAAATGCCTCAAGAAAGACGAATAAAATCACTCCTTAAAATATTTAAAAACCAGTAACAGCAAAAATATAATAAATCTGGAAACATGAAATGACGGATCTAGAAAAACTCCTTTAACCAGGTAGTATGGCCAAGAAATCTCCATCTTATACTTGTAACCATCAACTGTTCAAGTTAGGGATCATTGTAAGGAAGATACGCACAAATGTCAAAGGCAGCAATCATCAGATGGGAGAACAATTAATTATAAAGAATTTCAGGAGAATCTCATTATACACATCTACTCTTAAGCCTGTCTGTCTGCTTCAGGAACAAGATTCAGGACTTGTATAGTCAAAGAAGGCAAACAATACTTATTAGTATAATGTTCAGGACTTCATGACTACTGGGAAGGTTACCAAAAGATTTTACTTTTAATAACAAACCTGTTGTTTTGCCTGGTTTTTCAACAATTTTGATTCTAAGCGTTTAATTGTATCGTTTGTGGCAGGAACTTGTTCCATGTTAGTGTCACTTTTATTACTGGTGTTTGTAGAAGCGATGTCCATGAAGGAGCCTAGGAAAGCAAAAATATTCATGACGATAGGCTGGGAATAATACAAATGCTTCATTCAATAAAATGTAACTTAAATTCTTTTCTAAACTAGCAAGATATGAATAGAAATAAGACTTTTCAAGCTATGAAGATACCCAAACCCATTTTAAATGATATTTCAGGATAGCACAAAAAGGGAATCAAAGTGCCAAAACAGTTTTCTAATAGTCAAGAATGACTAAGATTCTTAGCTTGAGAGAAAAAAATGGCTATTCATCAAGATGGGAAAGACTGTGGAAGGACTGAGTCGGAAGGGAGCTCAGTTAGGAAAATGGTAATTTTGAACTCAGAGCAGATATCAATCAAGTAGCTGGATATGTGAGAATGGAGTTTGAATTTGGGATGGAGCAAAAATATCGGCAAATACATGGTATACATGCATACTGGATGAGATTACTAAGGAAATGAGTTTAGACAAACAAAGAGGTCAAATGACTAAGCCCCGGGCACTCTGACGTTTATAGGTTGGCAAGATGAAGAATAACCAGCACAGGAAACCATGACAATAAGTGACCAGAGATGGAAGATGCAGCCCAGGCTAGTATGGTATCCTGGAGACCAACTCAAAGTGTTGAAAATAGTAGACAGTAACAAACTGTGTCAAAGGCTACTGAGAATCAAAAAAGACGAGATCTGAAAATCCTTCATTTAGACTTAGTAATGTGAAGATAACTGGTGACCTTGACAAGAGCAATTCTAGAGTAGTGGTATAATAAAAGCTTGAACGGAGTGAGCACAAAAGAGAATGGCAAGAGAGAAGCTAGAGAAATGTGAATACAGACTTTAACAGTCCCCGCCTTATCCACAGGGGATACATTCTAAGACCTCCAGTGGATGCCTGCAACCTCAGATAGTACTCAGCCCTTGCATACTGCGTTTTTTCTTATATATACCTACGATAAACTAACTTATAAATTAGGCACAGTAAGGGATTAACAAGAGTAACTAAAAATAAAACAGAACAACTGTAACAATATACTGTAATAAAAGTTACACGAATGATGTGGTCTCTCTCTCTCTCAACATATCTTACTGTACAAATTTAATACCTTTTTCTAACTAAGCACTTATCCTGCACTATGGCTGTTAACTTTTGCAGTTTGAAGCATGACAGCAAAACAAGCATAGATTTTTTCCTTCTTCATAATTTCATGGATAGAAGTTCTTAATGCAGATCTTAGCAATCTCAGCCAGCACAGGATTTTTTTTTCTCCTAATTAAAGTTGAGAATTTTCACCTTTTCAGTTAGAGGGAGCACTTTCCAGCTTCTCTTTGGCATACCAGAACTGCCAGCATCACTACTCATGTAGTGGCCATTTGGGGCCATTACTAAATAAAATTAGGGTCTCATGAACACAAGCACTGTGATACCTTGACAGGTGATGTGACAACCAACAGGGCTACTAAGTGACAAATGGATAGGATACACTGAATAAAAGGACGACCATAGGCTGGAGTGAGATTTCATCGGGCTGCTCAAGATAGCTGCAATCTAAAACTTAGGAATTACTTCATTCTGGAATGTTTCATTTAGTATTTCTGGATCACAGTTGACCACAGGTAACTGAAACTGCAGAAAGTAAAACTGTGGACAAGCGCGGACGACTGTATATATACTCAGGGAATGATCCCAGCACAAAGGCTAAAACTGATGATGACCAGAAGAATTGCTAGGAGAGCAGATGGGATCTGATGCACAAGGGGACAGGCTTGCCTCTGGCTATGAGCATGGAGAGTTCAGCATGGGAACAGAGGAGAGTGCAGAGCAGAGGGGCAGACACAGGGAGGTGGGTGCATGGAGAGGGGGAGTTTGTGGCAGCTGTCTTTTGATCACAGAGAAATGGTAAAGAAGGTCAGCTGAGAGTAAGGAGTGGCAAGCAAATGTTTTTAGAGAAATTCACTTTAGAATTCAGAGCATCTCAGAAAGACTTTCAGTAAAATTGGAACCAGTTTAAATATAATTTTTTTGGAGGTAGGGGAAACAGACCAGTAAAAATAAAATTTTAAGAATGCATTAAGTATACATGTACATACACACTTATGCCTTTTAGTTTTAATCAAACTAATAATGAAATGTTCAAAATACCATATATTTTGAGAAGTAAAATTTTTCTAAGAGTATTACTTTTACTGTTTTTTTTTTTTTCTTTTTTTTGATGACCACAAACTATGGAACTGAGGAACACTGAACTAAACACAGCTTCTTAAATGAATGTCTCTATGGATTCTTCTACAAAGATCAAGAAGTAGGGTGCTTTTAATACAGGAAATATACTGTTTTATATATATATTTATAATAATTTTTGATACTATTTGATCTAGCTGTATCTGTGTAAGAATTATTTTTCAAATAAAGAATGGCATCCACAGAAATATAATATCCAGTCTCTTTAGATACAATTGTGTAAGAATTTCAAAACTTGGAAGTGGGTTTCAATTAACTAACCTTGGGTACCTGCATGAAGAATGACGCACCTGGAAATTCAAATTGCAATCATATTAAAGGAATAAATTAAAATGCAAAAAGGGACATCATTCATTGCTTCTTGATTATCACTTCACGGGAACAGAAATGCAAAAATTTAGCTTATTACATTCCAATCTATCCATTTACCTGTACTGGTAGCAGAGTTGCTCTGTCCTTCATCTGAATACTGACAAGGGTATTGTAACGGCTCATCTGCTCCTGGAAAGTACTATATATAAAAAAGTAAATAACAATTTAAACTTTCTTTAATACAAATTAAATCGTGTGAAAATTAACTTAAAGAGTAAGTATGTTTGAATTACTTCTTTGCTGAGATCTGAATGCAGTAAAGATGCTGCTTAATTTTCACTAAGGCATACATGGAAATTTATAGATACAAAGACAACAATGTGCTAACTCTTCTAAATTTCAGCTGTTATTAATGCCATGTATCTACCTACATAGAGCCTAGATAATCTTGAAGAAAACAGCCAATATTCTTCTAGAGGAACACATGAAATATAGTAGTATCATTCCTCATAATTACATGAAACATTATTCATGTTCTCATAAAAGTGATGCAAATCTCTAAAGTGTTGAAATGACCAAGTCTGACAACTGAGATGGTATGCCATAGAATAATTTGTTAGACATTCTAAATATCAAGGATATATTAAGAATGTCACTCTATGAATCAGATGTAAAATATTGGATATTTGGATACATCTGCTGGATAAAAATTAGAATTTAGGGAGAAAAAAGAGAAACATTTTCTTCTCAAATTAGACAAAGCACATATACACACAATCAAAATCTGAATAATTTATATAATCCAAAATTTTAAGGTATCTGATTATGGAGACCAAGCTGTTTTCTTTACTTTTAATTTTAATTTTTACTGAGTTATTTTCTTATGAGTGTATCTTTAGGTCCCAGGATTCTACATATAGCTGTTCTCCAAATATGAAATTAAGCTTTAATAAGATGAGTTTAAGCTGCTGTGCCTAACTTATTTTCAATAGAGTGAACAAATTAATTATGTGGCCATTTAGGAAATCACTTAATCTATATTCAAAGAGATTGAAAGATTCTTCTACTGAGCAAATTGTTCTGAAATTCAGGCACTTTTGCAAGTGTATAAACATTTCCAAATCAAGGTACTACTTGACAGATTTGTTAGTGCATCAAAAACCAGAGGCCTAGAATGATTCAAATAATTCTAACAAAAGTGTTTGATTTATAGACTGGGAAATTCTAATAATCATTTAAAATGATTCTTCTAAATTCTAAAATTCTACAGATCCTAGAAAAAAGTTTAACTTTTTAATGGCAAGTGGAAAGCTGAAAATATACAATGAAAAACCAAAAGGTAAAAATCACTTAAATAAAAGTGTCTGGGAGTGTAGTCTCTCTAGTGTGCTACATAAATGACTGCTTGATAAAGATGTGTACTAAAGAAAATTTATAACTCAGCAACAATTAGAGTCATAAAATACCCAAGTCCTGTAAAGGCTTTAGAGATCATCTAATTCAACTTCTCTTGCATTACAGATAAGGCAACAGGCCCAGTAACAAATACATCTAAGTTAAACAGAAGGAAAAAAGCATGTACAGAGACCAAGTCTAGCCATCTTTCCATTATAAAGAACTAGATGTTTTTTTTCCAAAAGAATGTTTTCTCCTCTGATTATGTGAGCAATGAATACCCATTCTAAAGTGGAAAATACAAAAATGTATAAAACAAACAAAAATGATATCCCTTTACTTTAAAATCTCATTAAAACTCAGTATATATAAAAGTCCCTTAATCCCAAAGCCCCTCAAAAGAAGGATTATACCCGCATCAAGTGAGTCATTATTTTCACAATTTCCTCCATTGAAGGGCGCTGAGAAGGATCTTTAGACCAACAACGAGTCATCAGGCTCTCAATGGGCTTAGGTAAATTTTTGATCAGTGGTGGTCGAGTACCTACAATTAAAAATTACAGGAGGGGAGAAAAGAATGTATTTCCTCAAAGAATAGTATAAGTTTCTAACATGGTATTTATTTTCTAAATCAAGATTTTTTTTTAGGAGGAATAAAAGTACATTTATTTTGTCCTTTAGGTTAACATTACATTTTCATAAAGGGGAATCTACACCTTTTGAGAAACCAAATTAAAATTTTCACATGCATTATGACTGAGTTAACAATAGTTCATTTATTATAAACACTCTTTTAACAAATAGTTAACAGCTTAATGTGTGAATGGTAACTCAAGGTAATCATATCTGACCTGTATTTTCAGATTTATCATAAAAATGTCAATGTTTGACAAATCATCTTCAATATATCAAAAGTCATCAACCATAGTTGATATATTACATAGTATTACACTCACTGACTTCTAAATGCTTCTTTTGTGGGAGGCAGGCCTTACAGTAGCTGTGAGTCAGTCATTTCACAAGCCGAAAATGGCCAACTTTTGTGTAATTTAATAAGACTAATATCACTAGCAAGGTCCCTAACTTAAAAGAAGGGCTTGATTATAATGAAATCTTTGTAAATTTATCAATGAATAAGTTAGTTCTTTTATTTCTTACTTCACTGACATTCAATTTTACTGACACATGATAGAAAAAGAAAACAAACTGTCCCGGTCAATGCTCTAGCATTCTCCATAAGGACAAAAAAGGCAGTACAATGAACTGGAAACTGGTAAACACACAAGATTACTCCAATGACTCCTTGACAGGTCTATGAATGACCAAAACAGTGGGGCAGATATCTGTTCTATCACATGTGGAACAGTGTGTCAAAAATGCCATTAATCAGAGTAATTATAATCAAGAGACAGAAATTAAACAACAGAGAAGGACAGCAAAAGTTAAAAAGATTCAGCAATTTCCTTTCAAGAAGTTTATTTTCCCAAAAGAACTGCAAAGTAAATTGATTAATGAAGGAGATGTATTCTAGTATCATGAGTGGTTAGAAACATTGTAATTAGAGGTATAAAGGGAATAGGAGGGATGCAAGGACATTGTGTCCATAAATGAATATAACTTAAAAATATGGACATTTGAGTCAGAAACATCCAGATCTAATCTTAGCAACACCACTTACTAAACCTGTGACCCCAGGCAAATTACTTAGCTTCTCTAGGTCTCAGCTTCCTAATAAGGAAAGCCGTAAAATGGGGCAATAACAGCTTCACATCATAAAGATGAATGAGAAGCTAAAAAGCAAGACTATGTGATGCACTTCACATTTTGCCTTTATGAATAGCTTCAGAAACAACTCTTACTCAATATGTTTTGCTTTCTCTCCTCAGTGAGACACTGCTTCTTCAAGAGAAAAAAGCAATAGCTCCCTAATTATCTTAACCATGTGAGAAATTTTTTTTTTCCCCACAGCATCCAATCCAACGTGTCCCTGTCTGCTGGAGAGAGGCAATGAGGCAGCTGGCTCTGGATGTCTACTGATGGCCTCTTCCACACAGGTACAGCCAGCAGACCTTCTCAGCTTTGTCCAGAGCCAGGACTGCCCCAGCTCTGCTCGATCTTGGTGTCAGGGCAGGTAGGGCTTGAGGCTGGTTACAGGAAATCGTATACTTTAACTGGGGATAAATGGTCTTCTTTAGGGGAGAAACAATTTCCAAATAAGAAATATATAAAATATACTGATGAAAAATTTCACAAACCATTATGAACAGCCCACATGATACGGAAAGCCGGGCCACCAATTTCATCAAAGGGTTTCCGACGTGTTATCACTTCCCAAAGGATAATACCCCAACTGAAGACATCACATTTTTCACTGTAATTGCTACCTAGAAAAAAAGGTAGTAAAATTTCAAGACTTTTCCCCACATGGCTCACAGAAGTAATGGCTTTCATAAATTTTAAGAATAAGCATTATGTACAAAAACAAGAGAATGCCACAGGTAGGGCTGAGAAACTCTTTCTGAAGACCTCAAGTCTTTGCAATAAATATACTTTTAAAATGAGTTAAATATTAATAATGTACTCAAAAACTTACTCTGTCATGTATAAGATAGATAACTAGCAGGAAGCTGCTGTATAATAACACAGGGATCCGAGCCTGGCACTCTGTGATGACCTGGACTTGGAGTGGGGGGTGGGAGAGGGAGGCTCAGAAGGAAGGGGGGATACATACATACACACATATATATATATGTATAGTTATGACTGATTTGCACTGATGTACAGCAGAGACCACCACACTGTAAAGCAATTACCATCCAATAAAGAGAAAAAAAAAACAAAACCCACTTTAGAAAGTCAGTTATTTTCTACCTTCTTGTCAAGAAATGTAGACTTTATCTTTTATTTAAACATATTTTTTCTGGGGCAGAGAATTAAAACAACTTATGCATTCCTTTCTGTAATTTCTTATTCCTTTCTGTAATTTCTTAATCTTAAAATTTTCTTCTCCCATTCTCTTGATGGAAAAACACTATCAAAGCAGAAGAAATTTCTAATCCAGTGTGAGGATTTTTTTTCCAAAATATCTGGTGAGATAAATTATTAACTTGAAAACTTAAAAGTAAGTTGTAAGCAGGAAAACTACAAATACCAAATTTACAGTAAGCAGATATATGCAGGGAAATGTACATAATCATAAGTTGGCTGGTCAATCAGCTGATAAACAAACAAAACCCTAAAACCCATGAACAACCCAGTGTGAGAATGACCAATTATTACAACAGTAGCTACAGATGTACTTCGCATGTGCCAGAGGCACTGGGCACTATAAACCAGACAATGACATTACAGTCTGATTTGAACCATAGGTGCTGACATCTTTCAGAAATGAAGAAATCTACATAGCCTAATAGTCTGAGTTTTGTTGCTCTAAACAATTAAGAGTAACTTTTATTTCTGGGTTCTTCTGCAAAAACAAATCTTTCTGCTCTGCACACTATGGTAATAACTGTACTATTTTAACTCAAAGAAAGTCACATTAAATAAATAATTTCAAAACAATGCCAATTATGTGTATTCTACATACAAACTTAAAACAAGTGGCATTTTTTAACCTTATATAATTTAACACTGGCTTTTCCACAAGCTTTTTAACTGAACTTTGTGGCAAAATAGCTCCACTCAAGGGACCAGCTGCAGAACAAATTTCTCTCTCTTGGTGGCTAAAAACCTCTAGTTTATTCATCAAAAATAAAAGACAAAATCAGAATTCGATTATTGAATGTTTCTGAATTTCATGAGCTTTCATACCTTCTAATGTATGAATCACATGTCTTCAGCTCAAATTTTCTCAATTGTTTAAAAGATAATTGATGTTTTTATACAGAAATCTCATATGCAACTTATGGATCACTCTTTTAAAACTTGAGTTAAGACACACAGATGTAAAAGTAAGCATAAGGTATCCCTTACTTGTCCTTAGCATCACACATCTGTCCAGTTACTTGCATTCTTCCTAAGGCATGCTCATTTAAGCTTTGAACGGCCGATTTTGAATCACTAGGAAACCAGCACAAAGCACACTCGGTTCTCATTATGCCCTATATTGTCTTATAAAGTTTGCAGTGAACAGGACTGGAAAAGGTCAGTTTTCATTCCAATCCCTAAGAAAGGCACAGAGAAGGCAATGGCACCCCAATGCCTGGACAATTCCATGGACGGAGGAGCCTGGTGGGTTGCAGTCCATGGGGTCACTAAGAGTCAGACACAACTGAAGCGACTTAGCAGCGGCTGAAGCAGCAAAAAAGGCAATGCCAAAGAATGCTCAAACTACCACACAATTGCACTCATCTCACACACTAGTAAAGTAATGCTCAAAATTCTCCAAGCCAGGCTTCAATAGTACATGAACCGTGAACTTCCAGAAGTTCAAGATGGATTTAGAAAAGGCAGAGGAACCAGAGATCAAATTGTCAACATCCAAAGGATCATAGAAGTAAGAGAGTTCCAGAAAAACATCTACTTCTGCTTTATTGACTATGCCAAACCTTTGACGGTGTGGACCACGATAAACTCTAGAAATTCTTAAAGAGATGGGACTACCAGATCACCTGACCTGCCTCCTGAGAAATCTGTATGCAGGTCAGGAAGCAACAGCTAGAATTGGACATGGAACACACAGGTTCCAAATAGGGAAAGGAGTACGTAAAGGCTGAATACTGTCACCCTGCTTATTTAACTTACATGCAGAGTACATCATGAGAAAAGCTGGGCTGGATGAAGCACAAGCTGGAATCAAGATTGCTGGGAGAAATATCAAAAAGCTCAAATATGCAGATGATACCACTCTTAAGGCAGAAAGTGAAGAACTAAAGAGCCTCTTGATGAAGGTGAAAGAGGAGAGTGAAAAAGTTGGCTTAAAGCTCAACATTCAGAAAACTAAGGTCATGGCATCTGGTCCCATCACTTCATGGCAAATAGATGGGGAAACAATGAAAACAGTGAGAGACTTTATTTTTTTGGGCTCCCAAAAATCACTGCAGATGGTGACTGCAGCCATGAAATTAAAAGACGTTTGCTCCTTGGAAGAAAAGTTATGACCAACCTAGATAGCTTATTAAAAAGCAGAGATATTACTTTGCCAACAAAGGTCCATCTAGTCAAAGCTATGGTTTTTCCAATAGTCATGTATGGATGTGAGAGTTGGGCTACAAAGAAAGCTGAGCACCAAAGAATTGATGCTTTTGAACTATGGTGTTGGAGAAGACCCTTGAGAGTCGCTTGGACAGCAAGGAGATCCAAACAGTCCACTCTAAAGGAAATCAGTCCTGACTATTCATCGGAAGGACTGATGCTGAAGCTGAAACTACAATATTTTGACCACCTGATGCAAAGAACTGACTCCTCTGAAAAGACCCTGATGCTGGGAAAGACTGAAGGCAGGAGGAGAAGGGGACAACAGAGGATTAGATGCATGAGATGTCATGAGGATGGCATCACTGACTTAATGGACATGAATTTGAGTAAGCTCCAGGAGTTGGCAATGGACAGGGAGGCCTGGTGTGCTGCAGTCCATGGGGTCTCAAAGAGTCGGACACGACTGAGCGACTGAACTGAACTGTACTGTTAATTTGAAAACACTGGATCATTTCCTCCAGGAGGAAATACAGGATTGGGTTCCTGTGAGCCTCTTCACAATGTTTTTGTCAACTTATCAATATATTAACCTTGTTTTATGTGTTTCTGTTTAAAACACTTTTTAATATAAATCGTTGGTTCATTAATATTAAACTCATGGCCAAAAGCACCATAACTTATACCGGAATGCAGATTAGCTAGCGAGTACATTTTCTCTGTAAGACACATCACAGCCTTCTGATACTTAGGAACATTAGAAAACACTTCAATATTACTCGTAGAGGCTGTTTTAAACTGTGAAATCATCAACACAAAGTACAAAAAAAGGAAAAAAATGAGGCACTCAATAGATCACAGAAGTGATACAGTATGAGAACTGACACAAGAGGGCAGAGCAGTGCCTTGTTTGACCTCAGCCAGGAATGTGTGTTAGGCGACTCAAAATTTTTTCCTGCTCTGTACATACCTGTGAATAACTTATGAAAAGAATTATGAGTACTGATTTTAGGGGTCACGGAGGCAAGTTTGCAGTTATGGAATCTGAGCCTGAGGATCGAAATTTTGCTATGAGATTCAAGATCTAAGGCTGTATTTACGCAGTACTTCCTTAGACTTTAGGAAGTATCTTGTGTAAACGCCATGTAGAAATAAAATCATGTAAATAGGGGAAAGCCATAAACACACTGGATTTACATGGGGTAATAAGGCAGATTATCAGTCACATCACGCTTTTGCTATTTTACCTTCAAAAACTTCAGGTGCCATCCAAGCAGCACTCCCCTTATTGTTGGTCATGTGCGTCTGAATGTCACAGGCTGTACCAAAATCACAGATTTTTAAAACTGTCCCCCCTGCAACCAGCAGCAAGCTGTTTAAAAAACAAGACAAAAAATAAGACAAAAAATGAATTTGATTCTACAATAAAAGAGACATTTGAGGGAATAGAAAAGGTTAATAAGCAAAATGTCACCATTCAACTTCTGTAAAATGTGAACCAGTCACCTGTAATAGCTTAATAATACAGAGAAATATTGGCAAAAGTTGACTTTAAGCCAGTTCTTAGGGTGACTGCTAGACTCAAATTTTGATGTCTCCATCTCTATCTCCATAATCTTTCTTGATTACGCCTCTCTCTGGGCCAAAATATGGGGTTTTAAAAAACATCTAGTAAGTGAACATTAAGGTGTTCTGAAATGGGAGTGGATGGATATCAATACCTTCATAAACTGTTGGCTCCTATACTTTACCTGCCTAACCCAGTGTTTTTTAAGGTGCAAGTAGAAACCTAGTCATAAAATCTAAATCATAAAAATTCTAGATCACATATCTGGGGACCTAGATTGCAAAACAACCCAGAAGATTATGACAGCATTAAAAAAAAAAAAAAATAGAAAATATCAAAGTGTATCACAACTACTAAGATTAAATATTGTTTCAGGAAACTTCAGTTTCAGGTCTACACACATTATTATGTACACACGACAGACTGTGAAGTACTTCTAACTGTGGATCATGGTGCCGAAAGCTTCCAAACCTTCTTTGCTCTTATTAACCTTACTGTGAACAGAAATGAGTCTTTAGTTAGCCTAACATAGCAAGACTGCTTAGCTGTTCACTGACCCTATTCCCTTTCCTTTTTGGGTACATTTCTCAGCCTTTTGAGCAATTAGGTATGGTTATTATGACCATTCTAGCCAGTAGAATGTGATGTACTTCACCTTCAAGCCTGATCCATTAAAATCTCCTACATATATATATATATATATATATATACACACACACTCCTTTTCCTTTCCCTATATGTCACTGAATGCAGAGGATTCTGACCTACAAGACAGACGGAGTCTGGGACACGAATCAGGAATGTTCACTTTGAACTTTAGGAGCAAAACCCACAAACCACCGAACCCATTTAGGGTTCAGTTCTCTATCTTTTGGCTTAATGATGCCCTTATCTTCTTGTAAGACCACCTATGCATGTAAAGGATGCTTGCTGTTATATGCAGCACCTCTGGGTTTGTTGCTGGATGTTTTTGCAGTTTACCCAGTTTGCCATATTGCTGGAGGACCAAAATTGTTCTCATGTGAGTTTAAGAGTCAAAGCCACATTACTATATGATCCCTGTGAGCACTGTCAAGAGCAGTATATCGGGATTTAAGCATGTATAGGTTACACTATACATAATGTTGCTTTATTCCCTTCCCAGGATATTTTTTATATCATTATATACAGATATTTACATAAAGTTATAAATTCTTTGCATATAATTCTGTTCAAAAATTCTAACTGGACAGATTATTTAGAATATTAGTTTTTTTTTTTTCGTCCATCATGACTAAAATAAGCCAGATAAACTACTATTCATATCTCCATAATGCCACAAATACTGTGATAATTTAAGTAGAAAGAATGCTAAGTGCAAATTACCTTTATATACACTTCAACAAACAAAACTACTCTTTATCCAAGAGAAGAATTCTATAACTGACTTCCTGGTTTCATCCTAGTATATTCAAAATACCACAGTAATTTTTCTGAATGACTTTTATATTATTACTATTTACAATGAATACCCCTTTATTCACAAGATTCTGAATGAACTCGCAAAAAGGTAACTAAAGTAGGGGCACAAGCTGATACTGTATGAAACACCTAATTGTATCATCAGGTGCCTTCTTTCTGCACCATTTTAAAAAATTCCTCCTGACTGGAGACTCCACAGGTTTTCCAGGGACAATAAGATAGGGCACATGTGTCTGTATATACAATTACATATGAAAGTACAGTCATTCCACAGAGTTTCCTTTTCCCCAGTACCTTCTAAAAAATAAATTCAATGATAAAGCCCAATTTGTATACAGGGTGCCCCTCAGGCAATTTTCAACACTACACCATGAGTCCAACTGTAAGAATGACTGAGAGGAATGAATGACCTAGACCATATCTCTTGTAAATATATTAATGGTATTTATTAGCAAAACGAGAGTCCCTAGCTGCAGATGACGTTGGTAAGACATATCTGGTCTGTCTAAATAGGTTGGTTAAATAAACCTAAAATTTATGGATTTACAGGGTGTGATTGAATGGAGAATGGAAATAGATGTTTAAGCTGTGTAATTATGGAATCTAAAAGATGTTAAAAAACATCTCTTGTGAGATTATTTTAAAGTATATTGTTTAATAATTAATTAGTCATTTCAAAGCCAATTATGCCCCAGTGCAGACAGGTATTGCATCTAATGGGTTCTGGCTCCTCCAGGAAAACGATGCTTCATGCCTCATACTTGCATCATGAAGGCATAATACCTTCACGCCTCATTGTTCCTGGGTAAGAGCTATATTTTCACAAACTTGCTTTGCTAATTCAACTCTGTGTTAATCTGGGGAGGGGGGAAAGGAGAACACAATCTCCCAAAACAGGGACCAAAAAAGCTGCTTTCTTCTTTACTAGCCAAGATAGGTAGCTACAACAACAATCTTGGGAGTCAAATTAAAAAGAAGTATCATAAACCTGGGACTTAAACATTATTTGACCAAGGACCCAGGGAAAGAGAAATCAGTTTAAGCCTGGAGGTGGAAATAAGGTTCACTAGTGAGAATGGAGATTCCAAGAGTTGAAACCTATGTAGAGTGCATCAGATTAGAAAGGAGAGTGAGAAGTTCTACCTGGAAGGGATACTTTGATGCTTTAAATCACTGTCAAGAGAATGGAATACTTCTGACTGGTTTCCTAGGGGAAACCTCTTATCTGAGAACCCATGTGATGGCCAGCAGTAGAGAAGAAAGGGCACAGGGGGGATTTTTGTCACAGGTGGATAGAAAAGAGAAAAATTAGAGAGAAATGGGGACAGAAATATGTATGTTTTCTTTAACTTGAGTACCCCTGGGGCGGGGGGGAATCTCTGATGTTTTAGCCTTTAAAAATACTTATTTAAGGAATTCTGAAGTTCCTTCAAAGTCCCAGGATCCAAAATATAAAGAAATCCAGAGTATTTTCAGTTTCTAGTCGGATGTGCCAGCAATGCCCTTTACCCTTCTCTGAAAATGCAAATAATAACCACCCTGTGTAGTTTGGTGGAATGTTGACTATGTGTGGACATTGTGCTTATTAGGGATACAATGAGGAACAAGACAGGCTTGTCTCTGCTCTCATGAAACTGTTCAGGGAAACCAATATATACTGTGGGCATAAAACAGGATGCACAGACTAACAGATTCTAGAAGTACACTCATTTAAGGCAGAAGTTATTAAAAATAAAAATGCCAACTAAAATAAATTGCCACTGAAGACAATGTTCTAAAATGCAAGTTTAGATGGCTAAATGATGGATGGAGGTGTGTTAAAAATAAACAATGTTAAAAGAACAAAAATAAACATTCTTCAGCAAGCTAAAAGCGAAGAGAAAAGAAACACTGATGTGCAATGACCAGCTTAAATTCAGGAGTGGGTGGGGGGTGCCGACAGAGAGACCACATGATTAGAACTTACTTTGGTGGTTTCAGGTCCCTGTGAATTAGAGCTTTGGGCTGCATGCTGTGAAGATAGGCCACTCCTTGGGAACACTGTAAACACCAGCTCATTGCGTGGGCAGCAGTATAATATGGCAATGGCTCGGCACCATGCAGCACTGCAAGAGAAAGGCACAAACTAAAAAGAACTTTATTGCATATAACAGAAGACACAAGGTGAATACCAGCACTGTCAGAACACATGACCAGGTATTCCCCTAAACAGGCTTCCATCGCTCCTGCTTTTCCTTCTTTTCTAAATAAAAAGATAGAAACAGCCAATGATTTCAAATGGATAACTACCACATAAGTACCTAACATTTAATAGGACATCTATTAAATGTTATACGTACATTCAAATACCATTAATATATATTACCATATTTTTTAATCTCAATAGATGCAGTCTTGCACACAATAATATAAAGCATCTGATAGCATACTGTACTTTTAGAGAGCTACAAACAAACAGTATAGTAGAAAACAAAATAATGTGCATTGCAATGTTTACAATTATGCTTTCTATAATAGCTAAAAACTAAAAGTAATTTAAAATAAAACACAGAAGTATTCGACAGCCATTAACAATGACAAACACATGAGCAGTAGACACAGCTAAATAAAACGCTACATGTTATGAAAATGGTGTAACAAGAGACTATATAGATGGTTGGTGTTTCTTAAAGTGAAACAGCTCTGTTCTACACAGCTAACTAAATGGATTAGCTCTATTCTATAAAGGGAACTAAATAATACAGTTTCCTTTCATTGTTACTAAAATGTTCCATAAAGTGAACATTTTCACAAATTTACCTTTTTGGGAAAAAAAAAAAAACAAAATAAAGCAGAATAAGGATGTGTAGTTAAAAAGTTCTAAAATGAGGAGACTGAAAGCTAAGACAGGGCAAAAAGAAAAGGTTGTTAAGTATGAAGATACTTTAAAATCTATTTAAAAAGCAAGTAATGCTTTTAATGTTATGAAGAGTACCATCAATTTAAAAGATTACTATACTTAGACGTCTAAATTTCACATACTAATGTTGTAGCCTCTTGTCTTTAGCAGATTTTTAATCTTTGGCAGATTTCTTTTCTTAACTATCTCCTTTTGGGACTCTGAGGATAAATTGTGAAGAACATTAAGTAACTTACAGTTTGTATTAAAAGCTTTTCAATTATTTTACTCTAATAAAGACAGGTCTAATGACACTCACCATTATACAAGGAGCCCCCTTCAGCATATTCCATTACAAGACACACCTGAAGGAAACGTATGTCAGAATAATTAACCACAGAGCTACAGCATCCTAGGGAACTTGAGAGACAACTTAGATCAAGCTTTGATTTTATAAATGCATTTAAAAATCATTCTTTTGGTCCCCAGTATCTGAATAGCACTAGAGGAAAAAAAAAACGTATCTATGATCTAAGACCTTGTCTTCTAGCGGCCCACTGTCTAAGAGTGAATATGTATATAAAAACATAATCCCAAGATCTTTGGGGATTTTTTCCAGTGCAAATGAACAGAGGCTATCACAGGTTATTTTGAATCTCCAAAGAAGATGAGGTTACTGGGTAAGACCACCCAAGATAACTCTTCCCTTATACTGTGTTGCTATTAGAAGCACACACAGTATGACTATTTTTTAGAAATAATACACCAGATCAAAACAGCTTCATAAACTACACAGCTGCATGTATCTGCCATGATTTTTCTCACAGAGAGAGTAAAATGAAAAAATGACAAACTTACTGGATTCAAGCAGGCTCCATATAGCTTTACGATGTTAGGATGGTTCACACGCGATAACTGTCGAAGCTGTAACAAAAAAAGGTTTCTTTTGAAAAGTGCTAACTTTTGAGGAAGTAATCTCACAGTATCATTGTATCATTCAAGTCTTAAGGTTGTACAAAACATTAGTTTAATCATTCAACAGTCACTGTTTCCTATGTGGCAGGCACTGTGATCATAAGCACCTGCCTACAATGGTACAGAATCCCTGCCCTGGAGTTCTCACAGTTTAGTCGTGGGAAAGATACATACACTAATAATTAAAGCAACATGCAAAGTGCTATAACAGGAGTTATGAACAAGGCGTGAGTACAATAAGAAGCAATTAAGTTTGCCAAGAAATGTTAGAAGGCCATCCCTGAGATGGCACTGAGCTGAGTTATCCAAATCAGAGGAAGCTGTATCATCAGCACCTGCATCTTCATAGCTATGGTTGAAGGAATACTCTACCAACTCTATGCTGGGCACTGGGAGGCACTTCACAGATACTGTATAATCCTCACAACTTTGCAAGGCAGGTATTATCATTTTCATTTTAAAGATGAGGTACCCTGAAGATAAGGCTCAGAGTAGGTTAAATGAGTTGCTAAATACTCTAGAGCTAGGAAGTAGTAGAACCAGAGTTTGATTTTGGTCTGTCTGACTTAAAATCTGCACTCTTGCATTCTTTTCCCTCCACTTCCTATCTCCTAAGTTAATTCCCTCTTCTCAGTTCCCATTACAACTGCCTTTGCCTTAGCAATTCCTTCTAACTGGTCTCTGTACTTTCAGTTTTATCCAATCCAATCCAATCCAATGATTCATAGTGAGATCCATAAGTGGTTTGGCTGTACTCATTTCTCTTGCTCTTTATCTCAAATTAATATTAACATATCCCCCCTAACTGCTCCCTACTCTTTCTTCTCCCCCTTTTCTGCTTCTTCCCCTTTCTTCTTCCTCTCCTTCTCTTGCTAAGTCACTTCAGTCTGACTCTGTGCGACCCCACAGACAGCAGCCCACCAGGCTCCCCCGTTCCTGGGATTCTCCAGGCAAGAACACTGGAGTGGGTTGCCATTTCCTTCTCAAAAGCAGGAAAGTGAAACGTGAAAGTGAAGTCGCTCAGTAGTGTCTGACTCTTAGCGACCCCATGGACTGCAGCCCACCAGGCTCCTCCATCCATGGGATTTTCCAGGCAAGAGTACTGGAGTGGGGTGCCATTGCCTTCTGTCTCCTTCTCTATTATCTACATAATCCTGCTGGCTCATATGAAGCCCAAAGGTAAACCTTTTTGCCACATGCTACTAGAAAGCTGTACTTTTCTACAGCCAAAATTTCTAGATTTTTAATCCTAAGAGACTTAATACCACTATTTATTATATTTCACCTTGTTAAGATTCTGAAGTACCTGAGCTTTAGATAGCAGATTGTTCAAGCATTTACTCTTGCTCCCCCATCAAATACTACCAAAAGAGGAAAGGTACTTTTTTTCAAGACAAACTCAGAAAGATGAAGAAAACGTGATATGAGAAAACAGCACACATTTTTGGAAGTTGGAAAGCAAATGAGTAGCAATAACTGACATTGCAGATCTAAAAGGAAATGAGCAAAAGTGAGAAGCAACCAGATTTGACTCTAAAACCTTCAAAAGGATGGGGAGTGGGGACAGTACCAGGTAGCTATTCACACAAGCGATTACTAATAAAAGGGCAGAGAGATCACTTAAAATTAGGCCAAAGATTCCCTCCTTCCCTGTCTTCAAACAGCTAGTGAAAGCCTTTTTATTGTCCCAAAGATTAGAGGTTAAGCAATAAATGCTGGAGAGGATGTGGAGAAAAGGGAACCCTCTTACACTATTGGTGGGAATGCAAACTAGTACAGCCACTATGGAGAACAGTGTGAAGACTCCTTAAAAAACTGGAAATAGAACCGCCATATGACCCAGCAATCCCACTGCGGGGCATACACATCGAGGAAACCAGAACTGAAAGAGACACATGTACCCCAATGTTCATTGCAGCACTGTTTATAATAGCCAGGACATGGAAGCAACCTAGATGTCTATCAATAGACAAATGGATAAGAAATCTGTGGTACATATACATAATGGAGTATTACTCAGCCATTAAAAAGAATATATCTGAATCAGTTCTTATGAAGTGGATGAAACTGGAGCCTCATTATACAGAGTGAAGTAAGCCAGAAAGAAAAACACCAATACAGTATACTAATGCATATATACGGAATTTAGAAAGATGGTAACGATAACCCTGTATGTGAGACAGCAAAAGAGACAGAGATGTATAGAACAGTCTTTTGGACTCTGTGGGAGAGGGAGAGGGTGGGATGAATTGGGGGAACGGCACTGAAACAGGTATAATATCATATATGAAACGAATCGCCAGCCCAGGTTTGATGTATGATATAGGATGCTTGGGGCTGGTACACTGGGATGACCCAGAGGGATGGTATGGGGAGAGAGGTGGGAGGGAGGTTCAGGATGGGGAACATGTATACACCCATAGAGGATTCATGTTGATGTATGGCAAAACCAATACAATATTGTAAAGTTAAAAAAAAAAGATTAGAAGTTGATTCTTTAGAGAAGGTATAATAATATCTTCTCTAAATATAGATATATATTTAATGCAGAGATAAACACAGAGATAGAAATATAAAAATACCTTCTTCAGAGAAGGTGTGAGTCTGGATTGAGGGACATCAAACAAAACTAAGGATGAGCTCAACGTAGTTGCCTCTGAGAAGTAGAAAACTTGATGGGAGGAGATACACGGGATTTTTAATAAAAATACATGTAGAACCATTCAACAATTTAAATTACGTGTATTTATAACTTTGATGAAAAATTTTTTCTCCAAGCTATTATCATCTTTTTGACTGGATTCCTAGACTTTAATACATATGATTTTATCTAGTTTTAGGAAACTGCCAATACAACAGTATCTGATCAATATCCTCATTTAAACCATAAACAAAAACTGAATAAGGCAAGACAAAGCCAGACTGTTGGAGTACAGATCATTTTTCCTCATGATGACATCAAACCATTCATCAGCATCTCTCAATTCATTCAACTAATTTACAAAAATCTACTTCATCATAACTAATTTCTCATTTCCTCATGTTGTGCATTTAAAAATATCAGGAAGTATATTTTGACATTATAATTAAAATCACAGATAAAAATTCAGAAAGTTTATAAGGTAAAGACCACTTCTGTTGGTCAATGAAGTTAAAGAGTTATAAAATCACTGATTTATTCAAATACTGTAACATAACATACAAAACAGCATAAAAGAATGAACCTGATAATAAATAATCTCATGATTATCAAATTCTCCATCATCAAATCTGTAAGAGAACAGCTATAAATTTTCATGAGATGTGTATAAGAGACAGCCTCTTATCTGAGAACCCATGTGATGGCCAGCAGTAGAGAAGAAAGGGCACAGGGGGGATTTTTGTCACAGGTGGATAGAAAAGAGAAAAATTAGAGAGAAATGGGGACAGAAATATGTATGTTTTCTTTAACTTGAGTACCCCTGGGGCGGGGGGGAATCTCTGATGTTTTAGCCTTTAAAAATACTTATTTAAGGAATTCTGAAGTTCCTTCAAAGTCCCAGGATCCAAAATATAAAGAAATCCAGAGTATTTTCAGTTTCTAGTCGGATGTGCCAGCAATGCCCTTTACCCTTCTCTGAAAATGCAAATAATAACCACCCTGTGTAGTTTGGTGGAATGTTGACTATGTGTGGACATTGTGCTTATTAGGGATACAATGAGGAACAAGACAGGCTTGTATTACCACTTCTTTTCTATTTTAAAATTTAAATTCTATGCCTTAAAATAGATCTTAATTACATGGAAGAGACTGTATTTTAATTCAGGGATAAATTCATTTATGCAGCTAAATCTTCTAATTTTTAATCAGAACTACGAGTATGAATGAAAGTATGTTCCTATGGCATTCCCTTTAGTTCAACTAAATTGCTGATGTTTAAGAACAGAGAAATGACAATTGAGAAACACTTTGTTTTTCACAAATATCAAATTCACAGAGTATCTTAGGTAAAGAACTACACAACAGAAATGCCATTTCAACTTACCTCTACAATAAAAGCTTTCCTCTCAGATTCACTTTCTATTTGTTTAATGGCAACATCTTTTGCTCTCCATTTGGCTTTGCATACTACTCCAAAAGCTCCTCTTCCAACAACCTGAGTTAAAAGCAAACAAAAAAACCCCATGAGAATCAGAAACAAATATATCCAGCCCACATATAATGCTGAAGCAAGCCTGAAAGGTTAAAGATTTTAGAAATCATCATGATCTGGATTTGCCACAGAGCCAGTATGAATTTTTGTTAAAACAAGGAGACAATGAAAGGCACTGTCTCTATCTTTGAAAGTTTATGGTCCAGACACCTCTTTATTCTCAAAACCAAAACCAAAAAAAAAGGACTCTTAAAGACAGAAAACAAATTAAGACAGGCAAGATGAATGAGAAGATACAGAGAAGATGGTTTGGAAAAACAAAAATAGAAAGAAGAAATGTAATCAATGTTTTAAGCTCTTATGTTTATGAAATTAAAAATAGCTTTTAAGTAGTTCAGTGGGGTAGGAAGTAGCGGGGAAAGGATAAAAATATAGATGATAAAAGACTGGCCAATGTGAAGGACAGACAAAACACAGCATATTATACACTGGAATGTTATTCATCAAGAAAAAGGAACAAACTACTGATACATGCTACAACACGGATGAACCTTACTAAGCTCGAATGACAGACACAAGAGACCACACACTGTATGACTCCAGCTATATGAAATGTCTGTAAAAGGCAACCTTTAGGGGTAAAAAGTAGATCAGTCGTTGTTTGGGGCTGAGAGTGGAAACTGGGAGTAACTGTAAATGGGTAGGAGGAATCCTACCAAGGCGATGAAACTGTGTGCAAACAGATTTCCGGTGATGTTTGCACAACTTAGTAAATTGCACAAATCACTATACACTTTAAATGGCTAAATTTTGTGATATGTAAAATATGTCTCATTAAAAGTTACTTTTTTAAGTTAGAAAATAAAAACTGACCATATGTTGTATTATTGTTGAAGCTGACAGGTAGCTCTCGAGTTCATTCCTCTCTCAGGCTACTCTGCTTTTACTGATGTTTGAAATTCACCATTACATTAAAACAACAACAAAAGAATAGTTTTTGATACTTGTTAGAACAAAATCAGTCTATTTTATCACTGAAAATGACCTTAGTTATATGCCATTTACTTCAATCTTTCAAATTCCAAAGGATCTAAGTATTTCCTTAAGTGAAAAATCTACAGTTCTCACCAATGATGTATTTTCTATGTAATAAGCACTGAGCTGAGAAGGAAATGGCAACCCACTCCAGTATTCTTGCCTGGAGAATCCCATGGACAGAGAAGCCAGGCAGGTCATGAGGTCACAAACAGTAAGCTACAACCGAAGCGACTGAGCATGCACGCATGCAAATGTGTATCATGCATCAGAAACGAGCAGTTACATCTTCTCTTGGAGGAAGTCTTCACTTTAGGCAAACTTACATGAACAGGTACTCTTTCCAGAGTCAGAAACAGGTGCTAATAAATACCAGGATAGTTAGTTGTAAGCTGAAATGGATGGCCACTCTAGCCATAACTCAAATTTCACTTCAAACATTACACAAAGCAGCATGGACGTTTCTCATGTTGCTTAATGTATAAAACTACCCAAACAGTTAACATTCAGTGAATGTCTACCATGTGCCAGGTACTAGTCTACGTGCTTCAGTGCATTAACATATTTAATCCTCCTCCATTTTAAAGGTAAGTAAACTGAGTCACACAGTTGCCAAGTTGCCCAAGATCACAGGGTCAGAGAAGCCAGGATTTGAAACACAGCGTATATTATAAACAATTCACTTTCTATTCAGCCTTTGATGTCATTGTTGTTTAGTCCGTAAGTTGTGTCTGACTCGTCTGTGACCCTGTGGACTGGTGCCCACCAGGCTCCTCTGTTCATGGGATTTTCCAGGCAAGCCTGGAGTGGGTTGCCATGCCCTCCTCCAGGGGATCTTCTCGATCCAGGGATCAAACCTGCGTTCCTGCTTGGCAGGTGGATTCTTTACCACCGAGCCACCTGGGAAGCCTGTATGCCATCAGCCTAAAGGAAACTGAGTTGTCTTGATTCTAGCGACTTTTCTTTTTCCATTCCTGGCCCTTGGTGCTCAGGGACCTCCTGCTGATTAGGCTCTGGCCCTCCTCCGTACCTCTCATAAGGGAAAGGAGTCAATGTCACTTATTTGAACTTTGCATCCAGTTACTTTAACAAGAACAGCGATTGGCTAAACCTGGTACCACTGGAATAATAGAAAGAGCACATCTAGAATCTGAAACCCAACAGACTTGAGTTTAAATATAGATTCTGTCTAGCTACCAATACTGGGCAAATTAATGTCTTTGAGATTCTGTTTTCTCAACAGTAAAAGGGAGATGTTTACATTTTCTTCAGCGTATTATCTATAGGGTTCATAAGTCAGACATTTTCTTATATACCACAAAAGAATAATAAGTGCTTGGAGTTGGGTATGAATAAGTTTGAGGAGTTATACTCCTTATTTCTTTCAAAGTAACCACAATGAACACCTAAAATGAATTTCAACATTATGACAATATCAGGTGAAGAAAGAAAGGATGGAGAGACCAGTCTATCTCTTAACTGTACTATGAATAATGATTGGGAAGTAATTTAATATATTCTCCAACTATGTATTTATAAATGGTGGCTCAGGTCTGACTCGCAAAGAGTCGGACACGACTGAGCAACTGAACTGATACTGATACTGGTGACTCAGACAGTAAAGAATCTGCCTCCAACGCAGGAGATGAGGGTTCAATCCCTGGGTTAGGAAAATTCCTGAAGGAATGGTTTCAGAAGAGAATAGTTAACCAATCAAGTATTCTTGCCTGGAGAATTCCAGGGACAGAGTAGCCTGGCAGGCAACAGTCCATGGGGTCACAAAAGAGACAGACAGGACTTAGTGGATAGTAATTTCACTTTTCTTTCCCTTTTCATGTATTTACAGATACCTCAAAGCAACTGGTACTCAGCAGGTCTCTTGTTTTATTTTGCTACTCTGAATGCCCACACAGGGATTTCAAACACTACATTTGTGTATCACGCATCTGCTGCAAAAACTGTGTAAGGTGTGCATGACTCATTGTGATGCTCAAGTGCCACCTAGTGCTGAGATTATGGCCAACCTGAGCCTGCAGCTTAAAACCATGAGAACACAATGTGGGCAACTAAGGACATGATCAACTTTCTCCCTCTCATTTATAAAAGCAATTTTTTGGAAACACTCTGAAATATAAAACAGGCATTTCATGTAAGATAAGAGTCCATGAACTTATTAAGAAGCCTCTGCGTGCATCAGGGCCACGTGATATTTCACGTGTATGGTGAAACAACAGATCTAAAATGATTAAATAAAGTCCAAGATGCCTGAGGTTGTACAGGTAAACTGAAATACATAATAGAAAAAATAACTGTTGTGAATTCAAAGGTCAGAGGCACAGCTGCTGCTGCTGCTGCTAAGTCGCTTCAGTTGTGTCTGACTCTATGCGACCCCATAGACGGCAGCCCACCAGGCTCCACCGTCCCTGGGTTCTCCAGGCAAGAACACTGGAGTGGGTTGCCATTTCCTTCTCCAAAGCATGAAAGTGAAAAGTGAAAGGGAATTTGCTCAGTAAGTGTCCGACTCTTCGTGACCCCATGGACTACAGCCTACCAGACTCCTCCATCCATAGGATTCTCCAGGCACTGGAGTGGGTTGTCATTGCCTTCTCCGTCAGAGGCACAGAATCAGTGCTTAATGAATTCCATTTCTGTGTATGTAATGATTCTGATTACTAAATTCCAGTGTGTGAGGGGGATTTCCCCACACTTTCAAGCAATCCTCAGATACCAGCTGGACAGCCTACCACTGAGTTCAATTCTGACATCATCTACCTGGAGAGAGCATCAGATCCCACAGGCTAAGGGCTCAGTTCTGCGAGACTGTGTTGTACCCTCCCTCTCTCCCACCAGAGCCTTCTAAGCCCTCTCTGTGCCCATGTGTTCACCAACCTGGAAGCTCCCTGAAACCCGTCCTTCTGGGTTCACATGGAGCTTCATTAAATGGACGTGAATGATTAAGCTGCTGGCCACTGCTGATTGATTAAACCTCCAGCCCTTCTCCCTCCCCAGAGGTCAGAGGGGTGGGGTTGAAAGTTCCAACCCTCTAATCACATTGTTGGTTCTCCTGGCAAGCAGCCCTGTTCTTAGGTGTGGTCCCAAATTAACCTCAGGACATCTTTATCTCTCAGCACTTACAAAATTCAGAGGGTTTTGGGAGCTGTGAGCCAGAAACTGCAGACAAAGACCAAATATATTTAAGAAATATTTTGGTCATCTGAATGACCAAGTACATGTGTGCTGAGTCTCCCAGTCATATCCAGCTCTTTGCGACCCCATGGGCTGCAGCCTGCCAGGCTCCTCTGTCCATGGGGATCCTCTAGGCAGGAATACTGGAGTGGGTCCCCACGCCCTCCTCCAGGGAATCTTCCCAACCCAGGGCTGCTGCATTGCAGATGGGTTCTTTACCGTCTGAGCCACCAGGAAAGCCCAAGAATACTGGAGTGGGTAGCCTATCCCTTCTCCAGAGCAACTTCCCAACCCAGGAATCAAACCAGGGTTTCTTGCATTACAGGTGGATTCTTTTCATATTTCTTGTAAATCACCATATCACAGAATCAAAATGTGACTTCCCATCTTTTCAAATGGCATAAATATTAGGGGTAAAAGAAAAAATATATAAAGAATTGATCCCTGCCTTCAAGGGTTGAAAGTAGAGAGAAATTCAAGACAAAACAATAACACACACACACACACACATACCCACACCCACCCACAGATGTGTATAAGAGACAGGGATTTGAAACACAGCGTATATTATAAACAATTCACTTTCTATTCAGCCTTTGATGTCATTGTTGTTTAGTCCGTAAGTTGTGTCTGACTCGTCTGTGACCCTGTGGACTGGTGCCCACCAGGCTCCTCTGTTCATGGGATTTTCCAGGCAAGCCTGGAGTGGGTTGCCATGCCCTCCTCCAGGGGATCTTCTCGATCCAGGGATCAAACCTGCGTTCCTGCTTGGCAGGTGGATTCTTTACCACCGAGCCACCTGGGA